>CAUYUJ010003936.1:273251-300751 GCA_963575745.1 Prorocentrum cordatum
AAACCAAGGGGAAGAAGGAGGTTGGAAGTGGAAACTCTCTAGGCCACCTACGCCCGAAAGGGCCGGTGGGATTCGCTAGTAGACAGACCACCTGCGGCCAGAGGGCGGCGGCAATAGTCGCGGTGGCGTTGGAGCGGCGGCACTGGTGGCGGGAGCGGCGGCAGTGGCGGTAGCAGAGCGGCAGTGACTGGGGCGGGGCGGCAGTGGTGGTGGTGGTGGCGGCGGCGGCGGTTGGCGGCGGCAGCGAGCGGCAGCGGCGGCGGCGGGCTGCTTCTTCGCCCTGCCCTCCCTGTGGCCCAGGTGGGCAGCGCTGGGCGGGCGCTGCTGGGCCTGCCGGCGACTGGTGGCGCGCAGGCGTCGCTCGAGAAGGCGTTGTTGCTGGGGCTAATAATCGCTGCCGCCCCCCCCCCCCCTCCCCCGCAGCAGCCGCCGCCCCCCCCCGCCTCCCATGGCGGTTGGCGGTGGCGCGGGGTCGAGGCGGGGGGGGCGGCGGCTCGTTGGGCGGGCTAGAAGGTGGCGTACGACATGCTGATCGGCGACGCCCCGGTGCCTGGGTGGTCCGATCCGCAATCGCAGCAGGACTTGCTGGTTGGGAAAGACAAAGGGGGGGGCTGGTAGGTAGCTCCCCCTTTGGGCCCCTCCTCTCCCAGAGGCCGCTTGCTACCAACAACCTGGGGTAGTAGGGGGAGGATGGGCCGGCCGCCTGCTACAAACCTGGGGCTAGACATCATCCCCCCTGCCCGGCCACCTCGCGAGGACCAGCTGGAGACCCGGGTCTTGGAGGCGCTAAGCGCGGAGCACCGGCGGCGCCAGTGGGCGGCGGTGGTCGAGGAAAACCGCCGTCTCGCGACCTCGCCGCGCGTGCACTGGCTGTCGACTTATCCGAATAATCTCATTCCATCGAAGCTCTTGACGGGGTGGGGCATGAACTGGTGGCTCGGCGGCGTGGCGGCTGTGCAGGATAGGGCTAATAGCTTGGACTGGGACATCCCGGTGGACTGCCTCGGCGCCGGGCCTGGAGGCGGGGTGCGGCAGTGGGCGGCGGGGCTAAGGGACCCAGTCCACTTGCCAGCATCGTGGAATTACCACGGGGTCGCGCAGCAGCTGAGGGGTGCGATAAGAACCCTGGCCGCGGCGCCGCGTGGGGCTAAGGTGCTCATCTTCTGCCGCCAGGGGGAGTGCCGGTCGGCGTGCGTGGCTGCTGTGTGTCTCTGCGCCATGGGGCTAATGAGGGTTGAGCAAGCGGTGCGCCTCGTGCGCGCGAGCCGCCCCCAGGCCCTCCCACCTGGCAACTCGCGCGCCATGGAGGACATCGCGAAACTCGAGAAGCTCTGGGAGAACGAGGGCGAGGCGCTAAGGCATGCGGCTGCGGCAGGCGCCACCAGGGCTCGCGGGCGGCTGGGGGGTGAGGAGGGGGAGGGAGGAGGGGGGGGAGGAGAAGGAGGAGGAGGAGGAGGGCGACGACGACGAGGACGAGGGCGAGAACGAGGAGGACGAGGACAAGGTGGAGGAGGAGGACGAGGAGGGAGGAGGAGGAGGGAGGAGGACGAGGTGAGGAGGAGGGAGGAGGAGGAGAAGGAGGAGGAAGAGGACGAGGAGGACGAGGAGAAGGGGAAAGAGGAGGAGCAGGAACGTGAGGGGTCGGAAGAGAAATAGGGGGAGGAGGATGGGGGGAGGGAGGAGGATAAGGAGGAGGAGGACAAGGGGGATGATGACGAGGACAGGGGGGGAGGAGGAGTGGACGGGCAGGAGGAGGAGGGGGAGGAGGAAGACGATGAGAGGGGATGATGATGTGATGAGGAGGTGAAGAGGAGGAAGAGGAGGAGGGGAAAAAGAGGAGGAGGCAGATGATGAGGGGGCGTAGTTCGTTCCAGGCAGAGTGATGAGGGGGGGGCCCCTGCTGCTGTCCCCCCTGTCTTCCATCTCCATCTCCTCGTCCTCCTCGTCCTCCTCGTCCTCCTCCTTCTCGTCCTCCTCGCCCCCCCCCAACTTGGCCCCTCCTCCTCCCCCCCTCACCTGCTGCTGCTGCCCCCCTCCCCCAGGCTTCGACGAAGCCCAGTTGCCCTTGGGGGGGGGCCGCCGTCACCGTGGCCTTCGAGCGCGGGTGCGCTCGCGTGAAGGGCGAGAGGGAGGCGGGGGGCTAAGTTTCGGCGGGGCGCCGCCGCCGCGGGCGCCGCCGGAGCTAAGGTATAAGCGGACAGACGGCGCCTGGCTGCCGCAGCGAATTTGGGAGAAAAGGTGGAAGAGACATAGATAGGGAGTAAGAGGGGGGAGGAAAGGGGGGGGAGGAGGAGGAGGAGGAGGAGGAGGAGGAGCAGGATGAGGAGCCTCCCCCTGACGACGAGACGACTACCATGCTTTTTATACCCGAAGGCTAGGGGCAAGAAACAGTACCGAGTTCAAAGGCAAACAAGACGACGCGTCAATCATCTTCTTGTACTTTCCATCGGCGGGCTTTAGCAACACCACGCCAGTGCCCTCGCGGACAACAAAAAAAAGAGGGCCCCAGGGGGGGGGCATCATCTATAGGCAGGGGGATGCGCTTGTCCAAGGCAAGCGCATATTCAATTAAATGAGAAGAGGAGGAGCAGGAGGAGGGGCCAGGAAGAGAGAGGAGCAGGAACAGGAAGAAAGGAGCAAGTCATATTTAACTTGACATTATTTCCTGGCGCGTTCCCCAGCAGATTGGATTCCATGTGATCTTAGCCCATCCATGCGATCTTAGCCCCCATCGCGCGTTCAATTCCATTAGATCCCATGCCCCCCAGCAAGTGAATGAGAGCCCCAGGAGGGTTGAATCCTAGGTGCCAGATGCAGGTGGGCTAGGTGCCAGTTAGCGCGGTTAGACTTTGTTCCCCCTCTTTGGGGCCCTCGTGGGCCGGTCTGGGGCCCCTCTAGTGCCGTCTTGGGGGGCCTTTTGGGCCGTCCTGGGGCCCTTGCGAATCATCTTGTAGCTCCGAGAGGTCTCTGACGCCGTCTCGGGGCTTTCTTGGTCCCCTCGTGGGCCGTTTCGGGTCGGTATTGGGCGCCTCTTGAGCCGTCTAGCGGCGTTGAAGCCACAAGCGGCAAGAACGCCAAAATCCTTGAAAAACCCAAAGACAAAATATGATTCTTGCCTCTTGGGGCACTCGTCGGGGTCCTCTTGGAGCCTTCTTACGCCGTCCTAGGGGCCTCTTGGTCCGTTTGGAAAGCTGCTTGGGCCGTCTGAAACCTCTGGAGGTCGTCGTGCGTCTTGGGCCGCCCGGACGGCTGTCTGATCGCTCTAGGGGCGAATTTGCAGCACCCCATCAGCAGGCCCGGCCCCGAAGCGCTCCAAAAAAAATCGCCCCCCCCCCCCCCTCTCCGGGACAAAAAAGGGAACCAGGGCGGGGGGGGAACTTTGAAAAAGTGTGCCGCCCCCAGGGTTATATGATATATGCGGTGCCTCTCGGCAGCCATGAACTCGCCGGCACGGCTACGACGGCGGCGCCAAAGAGTCAGCAAGTGCCCGCGAGACATCCCCCCCTCTCGTCGTCCCTTCCCCGCTCCAAGCGCAGAGTTCCAGGCCGCCACGCCGCTTACCACAAAGGGGGCGCGGGCGGAGGCCCTGATGAGGCCGCACAGGCCCTGCCCCCTGACGGCCCGTGCCGTGCACGCAGCAGAAGAACAATCGGCGCCCACGGGCGCTTCCGCGCGGGCCTCTGCCTCGTCGCCTCCAGCCTGAGCTCGGAGAGCCCGGGCCCCCCCCCGACGGCAGCGGACGGCCACACTCGGACGGCCTGGATCACGAGACGCGACGGGGCACGCCCACCATCACCGCTGGGCCTCCACAGCGAGGGCCCCCCGCCTGGGGCCCCCGGCAGCCCCGCGGGCCTGGCCTGCCCGCCGGGCCGCAGCCCGCAGGCGGCGTGGCACGGCCCGCGCCCCCCGAGATCAGCGCTACTTCCGCCGCCTTGGTAGGCCTACTGGGCCCAGCCCAGGCGGCCGCCCCGCCGGCCCTCCGCAGCAGCCGCCCCGGCGGCGGTGCGGCCCGCCGCGCCGCCCAGGCCGACGGGCAGGCCGCCGCCCCGGAGCGCGGCCTCGGCGGCGCGCAGTGCCGCCAGCAGCTGGGCCTCCTGGTCGAGGCCGAGCACGCAGTTGAGGTTCCTGCCCGTGAGGAAGGGGTCCTCCACGTGCAGGCGACGGACCACGCGCGGGACTCTGCTGTCCGCAGCCACGGGGGCGGAGGCGCGCCGCCCTGCAGGGACCTCGCGGAGCGCCAGGTGTCATGGCCCTGAGATCCTGGCGTGGCAACTTTTGCGCAATGGGCGTTGTTTGCCCAGGCTCGGGCCCCGCGGCGCCCTCACAGATCGAGCCAGCTCGAAAAATGACGCAGCAAGATGGGGCCCGGGGCTCCTGTCGTGCTTTCTGGGCGATGTTGCACTTGTTCTGCAACGTCAGACCTCAGGGGAGGTGTCCGCCCTCGGGGAGGCGGGAGGTCATCAGCACCCAGCGCCGCCCGAGGATCCTTCGGGGCAGCGCCTCCCACACGGAGGCAATGGGCAACTCCCGGGCGTGGGCATGGTCCGTGGTGGTCGGCAGCCGAGCGAACTCCGGGCTGCCCGCCCCGCACCGCCGGCCGAGACGCACCGAGACGACCTCGCTGCCCCACTCGAACTCGCGAGAGTAGAACGCGAAGAACTGCCGCAGCGCCTCGGGCAGCGGGGGTCGGCACTCCCAGCGCGGCGCGGCGGGCGGGGGCCCGAAGCCGTCGAACAGCTGCGTGGGGAGCAGGGGCAGCCCGAAGTCGGGGTGGACCTGCAAGAAGTAGAGCGCCATCAGCGCCAGGGCATAGGAGGTCAGGTTCCCGCCCTGCGCCCCACAGACGCCGGCGGCCTTGGACCAGACTTTCACAAGCAGCGCCAAGGCCCGCGCCATCGGGCTCGCCTGTGCCAGGAGAGCCCAGAATCGACTCGATAACTCGGATCGGCGATCCAAACGAATCGGATCGGCGGAAATCGGCAGCCGAGTCGGGAAAAATCGAATCGGCGGAAATCGGCAGGCTAGTAGGCCTCCAGTGGAAAAGCGGAGCCCGAATCGGAATCCCAAGTCGAATCGAATCGGAGTCGGAAGCCATCGAAATCGAGTCGACCCGGCAGAATCGAGACGAGCCCTGCGCCTCTGCGTAGGCGCGGAGCAGCTGCGAGTTCCGCAGCGGCTCCGTGTTGTGGCAGGAGAGGTCCACGTCCACGGCGCCGTCGAAACGCAGGCTCAGGACGGGGATCCTGGCCCCGAGGACCAGCCGGACGAGCTCGAACCTCGGGCTCTGCGCCAGCAGCGGGAGCACGCTCCCCTGCAGGACCCGCACCGCCGCAGCGGCATCGCCCTCGTCCTGGGCGTCCGACCTAGAGAGCAGAAAACCCACCCCCATCAGAATCACCCCGACAAGCGAAGCCGCTTGGGAACCGCGCCCACAGGAAGGAATCGAACAGGGCAGGGCTGTTCGGTAAACGCCCAGGGCCGCTTGGTTAGTAAACGCCCATCGTCGGGTCCGGGTGAGTTTCCTCCTCTGACGACCGGTAGATGGTGACGTCGATGTCCGAGCCGCGGGTGAGGAGCATGTTCTTCACGCTCCCGAAGGGAGACAGGCGCCAGCCTCGCCCGAGCGGCGCGAGGGAGCGCGCCAGCTCGCCGAGGCACTCCCACAGGCGGTCCAGCTCCCGCACGGTCGGCACGGCCCCCGCGAGGGCGAGCTCGAGGTGGCGGCCCTCCAGGGCGGCAGAGTCCGGCTCCTCGTGCTCATCGGCGTCCTGGGGGGCAGCGATAGGCCCAGAGATCCGGCGCGTTGAAACACTCGAGGCGCAGGTGCTTCGCAAATTTCGGCCTCCGGGGGCCCTCGCGGGGCCTCGGGGCCGTCAAAAGACGCCTCGGGAAGAGCAACTGGTCCTGGGGCATGGGCCAAGACCTCCCGGGGACCGCGCACGGAAAAGATCACGGCATCGGCTCCCCGGGGAGGGGGGCGAGGCATCACCGGGGGGGAACCTCGACCTGCAGGCCCCCGACCGCAACTCCGCACGACCCATCGGCAGCTCGGGGCTGCCGGGCCCCCCTCGGCGATGCATGGGCGACGGGGGGCTCATGCGTCCCCCCCGAGCCTATCTCGAGGGGCCCAAGGACACACAAATAAATTCACACAAATAAAATGATTCCCCATATTTTTCTGGGGTTTTGTCTTCCCGCCCAATTCCCAAATCTTCCTGGGAGCCGACGATTCATTGTGTCTGTGTGTTTTTTTTCCGTCCTGACTATCCCCCCCCCTTTCCCCTGGAGTCCGTTGCGGTGGCGTCCGCGACTGCCGGTCCCGGATCCGCGGCCTTGCCCGCACCAGCGCGCCAAGCGAACGGCCACTCTCCGCCGCCGCCCTCGCCGGCTGCCGCCACGGAGACCACCATTCGGCGGCTGCTCTCGGAGGCTGCCCGAGGCGACCCGGGCCCGCGGGGCGCAGCCTTTTCGTCGCGGGGGGTGCCAAAGGTGCCCCTGGCCACAGGTGCCCCCCACCTTTCGCTCCCTTTTGGAGCCCAGGATGACCCTCCGTGCCTCGTGCTGGGGTGCTCCGGAGGCCGCGGGGGCCTCCCTGGAAGTCCCGCGGGCCACTTGGGCCAGGGGCACGTCCATAGCAACACCAGACGTTTCGCGCCACGCAGGAGAGCCCCGAATCGAACCGATGAGTCGGAGCAGCGACCGAAATGAATCGGATCGGCGGACATCGGCAGCCGAGTCGGGAAACATCGGATCGGCGGACATCGGCAGCCGAGTCGGAAAAAATCGAATCGGCGGACATCGGCAGGCTGCCACAGCAGGCCTCCAGTGAAAATCGGAGCCCAAATCGGAATCCGAAGTCCAATCGAATCGGAATCGGAAGCCGTCAAATCCGAATCGCATCGAATCGGAGGAATGGGAATTAGCCCTGCTACTAGAGGCCTCCTAGATGGGGTCGGAGTAGATGGGGTCGGAGGATCCCGCCACATCGCCGATGCATCGGCGACACCGGCGATGCATCGGCGACGCCAGCGAGGAGCAAGTCGGGCTCCACATCGAGCCGCATCGGCGATGCATCGCCGATGCGGCGCGATCCTCCGACCCCATCTACTCCGACCCCATCTATCGGCGGTGGACAAGCCTCCTCTTAGTGAACCACCCTTTAGTGAAAACGGCCTGGGACCGAAACCGACGGACCTGGACCCGCAAAAATGACGGCCGCGACGCCCTCTCGCGAACCGAAAGACTGGCCAATTCACTAATCGACGGAGGTCTGTCAACCTCCGAATCCAGGAGGCCTATAGACCTGAGTGCTGGGCCCCCCAGGGGGGCCGCTATGCCTCGAGGGGGGGGGGGGGGGGGCGCCTCTGCGAGCCGCCCCGCGGGCCTCCCGCGGGCCCAAGGGGCCACCTCCCCGGGGGCCACCGGGCCACCGCCCGCAGCCTCTCCGAGGCGGCGGGGGCCTGTGACGAGGTGCGCTCCCGGACGAGGACTGCCGAGCCTTCGGTGGCAACTCATGGGAGCCTCATCCTTCGCCTCTTCTGCCTCCTCCTCTCCTCCTCCTCCTCCTCCTCCTCCTCCTCCTCCTCCTCTCCTCCTCCTCCTCCTCCTCCTTCCTCCTCCTCTCCTCCTCCTCCTCCTCCTCCTCCTCCTCCTCCTCCTCCTCCTCCCCTCCTCCTCCTCCTCCTCCTCCTCCTCCTCCTCCTCCTCTCTCCTCCTCACTTCTCCCTCCTCCTCCTCCTCCTCCTCCTCCTCCTCCTCCCTTCTCCCTCCTCCTCCTCTTCCTCCTTCTCCTCCCTTCCCCTCTCCTCCTCCTCCTCCTCCTCCTCCTCCTCCTCCTCCTCCTCCTCCTCCCCTCCTCCTCCTCCTGCTCCTCCTCCTCCTCCTCCTCCTCCTCCTCCTCCTCCTCCTCCTCCCTCTTCCTCCTGCTCCTCTACGCCTTCCCCCCCTCCCCCTCCTTCCTGTACCATCTTGTTGGCCCTTACGAAGCGACGCTCGTCGGTGCTAATCGACGCTAAGTCGACGCTACATCGACGCGAATCGACGCCAGCCGACGCTACATTGGCGCTGTCCCATCGACTCCCAGACGCTACTCGACGCCAATCGACGCTCAAGACGGAATTACGTGCGTACACAAGGCTCCCATGTTTCGCTGCCAAAGACGGCGGGTTTGCGCCGAGCTGCAGTCACTGACGAGGACTGCCGAGCCTCGTCCGACGTCCCGGCAACTGATAAGGATTGCGTCCGCCTACTCAGCGCATGCGGGCGCTCCAGCAAGCAGCACGGCCTTGGGCCGAAATGGGTGCGGATTCGCATCCGAGCCTGTCCCGAAGCGCGTCCCGACCGAGACCTCGATGTGGATCCGGCCGTGGCGACGAGGGAGCCTCAGGAGGCCCAACGAGTGCAAACACATCCGGTTCCTCGATCCTCGACGGCGACGACGCCCAGCATGGCTTCCAGGTGACCAGGATGCAGCCTCGATGCCCTCCGAGAGCCAGAAGGGCAGCATCCCGGCGTCGACCTGTCCAAGTAGCCCCCCGCACGAGCCAAGGCGGCCCCGCAAGGCCCGTCAAGCCGCAGAGCGAGGGGGCCCGAAGGGTGGTGCTCGCTCCCTGAGCGCGCGTGGCCGGACGACACGCGGGGGCCTCACTTTGGGGCGACGGCTGGGGGCGAGACATTGGGGGGGGGGCACCTGGGGGCGGTTCGCCCGCCCAGGGCACCCCGCCTCTCATCCGCGAGTGCGGGGTGCTAGGTGTCTCGCCATTGATCGGACGTCCATGCCTTGTGCATCTGTCGGTCTCGTACGTGCAATTGTTTGCAAGATGACCCCAGGTGCTTCTCGATGGTTCTTGCCGCGATAAATACACGCGGCCGAGCGATGCCAATGCATTCAGAAACGCGATTGGATGATGAGGGGCTCGCTTCTGGTCACGTGTCATGCCAACAGCGGGGTGTTCAATGCTGATGGGAGGATGTCGGACTCTGGGCACCCCCGCTGAACATGCAAGTAGCGCGCGCAAAATGCTCGGCGAATCTTGCACGGGGCGACCAAGAAGGACGCGCTCCTGATACTCACGCGGATTGCAAACACTAAAGCGTCAGCGGATTGGCCGACGGGCTGAAGCTGACACGTCCTGATCTCCCTGACTCTGACATGCAAGAGGTGCCCCCTCGACATTGAGAGCCCCGAGATGATAACGATGACGAACATCTCGGCGGTGATGGATGCGATAAGGCCGTCGAGGAGGTAAGCACTCGTGCCTCGTACAAGGAACAATACTGGCGTCCCTGACGAAGAGTCGAACACGTCCCTTCGCATGATGTGCAAACGACGGTGATAACTGGGATCACGGCGGCCTGCCATCTTCCCTGCGTCTGGTGAGCCCCATCGAGAGACCTGAGCCGGTCTGATCTGCATGGGCGAACCACTTCCCCGATGCAATCATCAGCAACATCGGGAGGGCGAGGGAGAGGAGGACGGAGAGGATGGCCGGGCGGGGGGTGACGAAGGACGAGGGACAACGAAAAGAGACGAGGAGGAACAAGAGGAGGGAAAGGAGGTAGGACGAAAACGTGTGGGACCTGAGCATCCTTTCCTCGCCAGGTTTCCCCATCTTTGTCTCCCTCTCCACCCCCCGCCCCATCCCTCGCTACTCCCCTCCTGTTCCCCATCGTCCTTTCTTCTTTTTTCTCGGCCTCCTCCGCCTCCGCCTCATTCCCTCCACCTCACCGGCGCATGTGCTGTGCCGTGGCACGCGGTGTCGCAAGCGGCACGCGCGCCTTCAAAGTTAGGTCGGAGTAGATGAGGTCCTTCAAACTTGGGTCGGAGTAGATGGGGTCGGAGCATCGCGCCGCATCGCCGATGCGTCACCGATGCATCGGCGCCGTCGGCGTGGAGAACACCGGGCTCCACATCGAGCCACATCGACCAAGCATCGGTGATGCGGCGCGATCCTCCGACCCCATCTGCTCGGACCCCATCTGGGAGGCTTAAAACAAGGCTAGGATCGGGATAAATCGCTCCAGAGCGTTCCGGAGCGCTCTCAGAGCGTTCTGGAACGCTCTGGAGCGGCCGCGGCGCCCAATACATCCTCCAAACCTGCCGATTCTCAGAGATTTCGAGTTATCCCGATCCGATTTTGTCCCGATCGTCGCGTCGTTTTAGGAGGCCTCGAAAGCTTCTTGCTTCTGTTATACTGCACCTGTTGCTCTTCGACGGCAGGCCGCCCTGGGCAGGCCCCAATCCGAGGCCGGCACGACCCGCCCCTTTACCTTGGGCGCCCGAGTTATCCGGGATAACTCGGGTCCAGGGTAACTCGGGTTTGGATTCCCGAAAAACGAACCCGAGTTAGCCCTGACCCGAGTTACCCCTGATGATTCGGGGCTCTGGACGCCCGAGTTATCCGGGGTAACTCGGGTCCGGGGTAACTCGGGTTTGGGTTCCCGAAAAACGAACCCGAGTTAGCCCTGACCCGAGTTACCCCTGATGATTCGGGGCTCTGATTACCAGCCTCGGACGTATCCCCATCCCTAAGATTGGCACGCCAAAAGGCGATGACAATCTCAGGGATCCGCCCTCCAAAAATGAGGGAATCCCTATAAGATCGGCATCGTGATGAGGAGGTGCCCAGCATAGGGATAGGAGGGATATCTTCCAGGCTGGCAAGCCCCGTAAACCGGGCCGGTCTCGGCCCGGCCGGGATCCGAGCCGGACGGGGCCCCGCCTGGCCAAAATGCGAGGCCCGGCCCGGCGGGGCCTGGTCTGGTCTGCCCCCGGACGGCGCCGCGGGCCCGCAGCCCACGGGGGCCACGCGCCCTGGCCCCAGTTGGCGGCGCGCACGTGGGGGCAGGGGGAGGGGGGGAACGGCTGCCCAGAAGGAGGCTGCTTCCCAGAAGGCGCCGGCCTTGCATCTGCAGACGAGGGCCACGCCTTCTGAGAAGCAGGGGTGCCTCTAAGACGGCTTCCCCCCTCCCCCTACCCCCCTTCTGTGCGTGGCTAACCCAGACCTCTGACGTCATGCTTTTTCCATGACGTGGACCCCCCAGGAAGGTCTCGACCCCTTCCTGGAAGCGTTTTTTTTTGTTGGGACGCTCCCGCGGCCCCGCAGGAGGGCCCCGAGAGGCCGACACCAGCGAAAGACCTCCCGTCGCGAGTTTAGCCTTGCCTCGAGGGGGCCTGGGGCTCCCGCAGCCCCGCCCCCCGCTGATGGAGGCCTCCCGGATGGGGTCGGAGTAGATGGGGTCGGAGGATCGCGCCGCATCGCCGATACCTCGGCGATGCATCGGCGACGTCGGCGATACATCGACGACATCGGCGCGGAGAAAATCGGGCAACGCATCGAGCCGCATCGTCGATGCATCGGCGATGCGGCGCGATCCCCCGACCCCATCCGCTCCGACCCCATCTGGGAGGCCCAGAGCGGATCCCGCGGAGGGCCTCCGTGGGCACGCGGCGCTGGCGCGTGCGGCAGCATCATCGCCGGCGCGTGCGGCCGTGGCGCAGCCCAGGGGGGGCAGCCTGCGGGGGGCACTCGCTGCGGGCGCTGCGCTGCGGAGGGCGCCTCGCTGCGGGGGGGCAGCGCAGGGGGCCCTCGCTGCGGGCGGCAGCGCTCCCGGGGGCAGCCTGCGGCGGGGGCCCTCGCTGTGGGCCCTCGCGGAGTCAGGGGTCAGAAGCCAGTATGACATAACATTGCGCGTGTTCCCAACCCTCCTGTGTCTTGGGCTCTCGTTTGAATAGAAGGCTGTGGTCTCCGTCCTTCGCCTGCTTCCCCCTCCTCACCCCTCCTCATGCCTCATGCCTCCTCCTCCTCCTCCTCCTCCTCCTCCTCCTCCTGCTCGCCTCCCTTGCTTTCCTGGTTCGAACCTTTCCTGCTCCTGGGGGGCCTGCCAACTGCGCCACCGTCCTCACTCTCGTGGGCTCCTGGGAGGTCCAGCGGAGGCGGTGGGCTGGCGAGAACTCGCGGCTTTTTCTGGGCTGCCAACGGCGGGCCCCTGCGAGGATCAGCGGAGGCGGTGGGCAGGCGAGACCTCGCGGCTCCCTGGGAGGCTGCCAACTGCGCAAGTGTCGCCACTCTCGTTGGGCTCCTGGGAGGTTCAGCGGAGGCGGCAAGCAGGCGCGACCTCGCGGCGCCCTGGGAGGCTGCCAGCTGCACGGGTGCCGCCACTCTCTTTTGGGCTCCGGGGAGGTCGAGCGGAGCAGACGGTGCTCGCAGAGTGTTCGGGGGGGCGTTCATGTGAACAGTCGCCTCGCGCGGAGACGGGGGCTGGGCACGCCTCAGAGAGTTCCCTTGGCCGAAGACTGCCTTCGAAGCATTGCCCAGCTGGGCTCTGCGGCGCACGTCGGCCGTCGCAGCGTCTTCCGAAATCGCCCTCGGGCCGCGCAGGGCACGGGCGCCGCCAAGCGGCCCTGGCCCGAGTGCGGTCGGCCCGAGGTGCTTCGGCCCCAGACCTGCCCGCAGGTCGGGCACTTCCCCTCTAAAGGCGGGTACTGGACGGAAAAGTAAGAACACTCCAAAGATACCCAACCATAGCCAGACAGATGTATTCCCAAAACTCGTCCCCCTACTATTGCTTGACTGCTGTGGGATAGCACCGTCAGCACCATCAACGCCCTAATCAGCGTCACCACCAGCATCATCATCATCATCATCATCATCATCATCATCATCATCATCATCATCATCATCATCATCATCATCATCATCGTCCTCACCCTTATTATTATCGTCATGCTCATCACCAGCATAATCATCATCATCATCAACATCATCAACATCATCATCATCAACATCATCATCGCCATCACCAGGAATTGTAACAACCCGCTCGAACCCGTGGAACCCATCAAGGGTTGAGCCATCGGAAACTAAACGGAACCATGGAACGCACTCCCGCCTATCGCCGAAGCTGGCACAGGGGGGAGGGGGTGCTGAGGGGAAATTCTTTACAACAAGTCGTACTTTCTGTTCAACCTGCCTCATCATCAGCATCAGCATCATCATCACTACCACGATCACCATGATCATGCTCATGATCACCATCGACTGCATCATCATCATCATCATCACCATCATCACCGTCACCATCGCCATCTGTGTCTTCATCATCGTCATCATCAGCATCAGCACCGTCACCATCCACACCATCACCACCAGCACCATCACTATCATCAACAACATCATCAGCATCATCGAAACTTGAAAGAACCCGCGCGGCAAAGCTGTGGAAGCCAACGAACTCAGAACAATCGGAGGCCAGGGGCCATGGGACCCCCCCCCCGCCCACCGCCGAAGCTGGCCGGGGGAGGGAATTCTGTAGGGAAAGCTGGCTTTGTAAAGAATGACCCCCTTCCTCGTCATCGTCACCATCGTCATCGTCATCAGCATCATCATCATCAGCATCATCATCATCACCACTGCGCAGTGCTTCGGTGCGGATCGTCAGCGCGCCTCGTCTCCGTCTTCGTTGTCGTCGGCGTCGTCGTGGTCGTGGTGCGTGTTGCTCTGCTCGGGACTTGTTCCTCTCATGCAGTGACCGCCACCACCATCACCACCACCAGAAGCATCGTTATCACCATCATCATCATCATCATCACCATCACCATCAGCATCACGATCATCAGCAGCAGCAACATCATCATTGTCATCATCGTCGTCGTTGTCATCGTCATTGTCATCATCGCCGTCGTCGTCCTATACTTCTGGCATCATTCCACCTCCCCCTCCCCCCATGATCCATCCTCGCGTTGTCAAAGCTCATGCGTCCTTTCCTCCCTCCTCCCTGCCTGGTCGTTTCCTCCTCATCCTCTTTCTCTCCCTCCCAGCGGCTGGAATGAGCCCTACTTTATTTTTCACGGCTTGAAAAACATTATACACCGACCTGCTCAACTATGCCACGGATTAAAACTACGAGCGTCGTCATCATCGTCGCCACCGTGAACTTCCCCGTCATCCTCATCATCATCGGCATCTTCGCTAGCATGGCCGTTTTCGTCGTCGTCATCGTCATCGGCGTCATCGCCATCGTCGTCATCGTTTTTGTCGGTATCGCTCTCATCGTCTTCATCATCATCACCATCATACGTGTCGTGGTTTATCGTCATCATCGTCATCAGCAAAGTCGCCAGAATCGCCAACAACATTATCATTATTATGATCACCATCATCCTCATCGCCGTGCTCACCATCATCATCATCACCATCATCGGCATCATCATCAACATCAACATCATGATCGTGAGCATCATCATCATCAGCATCATCATAATCATCGTCGTTGTTGTCGTCGTCAGCATCATCATCGTCATCAGCGACTTCGCAAGTATCACAATCGACGTCATCACCATAATTACCACCATCAACCTCATCATGATCAGTAGGATCATCCACTTCCACATCCTCCTTCTCATCGTAATCATCACCATCATAATCATCAACATAAGCAGCATCAGAATCATCGCCACCATCACCATCATCGGCATCATCACTATCATCATCAGCAGCAGCATCATCACCATCGTCGTCATCATGGTCAACATTATTGGAAATTGGAAGTTGGAAGAAACAACGCGATGCCGTGGGATCCTTGAGGGGCCGGACTATCGGAGGCCAAAGACGGTCCCCTCGCCGCCCACCGCCGAAGCTGGCCGATGGGGTCAGGGGGAAATGTGTTGAAACAGGCTGCCTTCGTTCAGACTCCCCCCCTTCCTCGCTATCACACCATCAACACCCTCACCCCATCACAACCACCACCACCACCATCATCATCATCACCATCATCATCATCATCATCGTCATCATCATCATCTTCGTCATCATCATTATCACCGTCATCGTCATTGCCGTCGTCATCTTAGTCGCCACTCGGCCCTGCTTGACGCTTGGATGCCTCGCTAGGATGCCCTCCCCTGTTGCCCTTCGAACTCGGGCGGCGGAAAAAAGGAGATGGTGATAAGGAGGACAGAGACAGCGGGAGGAGGGGGGGGGACAGCATCAGCAGGAGGACTAATGATGAGGAATGAGGAAGTGGGATGCGGAGCATGAGGAAGAATGACGGGAGATGAAGGGCACAGGAGAAGGAGGAGAAGGAGGAAGAGGAAACCGTTGATAACGGGGCGGAGCCTGATACACTCAGTTTCCCTTCAGTTTCGGGCAGCAGGAGGAGAATGAGGATGGGGAGGAGGATGAGGAAGGTGTTGACAACGGATCGACCCTTGCACCTCCTCGCACCTCCTCGACTCTCCTCGTCCCTCCTCGTACGTTCTCGCACCTCCTCGCACATCCTCGCACCTCCACGCACCTCCTCGCAACCACTCGCATCTCGTCGCACATCCCCGCACCTCCTCCTCCTTCTCCTCCTCCTCCTCCAACTGCTGCTGCTCCTCATCCTCCTCCTCATCATCATCTCTCTTCCCTTCCTTCTCCGACCTCTGTTCCTGCCTCCTACTCCTTCTAGCCGTCATCATCAACATCGTCTTCATCGTAATCATCACCATCACCATCAGGCTCACCATCACCCTCACCACCACCATCATCATCATCATCACCATCATCATGGATATCATCAGCATCAGCATCAGCTTCATCATCAGCAAGATCAGTATCGTCAGCAAGATCAGGAAACACAGCCGCAGCAGTATCACCATCGTCATCGTCATCATCATCACCACCATCATCATCAGTAAAAACATGATCGTTGACGTCGTTGTCGCCATCATCATCATCAGCATCATCATCATCATCATCATCATGATCGTCCGCACCACCAGTAGCACATTCGCAATCAGCACCATAGTCATCCATCACCATAACAGTTACCATCACCATACTCAACACCATTCAAACAACCATCACTATCACCAGCACAATTGCTATCAGCATCAGCATCATCATCGGCACCATACTAATAGTCACCATCATCATCATCATCATCATCATCATCATCATCATCACAATCACCATCACCATCACTATCACCATCAACACTACCATCCTCATCATCATCATCACCATCATCAGCATCATCAGCATCATCATCATCATCATCATCATCATCATCATCATCATCATCGCAGGCGCGACACCGAAGAAACCGGACTGCAACATGCGACAGGGTCGACCAGACTACCGACATCAAATGCCAGGCACGCCCAAATGGCCCTGGACGTCAAAAGCCATACGTGGCGTCGAAATGCCACTCCTGGGGCGGCCGCCACTTCGCAGACTGGGGCAACCTCGGGTCATACCTTCAAAAATATGTCACACGGCTCAGAACGCGCCGGACAATGCGACAGCCATTGGAACGGTTCCGCTGTACTACGCCGCAGACGCGACGACCGATGCCTCGCAAGAAGAGAAGTTCCATGCGACGACCGAGGCAACGACCGATGCCAGTCGACGCTCGCCAACACCCTCCTCTCTCCACAAGTCCTGCATCATGGCGGGGGCTTCTGCTTTCCCTGAGCCCCCAGCTCCAAGGTTCCTCCCCCTCTCTCTCCCCCCCTGCCTCAGATTTATGTGTTCCGTCATGATGGGCTGGATCTCGGTTTCTCCGTGCGTGATTGTGTGGGGGCGATTCTCGGCCTGCTGCATCGTGGTGAGCATGGGGCTCCGAAAGCAGAGGGGTCGGGGATGCCAGTCGAGCGCGCCTCGGCCAGAACACACCCGCAAGCTCGCCGCGAACGGGAGAGCTGACACACACCCTAGCAGCTTCACCTTAGGGGTGCCACCCTCGCAATCTGCCAGTGAAGCCAAACGGGCGCCTCGCTCGAGACACCCCCTTAATCTGGGCGCGAACGCGCCATTGTGATAGATCAGCCGATCAAGCGCCAACCAGCCGAACAGCCGATCAGCCGATCAGGCGCCGAGCAGCCGTCTGACCGGCTGATCTGCTGGATCGGATAATGACCCCAGGGAGCCGTCGCGATGAGAAACCGAATGCAATAGAAAGCAAATGGATTTAATTGAGTGTAGAGGGCCGGCGCCGTCCGACGCCGCGCTCGGCCACAGTGGCAACGTCGACAGGAAGACTTCCATGTCGAAGGGGAACGTATGCCTGGTAGTCCTCTGATTTGTAAGATGGCACATCCCGTATGTGGCGGCGACGGGTCCCAAGGGGGAAGCTTTCGCAGGAGGCAGAGCTGGACATGTCTTGATGGGGGTGCTCGGGCTCGAAAATTTGCACGCAGCGCGCACTGCCCTGGCATGCAAGTTCCGACAACGAAGGCACAGAAAATCGTGGCTGGCCGCGCAGATGGAGTACTGTACAGAAGCACTGGGCGCGGCTAGCCAGAAGCATCCTGGCAAAACTCTTCATAGAAACTAACGGCGCCAGAGGCAGACGTGTGCAAAAAAGACTAACGATTCAATTCGTCACAGTGCCTCCTGGCACGTTGAGGCTTGGTAGAGCACCAAGGGCTGTCTGTTAGGGGTTAAGGGTTCCGGTGTAGCTCCGGAGTGCCACCTCTTGAGCTCGTCACGCCCAGCCGCGCACGGCCCCCAAAAGCCATAACGTAATCGCCAAGAGCGCTCCCAGAGGCTTCCAACGCGTCAAGGACAAAGCCAGAGGGCCCTTCAGGAACGCCAAAATCATCCAACACGCATCTCAGAGCCAGTAGTTGTTGTAAGTACTTTCGTTCTGCGTGTCCAATAGCTCTCGGCTCAAGATGGTCCCAAGAGGGCCGCGGATGAGTCAAAGAGAGGCCCCGAGAGCCCAAGGAGGGCCTCCAGCAGCCCATGCGGCCCAGGACGGCTCCAGAATTGCCCCAAGAGGCTCTGGCGGGGACCCAGGAAAGTGCAAATGACCCCGAGAGACTCCCTCGACACCTGAGAGGAGACCAAGACAGCACCAAGACTGCCCAACAGAGCCCCAAGAAGACCCAAAAGGGTTCTTGAAGCGGCAGGCAGCCCCCCCCCTCAAGGAAGACCTTCAAGGAACAGGGACGAGATGTGGCACATGTTGCGGCCTTCTTGGCGATACTGAAAACGTCGCCACTCTGAGTGCTGCGCTTGCACGGTGCCAGGACTTGCTGCAAGCAACTGGCTAGACCAGGAAAAGAGAAACAGCATACACATATTTGTCGGCGCTCCCTGCGGACTTCTTGGATCGGCGCTGAACATCTCTAGCGCGCGGAGAAATCCAAGGGCAGCGCCAGAGGCGCCGCTACGGAGGCGCCGCTACAGAGGCACAGCGCCGGTCCAAGCAATCCGCGCGGAACCCCAGCATCCTATGTTTATGCAACCGTTCTTCTTCTAGGAGGCCTCGAGGTCGTCACCAACACCAATATCAGCAGTATGCCTCCACCGAGGGACGATGATCCCGATCTCTGTGATGGTGGTAAGATTCGGGCTTCCTAGGTGACCCAACGATTACCACCGACATCAAAATCTAGGATCATCCGCCCCTGCTGCACAAACACACACACACACTATTTTTGGTGGTGGTGCCCATTCCTAAGCCTCCAATCTTCACTGCGCGAACGGGTTTGGAGGTGTGGTGGAACAGTGCTCAGCGAGGGATGTACGGCCCGCCCTTGATGTCCTCCACCAGCTTCTCCTGATAGGTCACCGCCGCCAGCACGTCGTGCCCCACGTGCAGAATCTGGCAGCCCTTCGCCGCCATCTTCTTGGCCATGGCAGGGTAGCGCGTGCTGAAGAAAACGTACTTCCCGTGCCTCTTGGCCGCGTCTATGACCTTGTCTGCAGCGGCAAGCGTCTCTGGCGCCTCGTTCTGGTAGGGCACCCCGAGGGCAGCAGACATGTCGTTGGCGCCGAGGATAACGCAGTCGAGCCCAGGCACGCTGCAGATCTCCTCGATGTTCGAGATCGCCTCAACGGTCTCGATCATCACGCAGACGAAGATGTTCTTGTCAGCCTCCTCCAGGTACTTCGTCAGCGGGATCCTGCCGTAGTTCATCGGAGTGGTAGGCCCGAAGCCCCGGCTGTGACGATTCGGATCTTCCACAGTGCTCGGTTGCGCCTTGTCATAGGGGGGTGCCCGCTGGCCGCCAGTTGGGTATCGGCAGTCGGCAACAATGCTCCGCACGTCCGCCGCCGTTCTGACCTGCGGCACGGCGATGCCGTCGGCGTTCATATCCAGCGCATGCTTGATAAACGCGCCCCAAAACAGCCCCACGCCGTCCACTCGATTCGGGCCTGGTACCCGCACGATGGCAGGGCAGCCCTTGCCGTGCGCGACCATCATGTGCCATTTCAGCATCTCTGGGCTGAGGGGAATGTGCTCGGTGTCGTACCAAATAAAATCCGAGCAGTCCGCAAGAGCGTCTGTAGACGTGGGATCCGACAGCTGCACCCCGATGCCCACCAACGTCTCCCCATTTGCGAGCTTGGAGCGGAACCGCTTGATTGCCTGTAGACGGGGTCTCTGTAACCCATGAAAAAACTGTCCCGATACCTCCTTTTGGGGCAAATCCCCCATCGATGTTTCTACGTGATGCTCTCTGCCGGGTCGATTGGCGCGCCCCCCCCCCTCAGGGAAGGAACACAAAAACAGTCGCACGCCGTGATTTGTCATGTCGCCCGAGGTCAAGGACGCTGAGAAAAGCATGTGCGCTGTTACGATGTCACAAGGGAACATATGTCTCGCGGCCAGAAGCGGACGGAGGGATCACTTCTGGCTATCCCCGCAGCCTCCCGGAGGTCCTGGACCCCAGGGCTTCTCCCAGAACAAGTGACTGCTTCATCCCGAGCTGCCTCTTGACTCTGTGGCTGGCGGCGTGTGCGCGGCCCAGGGGGTGGCCGGGGACGTATGCAAACAAGAAGAGGCGCCATGAAATGTGTGGAAGTGTCGTGGCCTCCGCCATAATATCCCCCCCCCCTGGTCATCACCCCCTTCGCGGCCGCCCCCGATTGACTGCCCCGGGGCCCGTGAATGACCCCAGGGGGACCCGAAGACTAGAAAAGACTTCGGATCCCTTCTCGTTCCTGCTGGCTGGGGGCCCCCGCGCGAGCGCGCCGAAATCAGAGCCCTCTGTTCGCACACGCGCCCAGCTGCAACGCACTGCCTCCGGCCAGACCGGCGGCCCCCCCCCCCCGGCCGTGCCGCCGACGCCACGAGCAGCCCCCGCAGAAGTTTCTCAACCCGGGAAGCCCCAGGGACCCACAGAAGCTCTGCGGCACCTTGTGACCTCCACAGATCGACCAGGACTGTGCTCCAATATTATTTCTTATATTTACACTTCCTTATGGAAGGAGGACGACGAGGAGGGGGAGGCGAAGGAGGAGGAGGAGGGGGAGGAAGAGGAGGAGGAGGAGGAGGAGGAGGAGGAGGAGGAGGAGGGGGAGGCTCTGACAAACCAGAACGCTGACGCGCCCGAGACACAGCTGCGGTCGCGGGTCGGAGCATTCTCCGTCGGTCGCTCTCTCAGGCCGGCCCTGGCAGAACAGCCGCCGACCCTGTCGGCGTGTGTGTGGGTGGTTGTCCGTCCGAGTCGTCGTCCCCGCGTCATCCGTTGGTCGTCGCCCCTGTCGTCCCCTGTCCCTGCGGCCCCCGTCTCCCCGCGCCCTCCGTCCGGGGGCGCCCTCCGCCGCTCCCCCCCCCCCCGCTGCCCCGAAACCGAAACGGGAACGGCGGCGCGGGGCCCACGGCGGGGGCCTCGAACTGCTGGCGGCTGCCGCGGTGCACGCGCGGCGGCTCCTCGCAGCCCAGCGGGGCGCCGCCGAGGGCCCCCGCGGCGCCCCGGCGGGCCGCCCACGCGCTCGGCGGCTCCCCGGGCCGCGCCGCCTCGCGCCGGGGCCGGGCCGCCACGGCCGCGCCGGCCGCGCCGGCGAGGGCCCTGGCTGCCAGCCGCCGCGTCGCCATCGCCGAGGCCCCCTGCGGCGGCGGCGCGGACCCCGCGCGATGCCCACCTATAGCCCTGGGCGGTCTTCTCGGCGATCTGCTCGCGACGGCGGCCTCGCGGGCGGTCCTCGGGCGATCTTCGGGGGTCTCTCTTCGGCGGTTTTGTTCCGTGCTGCGGTCTTCCGGCGCTCGTTTCTGTCGGCCCTCGGCGGTGTTCGTCGGTTTCTGCGGCGGTCTCCGGCTCGGAAGCGGGACGTCTGCGGTGGACCAAGGGGGGTCCGTGGTCGAACACCTCACAGATCGTCCGCGGGCCGACGGGCTGCCTGTGGCGCGGCCGCGGGCGCGTCTTTTTTTTCAAAGCTCGAGCCACGGCGGCGAGGGAGGGTCCAATCGCTGCCCGTCCTGCTCATCCTCCTGCGCAAAACGCCGTCAGCGACCGCCGCGGCGTGTAGGTACACCGATGTCCGGGGCTAGCCGAGCAGAGATGCCCTCCATCGCTCATGTCGCGGGACCGGTCCTCTTCCTCGTCGCCCGCTCGCTCCCCCACTTCCGCGTGATTATCCTCGTTCGCTTCCTCTTCCTCCTCCTCCTCCTCCTGCTCTTCCTCCTCTTCCTCCTCCTGCTCCTCCTCCTCCTCCGCCTCCTCCTCCTCTTCCTCCTTCCAATACCCCCGTTGCTCGTCATCCTTCCTCTGCGGTTCATCATCTTCCACTTCCATGTCGCCATGTTCCGCCCGCTCTTTCTCCTCACCCTCTCCTCCCCTCCGCCTTCCTCTCTTTATTTCCATGTTTCCCTATCACGCTCTCTCGCCCTCTCCTTTTCTCTCTCACTCTCTCTCTCTCTTTCTGTGTATGTTTTGTGTCACCCCTTTTCTCTCTCTCTCTCTCTCTCTCTCTATATATATATATATATATATATCACTCTTACTCCGGTTTTTTTCCCAACCATCCTCTGGTGTTGGGTCCTCGTTTGAACGAGACAGCGCCCCGCGTCCCTCCTGCCTCCTCCTCCTCCTCCTCCTCCTCCTCCTCCTCCTCCCTCTCCTCCCTCCTCCCCTCCTCCTTCCTTCCTGCATTTCACCCGCCAAGCACAGCGTTTCGTGACCCCATAGGGAGCTCCACCGAAGGCCCCAGTGGCAGGGTTCGCATGGCGCCCCATCCCTCACACTGTTCGTGGCCCCATAGGGAGCTCCACCAAAGGCCCCAGTGGCAGGGTTCGCATGGCGGCTCCGCCCCATTTTGGCGCACCACTGACACGATTCGTGGCAGCATAGGGAGCTCCACCGAAGGCCCCAGTGGCAGGGTTCGCATGGCGGCCCCGCCCCATTTTGGCGCACTCCTCACACGGTTCGTGGCCCCATTGGGAATTACCCTTGCTTCGTCTCACCTGCCCTGCGGTCTTCACACTTGCGTATGTCGCCAGGATAATTCTCTCTCTCTCTCTCTCGCCCCTTTTCTTTATCTAGTTGATTGTCCCCCTTTCTCTCTTTGTGTCTTTCTCTCTCTCTCTCTCTCTTTCTCTCGCTCTCTCTCTCTCTCTCTTTCTTTCTCTATCTATCTCTCTCTCTCTCTCTCTCTCCCTTTCTCTACACACACACGCACGCACACCCTCCTCCTCCTCCTCCACCTCTTCTCCACCGTCCTGCAAATCCTCGGTCAGGATACGCACGTGAACGATCACGAATGTCTCAGACCGATCGGATACCTCTTCCATTTGAAATGCGACGCCGGCTGTGCCTTGAATCTGGGCTGGCTCGGGCAGCCGTTTGACAATTACCGATGCGCTATTGGCTAGTCCCGCGACTCTGGCCATATGTTTGGAGATCTTGCGATGATCGACTGCCCGTGCGTCCTCGTCGCCGTCCCGCGCCATGCAGAGCTGGTTAACCTGCTCCTCGAGCAGCTGGCGCACTTCCGTGGATTGGTTGAGTTTGCCACAAACATCGCCGATCTCCTCGTTGGCCCTGGTGGCCCCGATGCGAGCGCGGAGCGCCTCCTGTAACGCTGCGCCGCGATCCACCACCATCTGTTGTAACTCGGCACGATGCGCGCTGCGGCTCGTCTCGGCCTGCTCGACGCAGCGGCGGGCGCAACCCTCGATCGCGTCGAACGCCTAGCCCATGTGAGGCATGATGGACCTCTGCTTGGCCTGGGGCTCCAGGTGGCAACCCCTGGCGACGTCATCTCCCGAGGGAGGCCCAACGGCGGCATGCGGGATCCTGGCCCGCCAGAAACGCCGCGCGCTCGGGGGCGGGGCGGCCGCCAGACGCAATTCAACAGCGGCGGCTGGCGGCTGGCAGGTTGGCAGGCGGCCGCCAGACGGCAATTCAACAGGGATCTGGGGGGGGGCAGTAGTAGGAACTCCTTGATCTCAAACGGCCGCGGACATTCAACGCTCGGTGGCTAGTGATGACCGATGCCAACCTTCAAGCGCGAGCGACCTGTGCTACGAACGTGTTTCCTGCGTATTTCGCTGCCGACAACAACGTGTCTGCCAGATTCTCACAATGAAAAATCGCGACTGCCCCTATGTCTCCTGTCAGCACTTCCCCTTGCAACCGCAATGGCTGACTTCTATATGCCAAATCTCCGGGCCGCGCTGCAACGAAGATCGCGGGCCCCGGGCGCCCCACATTATCATTTCGGGAAACTCGTGGAGCAGGCGCTCTACGGCATCGGCCGATGTTGCGCGAATCATGGTTTGATCCACCTCCTCGGGCACCAAAAACAGCGCCTGGCGCCGTCCAATGCCATGGCCACCGGGCCAGGAAGACGCGGCGCAGCGAGGGCCTCAGTCGACGCCAAGAAGGCGGCCCGCACGTTGCGAGAGCCCTGGCGAGGAGGCCAGCCACCAGGCAAGTGGGGAAAAAACGAGCCACCGACCGCCGCCGAGACGCACGCGGCAAGATATTGCTTCACAACAAGCACGAAAACACGCCGATCTCGGCGAGTCTCGGCAGGGGGCGAAACCGCGCTGGGCGAGCGCGGACAGACGGGAATTCCAAAATAGCACGGACGCCTCCCGCCCTTGCAACGCCCCGCGGCTTCGGCGCGGGAAAATCGCCCGCGGCGTTCGGTAATTTTTCCGCATGCGTTCGCGCGGGCACCGCTGCGCGACCAGCGACCGCAATCGCGCCAAATTTTTTCTTGCCAGCGCTAGAGTTCATTATTTTCCAACATTGACAAACCTGTTCTATGCAGTTTTCAACATTTTCTCAGCGGCCAAACTGCTCTGAAAATTTCAGCTTCAGAGTTGCCCGACATTGTCCAAAACAGTTTTCAATATTTGTCCGCGGCAGCTTTCTGAAACAAACTCTGTTATTCCATTTTGTTCGAAGGGCAGCTCGTCGAAAGCTCCACGTCGAATTTTTCCCTGACGCGATCCGCCTGTCCCGTGGACTCGTTTCGCCCGCAGCCGCGCGACCGCGACTTCTTCCTCTTGAGTGGCGCATCTTCACTAGAAAGCCCGCGACCTCCTCCCTCGGGCGACTACGGGACGATTCCGGAGCTGCGGCGCCGCGGAATCCCGACGCGGCGCCGTCGCGGCCTGGCAAGCGCCGCAGTCGCGAAACACGCGGCGACGCAACGGGCCCCGGCTGCCCAGCCAACGGCGCGCGCGGCAATCGACGAGACTCGAAGCGCCAGCAAGGAAACGCGCATCCTGTGAGAGATCTCCTGGGAGCGCCCTCCGCATGAGAGGGGCCGCCATGAGGGGGCGTGCCCCGGCGTGCCGCGCAGCGATTGCCGGATATCACCTGGCCCTTGACGTGCTTGGTCTCTTCCGTGCGACTACTGATCCTTCTGCTGCGGTCGTTGCTGATGCCTGTTTCTCTGTGGAAGCACCTGGCGGGAGTGCCGATCCTCCTGCTTACATCCATGGCACATGCTACGCGCGGCCTGGCTGTCACAGTCGTAGCAGCACGACATACAGCTTCGCCTAGGAGTGACACGCGGTCCATTAAGAACGTCTCTGGCACATCTTCGAGCCAGCGCAGACGCGGCCGTCTGGGGTCACCACCATGCGGAGGGGACTTCTGCCTGAGGGGATGTGCTGGGATGGCGAGTCTTGGCGGAGTCGGGTGAAGTTCCAGTCCGCCATGCCCGCTGAGTGTGGATGACTGACTGGCGTCAACGGGCAGCTCAGGGAACGCACTTTAAAGCGCCCGCGGGCACAAGCATCAACAACCTCGCCCGCAACCGCAACTGGGCAAAACATGTTTTTGCCGCGGGCTCCCGCAACCGCGCCCACAACCGCAACTGCAACCAAACATCACGTTTTCGGCCGCGGTCGCCCGCAACCGCGCCCGCGACCGCACCCGCACCCGCAACCACCAAACCCGCAACCGCGCCCGCAATCGCACCCGCAACCGCACCCTGGCAACACAATTTCGACCGCGGGCGCCTGCAACAACGCCCGCTTCCAACGTCGAACCGGGCAACACGGCTCGGGACCCGGACGCCCACAGCTGCACACTGCGCCCGCAACTGCGCCCGCAACTGCGACTGGGCAGCCACTTCTCGGCCGCGGGCACCCGCATCCGTGCACGCAGCCGCACGCGCGGCCGCGACTGGGTAACGCGTGCTCTGGGCGGCGGGCGCCCGCAGCAGGACCCACAACCGCACCCTCCGCCGCAATGCGGCAGCACGTTCAGGGCCGCAGGCCCGCGCTGAGGCGCCCGCAATGTCCAACAGGGGAACGCATTTCGGCCGCGAGCGCCCGCAGCGGCACCCGCAACCGCACCCGCACCCAAACAACAGATGTTGAACCGCGGGGATCCACAACTGCGCCCGCCATCGCGCCCGCAACCGCGCCCGCAGCCGCGCCCGCAGCCGCAGCAGCCGCAGTCAAGCAGCAATGGCGGGACAGCGGGCGCCCGCGACCGTGCTTGCAACTGGACCCGCAGTTGCGCCCGCAACCACTGCCGAGGGTGTCGGGTTGAACTAGAGGGCGTCATCCTCATCACCACTACAGAAATCATCATTATCATCATCATCAGCATCATCCTCATCACCATCACCATCCAGCAACAGCATCACCGCAATCATCAGCAATGTTATCAACATCGCCTCCATCAACGCCAACAGAATCAAGACCACCACCGCTATCGTGCCATTGTCGTATTCGTCCACGATCAATAACAGCGATGTCGTCGTCGCCACCATTTTCATCACCAGCGTCACGTCCATACTCGACATCACCATGATGAGCAGTGCCTACTATTCGTTTTGCACCTCGCTGCCACTGTAAACTGCACCTGGGTGATTCTGGCGATCGATCCTCCGTCAGGACATCCCCATTTCACGCTGCTGCATGTGATGCTTCTGCCCCCAAGCGAACCCAAGCCGCCAACGAAACAAAACGTACGCCTAATGTGATCCAGCCACGCGGCTGGCCGCAGCATCAACGCTGATGATTTGGATGTCGTAGTTACAGTCGGCCCGTATCATATGGATGCGCGATAAGGATGCAAGGGCTTTGGACGCAAGCTTCTCGAGCGGGGCGCGGCCGACGAAAGTGGCCAAGCACGCACCTTGGAGGTGAGAATGCAAGGGTGTCCTTGGGAAGGTTGCCCATCCTTACTATGCGGTTTGACTGCACCCTTCGACCCAGATGCATCCTGCCCCCCGATTCTGCAAAGAACATCTCGAACGGAAGGACATCGAGATCTGTCGAACGTTAGAGTGCGAGCAGCAGAGCTACGAACCGACGCTCCCTCCATCCCTCGTCGCCCTCCTAATGCAGAATGCGAGCGTCTGTTATTCATGGCGGCGAGCGAGGGGGGAAATGAGAAGGAGAAGGCCTTCTCAGAAGGCGGTGGGACTGCTCACAAGCCCTCGCGCCTTCTAAGAAATGTTCTGCGTCTTCGGGGAAGGCTCAGGAAACTGCTCAGAAGGCCAGGGGACTTCCGAGCCTTCTGAGAATGCCCGCCCCTTCTCACTTCCCCCTCGGGCTCCCCGCCGATATTCATTTTCGCGAGCAGCAGGAGACTACTCGACCATCCATGGAGGGGGGATCGGCTCAAAGGGGGGAGGTATCGACTTGGGATCGGCGATGCTTCGCAGGTAGCTCGGCGACATGCCCCCCACAGCGAATTCCCACGTGCCTGGGCGGAGTGGCCTTTCGTAGAGGTCAAAAAATTCACCCCGATAAGAACCACCCCGACACGCGAAGTCGTTCAGCAAACGCGCCCAAGGAAAAAGTCGAACAGGGCAGGGCTGTTCAGTAAACGCCCAGGGCCGCTCAGCAAATGCCGATTATCGGGCCCGGGTGGGTTTTCCTCCCTTGACTCCAGGCCCCTGCAGCAACATCGGTGACGAATAGGCGATTGGGGGTCGATGCCTCCCCCCCTGATCGTTGGCGAAGCGCGCGTCTGCCCGCGGCCTCGCTGGCCGGGGCCCCTGGGCCGTGACCCCCTGCAATAATACGGGGCATTCTCCCGCGGATACCCCGCGGGGCACGTGTGCGTGCGACCGCGTATCTGCGGGACCTCGCCCCGGAGCCCAGACCGCGAGGGCGCGCCCAAAGATCCGACGGCGTGATTCTTCAAGCACGGCCCCCCCCCCCTTCGAAGTCTCGACCCACTCCCCGGGGCCGGCTTTCCATCCTGAGTCGTTTTTCGACGGCCCCGCGGCCCAGCGAGGGCCTCTGGAGGCCGAACACGGCGAAGAACATCTGTCTTGAGTTGTTTGTCAGTGCGTTGGATCTCT
>CAUYUJ010003936.1:305751-357420 GCA_963575745.1 Prorocentrum cordatum
GGGGCCTCGGAGCGAGGCCCCGCTCTCCCCGTCCGTGCTGGATCCCCCTCGGAATCTTGCGAGGGCGGCCCCGTGAGGCCTGCCTGGGGCTCCTCCTGGGGTCGTGCCGCCTGGCCCGCGGGCCTGTGCGGGGTGGGCGCGCCCTCCTTGGATCCCCCCTCGGGGTTCCAAGGCGGTCGCGCGGGCGTCGGGCTCCGTCCTCGTCGCCACGGCCCGCGCGTCGGGGCGCGAGGCCGCGAGGGGTGCGCAGTGGATCGACTCTGCCCCCCATGTCGCGCCGATCCTCCTCCTCCTCCGTCCTCCTCCTCCTCCTCCTCCGTCCTCCTCCTCCTCCTCCTCCGTCCTCCTCCTCCTCCTCCTCCTCCTCCTCCTCCTCCTCCTCCTCCTCCTCCTCCTCTTCGGGTGCTGTGGGCGCGCGGGCGTAACGGCGAAATCCGCAGACTACCCTCGCCGATGCACGATTCAGGAGGATCGATGAGTGGTTGGGGGTAGGATTCGGCTGTCGCCGCCTACGGGCGTCGCGGTTGAAAGAAACAGCTCTGCAAAACGAGCGGCCGAACTGGAAAGGACCAAGTTCCCCACCTTCACCCCCGAGGCCCATGAGATTGGCAGGCGTTGCGTTCGGGATGTGGGGCTCACGCGTTGTCTTGCCCGACTGCTCCGGGCACGCTTGTTCCATATCGGCGCCGAGGGGCGGCGGAGCGGAGGGGGTCACGCAAAGTGGCCCCCCCCCCAACGCTTACTGCACGACTGCTGCCCTCAACGGCAGGGCCCCGCGGGCGAGGACTCCGACACGCTCGCTGTGCTGTCACGAGGACAGCCGCACGGGGCACGAAGGGGGGCGTGGCCGGCCGCGGCGGGCCTCGGCCACGATTGGGTTCCCTCGGCCCCGATCGAGGGAGCGGCGGCCCGAACACGAGAGTCAGGGCCCCGTAGACCCAGACACGCCAGACGGCACGAACAGAAAACTGCACTGCAGCACTTCCAGAACAAACCCGGACACAGGCCCCAAAAGCCTGCAAGACCCCCCTAAACCTGGACACAAACCCGAACCCTGCGGTGCAACACATCAAACATGCACGGGTGCTGAAAAACGTGACTTTGCAGGAAAGGATGTCGTTTCTTTGGTTTTCCGTGTCATGGTTTATCTGTGTCCTGGTCTCTGGGGGCCTGGGAGAGCCTCGCCCGAACCCACGAATCTTCCGGATCACCGTGTACCAGGACTCCGTGGCGCACCCACAAGACGCTGCCGCACTTCTTTCCAGCCATTCTCCAAGCCCTGGCTTGCAAGGCACTGGTCCCGGGGGGCCCGGAAGGTCGGAAAGAGGGGTCGGGAGGCCGCCCCTGTTCAGGAGCTGCCAAGGGTAGTCCTTTTTCCCAGGATTCTCCCAGCTTTCGCGCGATGTGTGGGGCGCATGGGGCCCTCTGGGCCTCGTGATGGTGTGCTCTGGAAGCCACCAGAGCGACGACAAGAACGGGGCTCTCACTGGAAGAAGAACAACAACATAAACATAAACGTTTGGAGGTCCGCGAGGATGTCTCGGATCCGCGCTGGGCCCCCTTCCCTGGCGCGCGGAGCGCGCCAGGGGCGGCGCAGGAGGCACCGCCAGGTGGCCCCAGCGTAGAACAAAGAAACCCGCGCGGACCGCCAAAGATTTATGCTTATACCGTTTTGTCTCCTTCGGCTCACGCGCGATGGCATGGCGACCCTGGTGGCACACGCGGGCCGCCAGCGCGGTACGCAGGCCTTGGAAGCGAGGGCGCTCAAGGGCGCGACCTCGCGCGGGGAGCCTGCGCCGGAAGGTCGGCGCAGTCGACCCCGCTGCTGCTGCATCGCTCCCCTGCGCCTCCCTGGGAGAGCTCGGGTCCCTTTGGGCCAGGGCAACTTCTGGCAAACTCCGACTCTGCTCATGCGCGGCGGGCGCGCAGCCAGGTCGGGAGAAGGGCGCTTGCCCGAGAGCCTGTTTTCTAAGTCGCCCAGCTTCCCCTCCTCCTCCTCCTCCTCCTCCTCCTCCTCGCCCTCTCCCCCTCGTCCTCCTCCTCCTCCTCCCCCCTCCTCCTCCTCCTCCTCCTCCTCCTCCTCCTCCTCCTCCTCCTCGTTTACCTCTGTTCATCTTCCTCCTTCTCCTCCTCCTCCTCCTCCTCCTCCTCCTCTTCCTTCTCCTCCCCTTCCCCGTCCCTCTCCTCCCCCCTCGTGGGGGGGCAAGGGAGGAGCGGGAAGAGGGGGGCTAAGCTACCGAACTTTGCGAGTCACGCCCCGGGATGCGCGCGGGCGCGACTGCCTGCGCGCCCCAGCGACGCGCCCCCTATTGGAACGGGGCAGCCGCTCTGGCACAGACCGCCGCCCGTGCCGCGCGGGTATCTTCGAGCCCCCGCTGGGTGACCCACAGGCTGCGCTTCAATGATGAGCCCATTTTCCACCACCGCTACAATATGTAGGAGAAGGAGGAGGAGGAGGACGAGGAGGAGGAGGAGGAGGAGGAGGAGGAGGAGGAGGAGGAGCGGAGGAGGAGGAGGAGGAGGAGGAGGAGGAGGAGGAGGAGGAGGAGGAGGAGGAGGAGGAGGAGGAGGAGGAGGGGGGGAGGATGAGGAGGAGGAAGAGGAAGAGAAGGACCTCCTCGTCCTCCATTCTCCCCCGTCCTGCATGTGATAGTGGTGGTGGTGGAAAAAGTTGCTCATGCAAGGCACGTCACTTCTTCTCACGCCTGGGCTGAGAAGGCTGCGCGGGGCCCGAGGCCCGAGGGAGGCTTCCAGGGAGGCCCCCGCAGGCTCCCGAGAGGCTGCTGAGGCCTCAGGCGGGGAGGCCCGGACCGACGAGTGCAGGATACAGGCAACGAACACGCCACACTTGGGCGCCCGAGTTATCCGAGGTAACTCGGGTCTGGGGTAACTCGGGTTTGGATTCCCGAAGAAGGAACCCGAGTTAGCCCTGACCCGATTTACCCCTGATGAATTGGGGCTCTGGGCGCCCGAATTATCTGGGGTAACTCGGGTTCGGAATCCCGAAAAGCGAACCCGAGTTAGCCCTGACCCGAGTTACCCCTGATGATTCGGGGCTCTGACACACCGTGCTACAATCTTATTGCCCCGCATCCCAGATGGCCCCAGGATGGCTCTAACGAGCAGTTTCGGGAAAGTCCGACGGACACATCATGCTGGAGACGACTCAAGAGCGTCCTAGGGCCTCGCGGCGGCCCTATAACCTGCTCGCTATGCCGAGCCTCATCGTGAGAGCTCGTAGAGAAAGCCGGCATACCTCTCGATGCCGCGAGGGCAGCACGGTGGGGAGAGTTGTAACAGACCGCTGTATATCTTTACACATGTGATGTGCAGCGCACGTGGAAGTGCCCTGAGCCCCACAATTGCGGACAAGTGTGAGGCAAGTCGTCCCAACGGCGCACAAAGGGGTCCAATAGGATCGCGCCTGCCGCACCTGGTGCCCGCCCGAAGGGAATCACCCGGCACCCTTCACTCGGAGAAAAAAGTAAGAATGTATGTGAACCTTACTCTACGGCCTCCAAATGTAGCCACCACAGGTGACCCCCTCCCATGTTCTTCCGTAAAATCTGATGCTGGGAGGGTTTTCCATATTCGTAAAGAGTTGCTCGCATCAAGCCAACGGGCGATTTGGGTACCCGCGAACTTGATGGCGCATGGCAGATCCACTCGGCCAATGGATCATTTGGTTGCCCGCAAGGTGCCTGGCGCAACGTATGGCGCAACCGATGGTGGACCAACTGGGCCAATTGATTGCCCACGGGGTGTCTGGCGCAACCTATGGCGCACCCACTGGGCCAACGAATGATCCGGTTGCCCGCAGGGGTGCTTGGCACAACCTGCGGCGCAACCTATGGCAGACCCACTTCGTCAACGGGCGGCTTGACTGCCCGCAACGAGTGTCTGGCGCAACCTGTAGTAGTCCGCAGAACCGCTGGCACAACTACTGGGCCAGCGGAGGACTTGGGCGCGCGCGCGGTGTCGGGCGCAACGGCAGACCCGCTGGGCCAACGGAGGATGCGGCTGCCCGCGGGTGTGTCTGGCGCAACCTGTGGCGCTTCCACTGGGCCAATTTGGCTGTTTGCGGGGTGCCTGGCGCAACCTACGGCGCGGCATATGGCCCAACCCACTGGGTCAACAGACGGTGTGGTTGCCCACGGCGCTTGTGGCGCAGCACATTGCAGACCCACTGGAACACCGGACGATTTATCGGCCCGCGCGGGGTCTGGCGCGACCTATGGCGCAACACACTCGGCCCACGGACGAATGGAATTCCCGCGCGATGTCTGGGGCAACCAATAGGGCAATCGATGGCAGACACACTGGGCAAACGGATGATTTGGTTGCCCGCACGGTGTCGGGGCAACCTATGGCAAACCCGCTGGACAAACCGACAATTTGGCTGTCCACGAGATGTTTGGCGCAAACTACTCTGCAACTGATCGCAGACCCACGGGGCCAACGGACGAGTCGATTGCCCTCGGGGTGTCTGGCGCAAACACTGGCGCAACCTGTGGCCAACCTGCTGAGACAACGAGCAATTTGGGATCTCGCTGGGTATCTGGCGAAACCTGTGGCGCAACATGTAGCAGACCTGGTGGGTAAGCTGACGATATGGTTGCCCGCAAGTGTGCCTGGCACAACCAGTGGTGCGACATAAATAGCAGAAATACTGGGCAAACGGACGATTTGGTTGACCACGGAGTGCCTGGCGCAACATATGGCACAACCGTTGGCAGACTCCATGGGGCAACGGACGGTTTTGGTTGCCGCAGGAGCGTCTGTCTGACGCAATCCATGGCGCACCCTGCGGCAGACCCAACTTGGGGGGTGGGCGGGCATTGCACGGCGCAGCCTGTCTCGAGTGCTGCTTGGGGTCTCTCGGTTGGGCGGAGCATGGCCCGCAAGATCCGCCCCCCAAGCGCATGGCCCCCCATCATGGGGCCCGCGCGTGCGCCCCGCGCGCGCGTCCTCCAAGCAAGGGGGCCGATGTGCGATCCTCGATGGTCGAGGGCCCGCACCCCCTCCCCCACCCCAGGTGCGATGGGCCCCCGGGTTTTATGCCCCCCCATACTGGAGAGCAGAACGCCCACCCCCAGACTAAGCACCCCGACAAGCAAAGCCGTTTCGTAAACGCACCCAGAGAAGGACTCAAAATTCAGTCTGGGTCGGGGTCGGGGTGGTCTTCCCTTCCTGGACATAGGGCATGGACCCAAGGTTCCACCGCCTCCCTCAAGATGATCCCAGATGGGATGGAAGGGGCGGCGACGATGACGTCGAAGACGACGGGGACGACGACGGGGACGACGACGACATCAGAGACAACGACGACGAGGTCAACCACGACGACACCGAAGACGACGACGACGACGACGACGACGACGGCGGCGACGACGACGACGGCGGCGACGACGAGGACGACGACGAAAACCACCTCCAGACAGCTGCACGACGTTTTTTGGCCGTCGCGGCATCGCGTGCAGCGACGAAGCGGAGCCAGTCGAGCAGTTGGCACGGGAGGATCACCAGCCGGAGTGCTGCTCCGGAAGCTGAGCGGAGCAGTCGAGCAGATACCTGCTGGGAGCGGAGAGTGCGCTCGGGCTGATCACCCGACGAGCCGGGCTGCTGAGAGAGCTGCCCGCGGCGGGGTGGTCGACGGCGGAGGACGCGGAGGGACCTGCGGAGGACGCGGCGGAGGACGAGCCCAGCAGCAGAGCAGTACGATTGGTGTCGGCGAATCTGTTTCGGCTGCCGCCGTGTGCGGTTTCAGTGTCGCCCTCCTTGGGCGTTGGGGGAACTCACCGGCGCCCGTGCTACTTCCACGCGGGGAGCCATGGCTGTCCCCAATCGGACGTTCTGCTAGAAGTGCCCCTGGCCCACGGTGCCCCCAGGATTGCCAGGGAGGCCCCCACGGGCTCCGGAGCGCCCCTCATGAGGCCCATAGGGCCCCTGGGGCCCCAAAAAAACGAAGCGAAAAGCTGGGGGCAGCTCGGGCCAGGGGCGCCCTCAGCAACCCCCGACCAATGTGGGAAGTCGGGGGTGGGGCAGACGCAGCAGCGCCCGTAGCTGCAGGGAGGGGAGGAGGCGCACGGCCGCCACTGGGCTGGCACTTGGAGCGAGGCGAAGGGCGGAGAGTTCGGTGGCCATGGGAGCCTCATCTTGTCGGCTCTTGCGAATCGACGCTGATGGACCCTAAACCGACGCTACTCGACGCTAAATCGCTGCTAATCGACGCTAATGGACGCTAACATCGGCGCTATCTCATCGACTCCCAGACGCTAATCTGCGCTAGTGAACGCTACAGATGGCATCAAGAGGGTATACTGGGCTCCCATGATTCGCCACCGAACGAGAGCTCCCGGGAGGGGCCCCCGAGCCCTGACGCGTGCTCCGGGCGGGGACCCCGAGCAGGAGACCCGAGACGCTGAACCTGGCCGCGGGCCTCCACAAGCTCCCCATGCGCTCCATGGCCCAGGACGCCGAGGGCGAGTCGAAGGCCGGCATGTTTGATGGCAGGCGGTCTGGGTGGCAATGCTCACGAATCGAGCTGGCTGCAACGCCGAGGGTACAGTCGGCCCGTATCACAAGGATGCGCGGCAAGGATGCAAGGGCCTTGCACGCCCGTTTCGGAGTATTTTCGAGCGGGGCGCGGCCAACGAAAGTGGTCAAGGATGGACTGGAGAAGGAGGAGGAGGAGGAGGAGGCGGAGGAGGAGGGGGAAAAGCAGGAGAAGGAGGAGGAGGAGGAGGAGGAGGAGGAGGAGGAGGAGGGGAGGCAAGCAGGCAAGGGTACCCCTGGGATGGTTGCCCATCCTTACTTGCGGGTTGACTGCGCCCCGGCCTGAACGGCTTGAGCCAAAGGCTACTGACACCATACCACACCCACAAGGAAAAGCGGGGGGACTCTGCAACGCCACATCTCACTCACGCGGGTGGGGGGGGGAGAGGGCAGAGGGCGTGAGTTAGGGGTGTGTGGATCGATCGATCGAACAGTAGGGCCGATTTCTGGGGTGATCCCTCCTCTACGCTAGAGCAGTGCGGCTGTGAAAAATCTAGCTCGGCCTAGCTGTGGTCTACTCGTCTACTGTGGAAGCAGACGCCACGAGACGTTCGGGCCCAGCCTGCACCGTCCTTCCCCACGCAGGGGTGGGTGGACGGGTGAGGGGTGAGGTGGGGGGGTGCGAACCCATCGGGGGGGTCCCTTCAACACGCATGGTGCCCAAGTGTGGCGCGGACTTCTGGCTTCAGGAGCGAGTCCCTCCCATCCAGGCGTGCACTTCAAATCGCGGTGGGAAGATCCACCTATCTCGGGACTGGGCTCAGTTCAGATCGCGCAGATGTCACGGCAGAAGACGCACAGGGCTTCGTTGGAACCTCATTCAAATAGCTGCGGCCTAATGCGGACAGTGGCAGACATCTCTGCGATTTTCTGTATGCGGGATCTGGCATTGTCGCGTTACGATGATGTTCTTGGCGAAACGTACGGGCGCGGCCCTTGTGCGCGTTCCATTATGATTCCCTCTCCCTCCAAGCATCGACGTGAAACAATTGATCCTTGTCCATGGATTGTCGGACGAAAACACGCAAACGGAGTGGGCTTCTGCGCGGTTGCGTTCGCCCCACCGACCCAAGGGACACCGAAGAAGACTGAGGCCCCATCCACTCTGATGCGCGTACATGCTCCAAGCACGCACATCACGCTTTTGACACGCGTGCGCAAGAACTCTGCAACACACGACGGGTGAGGAGTAGGGTATTCCGCAAACCCACCCCATTGGCGAACAGGACGTCACGATACTTCGAGCACGCATGTTCGCCGAACACCACGGCCGCGCATAACTCTCAAAGAGTAAGCAAGCGGGACCCGCCTGTACTCGTCCCCGCAAGCCTCGCGACACCTTAAATGCTTGGCCCGTCCGGCCGCCTTCGGGGCGCCCAACCGTGTGTCGATCACAACAAGGAGCCTGATTTGTTTTGACCACGGGCTGATCATACGATCAACCCGAACGGACATCACTGAACTGATCACGCGATCAACATGTGATCGCTACGAGGACGGAGGACAATCGAGAACTCAACCGTGAACCTTTAAGCCGCATGCCAACACGTGATATCTAGACCGTCCTTCTCGTTGCGGCACTCCTGGCGAAGAGGATTTCCCCGTCGCCCTCTGTCACTTCTGCTTCTGCTTAACCTCCCGCCTCATCCGGCTGGTGTCCTCCTTGCCTTCCGCCATTAATTATCCTTGCCCTCCTCTCTTTCCCGCGATGCCATGAGTCCTGGCCCTCGGACAGCCAAGCAGCGCTCATCGACTTTACGAAGGCCTCTGCGCCTTCATAATGAAGCGTGTCCCGCCTGCTCACCTCTCATATCTCAGGCGCTTGCAGCACATACGCGGACACAGACACAGACACAGACACACAGACACAGACACAGAAACACACAGACCCACACAGACAGACAGACATAATGACAAACAGACAGACAGACAGACAGACAGACAGACAGACAGACAGACAGACAGACAAGCAGACACACAGGCAGACAGACAGACAGACAGACAAGCAGACAGACAGTCAGTCAGACAGACAGACAGACAGACACACAGACACACAGAAAGACACACAGGCACACAGACACACACGCCGACGGTGTGACACCGCCCGCACCCGAGAGGTCAAATCCATGTCATTCGCGCGGGCTGGTGCGGGTAGTGCCCGCTGGCGGGCAGTGCCCGCCGGATTCTCAGGTTGGGGTCCCCGCGCCAAGTCTCCTCCCCCTCCCCCTCCCCGTCCCCCTCCCCCTCCTCCTCCTCCTCCCCCTCCTCCTCCTCCTCCTCTTCCCCCTCCTCCTCCTCCTCCTCCTGAGCGTACGAAGGAAAAAACGTCTCGGGAAGCTAGTTCAAATGATGTTGGCTGGCTGGAAAGCCATGTCGAGTAGGAACTGCTGTAAGCCAAACGCCAGCAACGGGAAACATGACAGCTACGGGATGCAAGCATCATCCAGATCCCCCCGCTGCTGAGGGATGGAAAATTCTTTGAAGGCTTTCCATCCCCCAGCAGCGACTTGTCCGCTTGCCTCGTGCGCAGCACCATCCGCGCCAGCTCCTCGCAGCAGTGCGCTCGACAAGACAGCCACTTCACGCCGCGCAGGAGCGCGGCGTGATGCACAATCGGCACAACCCATTGCTGAGGGTCGCCGCAGTCCGACAAGGGTACAAATATTTCGCACGGATTGCGCTCAAAGTACTTGCACTTCGGACCTGTCAATTCTCTGACTGGCTTCCACGAAGTATTCGGCCGGCCCTAGCGTCTAGCGGTATGCGCGGCACGGGGTGATCTTGCAGCAGTCGCGCCGCGACTGGGCTCAAGACAGCCCAACCTGCCCCAAGAGATGCCCAAACCAACCCATGGATCCAGAAGATGTCCCAAGAAGGCGCCAAAACAGTCCGAAAGGCCCACAGGCCCGCCCAAATCTACACCCAAGACGACCCAGAAGAAGAGGGAAGGGGCTTGACCAATCCTGTCCCCCGAGAAGCGGCGTGTATCAAAATGTGATTCGTCGAATCTCCCGCCTGGAGGTCTGTTCTGGACTACCCTGGCACCCCAAGAGAGCTTTCGGCGAGGCTCAACTGACAGAAGGGACGGTCGACGAAACCTTGCGAACTCCACAACTCAGGGCGACAGACTGGGATCACGCTTCATATGTGCAACTGCCAGAACATGGACCCTTCGCGCGCCTTCTTGACCAATGGGCTGCACGCTCCCCCGCTGCCCAAGCTAGCCCGGGTGGTCAAAGCAGACCTATGACTACAGCGGTCTTCCCTGCTGCCCTTCCCCTCGTCACGTCGCCATTCTCGCACCCCCTTTTCCCCCTCTCACATCCCCCCATATTTCCAGTACCCCGCGAAAAAACATCCTATAGGACATCCAAGCGCGCCCAGAAGATATCAGCACCCTCGATCACAGCAGAGAGCCATGAAGGACTCGCTTGGGGCATCATCCTATGCGCACGTGGGGCGCACACGTCGTTCATGTTTAATCGTGCTCAGTTCTAACTGTGCTCGTTTCCAATTGTTCCTGGTCTTTTAGTGGCCAGGAAGAGGCCCAGGATAAAACAATTAGAAATAAAAGGATCATGCCCCCCCCCCCAAAAAGAAAACAATGAACTTTTTGTTCGAAGACTTAGACATGAACCGTGTATACTCGAACGCCGACGACTTGAAGCCAATGTTCCACGAAAAAGGGTGGAGGAGGCGGCGAAGGATGGGCGCGGCCAGCTGCAAGGCGAGGGCGAGCCATCAGCGAGGGTAGCGAAGAGCCGTAAGGGGGCCCTCGGGTCAGCCAAATCTGACTACCGACCATACCATCCCCACCCAACCCGAAAACCCGAAATTCGGGATGGGTGGGGTATAGGCTCCATATTTGTTTATGTTCGATGTTCCCCGACCCCCCCCCCCCCTCTGGAAATGGAGGGCAAGTTGGGGGCTTCCTGCTGGGTTGGGGTGGTTTGGTGGGTGGTGAATATGTACGGTGAGCCCAAGCAGCAGAAACGAAAACGCGCGGATGACAAACGATAGCAATACATAGCAACATATCAATAAACAAACCATACATCAAACGATCTAGCAACTACGACGAAGCATGCTATCGCAATACAACTTGCGGGTGACAAGCGATGGTATCATGATATCGCAAAACACAGAAACTCTAATTCAAATGGTTATATCGCAACTGTGAAACTTTGATAGGTTCTTGGAGATGCTTACGCAAGTGGACCTCGCGGTGGGCCTAAACAGCAGAAACGGAAACGCGCGGATGACAAACAATAGTAAGACATAGCATAATATCGCAATAACAAAAATCTCAAATTCAAAATGCAGGTGGACCTCGCTAGCGACGCAAGCGGCTTGTCGGGCGCCACCCCCGCTGCCCTATGCCAGGCGGCCCCCAACGTGGCTCGCAACCTGGGGGGGGCCCAACATCGGGGACCGAAATCAACCATCCGCCGCGCCTTCTCGACAAACCTGACGGGACGTGCCTCAGCTCTCTCAGCCGATGGCCCTAGAAAAGAATAGGAAAAGGATGAGGAGAAGGAGTAGGTGGAGAAGGCCCACAGCGCGAATTAGCTCCTGTCTCCCCACCCTCCCCGCCGCCCCCACGACCCCCACAGGGCGCGCGACCACGGCCCCTACCCCCCCGCCGTATACTATACGCAGGCACAGCCCTGGGGTGGACCATCGCAGGCACCACGGGAGTTCAGGATGGGCATGCGTCGAGACTGCTGGGGTTCCGAAGCCTGCTGCAGGATATTCGGCACAGGGCTCCCCCGACGAATTAAATCCAAGAGCCTGGCAGAACTGGCGAGCCAGGAAGGCGTGGGACTGCTGTGCGCGGCGGAAGGCGAGAGTGCCTAAACTCATGTCTCCCCGCGACTGTGGGCGAGTCGCTTCCCATGCACATGCGACTGGATCTGATATCGCATGCGCAATCGCATCGGCTCCCAGAGCCGCTGTCAGTCTAAATCGCAGGTGTACCCAGATCAACGCCCAAGGCCGTCGCCGACCTCGCAGGAGCAAGATGAGCATGCCTCAGATGCACCTCCATCCCAGCCCCCGGAGCCGTCGCCGATCTCAAAATTGCCATTTGCTCTGGCTGCCCAGCCAGCGCTCTGCCGGACCCCGAGGCGCAGGCCCTGGAGCGAGCTCCGCCAGCTCGATCTTTGCGAGGCACTCCTGGAGGAGAATGGTCCACAGTGCCCGCGCGCTCTCTAGGTCCTGCAAGTTGAATGCAACGCTGAGAACCCCCTTGCGCACCGTCTGTGCGTCGTGGCCTTCATTTGCAGCTCGAGCCCGCTTGCGCCCGCGCTGCAGCGCGATCTAGCCGAGCTCCCGCGGCGACTGCTTCTTCGCTGCCTGCTGCCAGAACTCTGCGAAGGCCATGTGACCCACGGGGCGCGACTTCTTGCCGTCTGCGGCGAGGTGGTCGGGACCGCGCTGGGCGACGCGCGTGGACAATGCCACCTGGAACGGACTTCTGGCCTAGTCCGTCAATCTTCTCGCAGCCGCTCTCGCGCCCCTCCCATCGCCTTGCTGACGTCGCCGCGCCCCATGCATGCGCCCGCGCGCGCCGCCCCGAGGCCCCGCGCCCTCGTCCACGACGTCGCGTCGATGGGCCGCGCTCTCCAGAGTCGCCCTCCTCCGTTCCAGACTAGCCACCAGTCTCGCCATCCCTTGCGCCATGGCCCCGGGCGCCGCCTTCTGGCCCTTCTGCTGAGCCCCCGGCGCAGGGGCGCCCCCGCGCCCGGCAAGTGGGGCGAGCCCAGCGGGACGAGGCGGAGCCGACGACGCAGGCCGATCGCGCCAGGTAGCCCGCACAATCACGAAGGACAGGCGGCTCGATTGGCAGAGGCACGTGGGAGAATATTCCATGCACGCAGAAGGGTCGACAACAGATGGGCCGGGAGCAAGCACAATGCAATCGCTTGGGTCTTACAGGGTTGCGATGCAATCGCGCGCGGCTCAAACTGCCGCAATGCCATCGCTGGTCGTTTACATGGTCGCAGTGCAATCGTTCGTCGCATAAAGATCGCAGCGCAAGGGTTTGTACAACGCGCGTGCCCGGTTAGTTTGGCGCGCGGTGCCATCTCACTGCCGAGCGCGGTCTTCTGGGGTACCCCATCGCGCGGAAGACTCGACAGGGGGCGCGCGCGGAGTGCAATTATCTGCTCAGTGACCCAGCCAATAAACCATTGCATTGCTATCGTTTGCGGCGAGGTTGGGGCGCGCGAGGAATTGCATTGCAATCGCAAGCTTCACCGACGCGCTCGACTGCGGCGCCGGCACCCACGCAGAAAACATCAAGTCGCCGCGTTCCCTCGGACTCGCACTCTGGGGATTTGTTCCCTACCTAGGCTCTGCCTAGAGGGTTCTTACTCTCTTTCTTAAAGGGGCCGGGCAGTGGAAATCGCCCCGGGCGGTTCCCCCAGTATCCGCCCCGCGGTTCCCCCAGCTGCGTCCCCTTAGCTTAGCGTTGCTTATCTCATCTTAACTTAGCTTATTTAATCTTAGCTTAGCTTAGCTTCATCTTAGCTCAGCTTAACTTAACCTAGCCTAGGTTAGCTTAACTTAGCCTAGCTTAGCTTAGCTTGGCTCAGCTTTAGCTTAGCGCAGCGCACCAGTAGCATAACGTAGCAAAGCATAGCAAATCATAGCATAGCATAGCGCAGCATAGCATAGCGCAGCATAGCATAGCACAGCACAGCATAGCATCGCATAGCGCTGCATAGCATAGCGTAGCATAGCATTAGCATAACTTCGCATAGCATGGCCCGGTGAGGGAGTGTCTGTGTGTGTGCGAAGGCAAAGCAAAAGCAACACCATGCAAAAGCAAATACAAAAGCAAAGCAAAATCAACAGCGAAAACAAAAGCAAAGGCAAAGGCAACAGCAAAGGCAAGAGCAATAGCAAAGGCAATGCAACGCAAAAACAAAACCAATGCGAAACTGTAGATGTATATTTAGGTGCAGGTGTAGGTGTAGATGTGGATTTAGGTGTAGATGTAGATGTAGAAGTACATGTAGGTGTAGATGTAGGTGTAGATGTAGATGTAGATGTGAGTGTATATGTAGATGTAGATGTAGATGTAGATGTAGCTGTAGATGTAGATGTAGATGTAGATGCAGATGTTGATGCATATGTAGATGTATATGTATATGCATGTGTACATGTAGATGTAGCTGTAGGTGTAGATGTGGATGTGGGTCTAGATGTAGATGTAGGTATTACGCTGTACGACTACTACTACTACTACTACTACTACTGCTACTACTACTACTGCTACAACAACAACTACTACTACTACTACTACTACTACTACTACTACTACTACTACTACTACTACTACTATGGCTACTACCACTACTACTACTGCTACTACTACTACTACTACTACTACTACTACTACTACTACTGCTACTACTACTACTACTATTACTACTACTACCGCTACTGCTACAACTGCGACGACGAGGAGGAGGAGGACGGCGTTTACCGTTACTACAAATATTGCTCTCCTCGGGGCTCCAACTACTACTACTGCTACTGCTACTACTACTACTACTACTACTACTACTACTACTACTACTACTACTACTACTACTACTACTACTACTACTACTACTACTACTACTACTACTACTACTACTACTACTACTACTACTACTACTACTACTACTACTACTACTACTACTACTACTACTACTACTACTACTACTACTACTACTACTACTGCTACTACTACTACTACTACTACTACTACTACTACTACTACTACTACTACTACTACTACTACTACTACTACTACTACTACTACTACTACTACTACTACTACTACTACTACTACTACTACTACTACTACTACTACTACTACTACTACTACTACTACTACTACTACTACTACTACTACTACTACTACTACTACTACTACTACTACTACTACTACCGCTACTGCTACAACTGCGACGATGAGGAGAAGGAGGAGGACGGCGTTTACCGTTACTACAAATATTGCTCTCCTCGGGGCTCCAACTCCTAGGTCGGGTCGCTCTGGGGTAATTCCAATCCGGCTTGCCGAACGGGCCCCCTTTGCGACGCCCCTCCTGGACGGCGCCTGCGTCGGAGAGGAGGCGCCCGGCAGGCAACGGCCGGCAATGGCCTGCGCGGCGCTGCCCCCTTGGCGCGCGACGCGCGCGACGCGCGCGCGGGTAATTTCGCGCACGCGGAGACTGCGCCCGCTGAGAGCGACCCCGCCCCTCGAGCGCGCGCGCGGACGTTGCTGTCACCTGCGCGACCATCTCGCCCCCCCCCCGCTATCCTGCGCGGCCCCCGGGGCGCGATGGCGGGCGAGAAAAATGATGCTCGAGATGCGCTGACATCCGCGCGCGCGAACTCCCGCGCCCCCGCCCCACCCGCCCTCCCGCAACAGCCCCCGCGGCGCGCGCGCAAGGAGCGACCCCGCGCGATCCGAGTCGACGGTCATCGTGGCCAACGTGTTCAAACGCATCTGAAGCGCCCGCGGCGATGCGCGCGATGCGGGGCCCGCGCGAAGCGAGCGCGGCCCACCATCATCGGATTCGAAATCCAAAGGGGGGGACTGGACGGCCCAAATCCGACCGCCCATTACGGGATGAAGCGAGCGCGACCGACGCGGCGACAGTCGCTTTGCACGCGGCCCCACTGAACGAGCAGCGACTCGCCAAAAAAACACGCACCTGAGCACGCGACAATATCTGCGGGAGCTCTTCGCCCGCCCAGGGAGCTCCTCCGCCGGTCGCGACCCCCCATGGCAGACGGCAGTTGACCAAAGACGAAGCAGGCGCGCTCTTCCAGCGCCGCGGCAGTCGCAGCGACGAGGCGCCGCCCAAATTGTAGAAGGATTAGCCCGTGGCCGCGATTCTGCTCTCCCACCAACTCGCGGTCGGCTGCGCTCGCGCGGCGGCGGGCCCGGGGCGCCCGGCCGCGTCTGCCACGGCGCCAGCAACGAAGCCTGCCTCGCCCGCCCACTGCGCGCTGGCCGCGACAAAAGGGGCCGCGGGAAAAGAAACTCGTGACCTGCTTATCACTGTTCTGCTGTGTTCCGAATTCTCAACGGCGACCGCTGCGCGATCAGGAAAGCCACCCCCCGTCTCGCGCGCCCGGCGAAGCCGCGCCTCTGCGGCGGCGCCGTGGTCGAGAACCGTGGCCCGGAGCTCCATTGCTGATAAGCGCCAGTGAGCGGGCCGGTGCCCCTCTTGCCCGGAGCACTTGTTTTGAGCTGCCTTTGGCAGGCCCGCGCCCCGCGCCGCGGGGCTTTTCGAAGGGTTCCATGCTTGTCGTGCGCGACACAGCGGGGCCCGTCATCAGTCAGCTCTCCACTCCTACTGCGTCTCTTCTACTGCGCCACAACTCGGCGGGCGCGGTGCCAGTGACCCAGAGCATCGCTTCGTCGTCTTCCGAAAATATAGCAGCAGCAGCAGCAGCAGCAGCTTGGTGCAATCCTCGGGAGCTCGGTGGCCGCGTTCGCCCGCTGCCCGGCTCGGCGCAACTGGCGGGGGATGCTCGTGCTTCCGATTGCGCGCCTGCCTCCAGTCAAAGTCGCCCACGCGCGTGCCCCCCTCCCCTCCCCCGCGTTTCCATGTGTCTGACCAAACCTCCTCACTCGGAAGAGCGACGCCGTGCCTGCTTCCATGAGCGACGCGCCCCGACTGTGCATCGAGCTGCTTGTCTCGAGAGCCCGGCTGCCTCATGCGCGCGTCTTCCTTGCCGCGTTTCTCTTACCTGCCGGACGAAGACCTCTTTGGCTTCCAGTCTGGAGCGCCGTTGCTGCTGTTGGAGCCCGCGCGATAACTCCTGCAGCATCGCCCCAGTCTCATGCAGCTGCACAGCCTGGCCCTCCTCCTCGAAGCCTGGCATCCCCAAAGTTCCACGGCGCCCGAGTCGCCCTGCAAGCCCGCCGACCTCGAAATAGCCCCAGCGGAGGAGGGCGCGGGGAGGCCGACCACTCAGCTACGCCATCTCGCCGACGGCAAGCGTGGCGGCGCACTCCGCGCCGCCCCCCTCAGTGGCCGGGGGCCCTACTTCCTCCAACCAGACGGACGAAGCCGCTGTAGCCGGACTGCTCTATCGCCAGCGAGCCCCTTCAACGCAGCCCTTGCCCCCAGTTGCCGCCGTCGCTCAGCGCACTCCAAGTGGTTGGGGAGGCGGGCGAGCGGGGCGCGTTGAAAATGGCGAGCGCCTGTCGTGCACGAGGCGGCCTCCGCCGCTTCCCAAAGGGCGCCAGGTGCGTTTCGATTCGAAAGCTCGAAACTGTTCTTCATGTTCTGCCAGCTGTTGAACAACGTTCCTTGGAAACTCAGCTTCGCCGTCGCCGCGAAGCCGCCATCGTCGCATCTCCGTTGAGCCGACGTGGTAGAGCAGGTGGTAGCTCGCCACCAGTCTTTCCATTCTTGAGATCTGTTAGCAATGGGATATGACTCCTCGAAAGGATGCCGTGGACTGCCTGTAGGTTACCGCAAAGGCCCCCTACGATGTGACATGTCTACCATGTTGCATGTGGACGGCGTGTTCGGCGACCACCGCGCGTTGGCACGTGGACCGTGTGAAATCGATGATCTCATCTTGTTCCACCAGCAAATGTCCAACTGATTCACCAAAGCAGCAGAGCCTCCGTTCGCGCGCGCCGCTCGCGCATTGAAAGTGGCATGCGGGCCCCGTCCACATTCCAGCTTTGGCCTGTCCACCAATCCCATCATTGACGTCCGCATGCAGGATATGCACCGCGCGATACGGAAGAAGAAATGTTAAACCGAACGACATCATTTTGTCAGGTCTGTTACCGTTTCGATATACAGGGCATTGTCGTTGTAGCGGCTGCGGGGTCTAGCAAACCACTCCGTATGGTACGTCCATGACGCCGTTTTGCCATCGCACCACCAGCACTCTGTCAACAAGCTGTTTGGGGGGTGCCCGCGCCTGCCTCACATGTTTGTCCGAAATTTCCATTTCGAACTATGACCGAGCACCCCGTCGCAGACGCCGTGGGCGGTCCTGGTTGGTGCGCTGCCTCCAGTATGGTACGTCCATCCGCCCTGATTCGAAGCATTCCATTGGCTTTACAGCCAACAGGTTGGTTTCCACATGACAACACTATTTCGTAATATTAAACGATACTTTGATATAGGACCTTGTTCGTGGCCCCGTTCGCCGACAACGAGCGATATCGTTGTATCCAAACGTATTCAGCGCAGCGCCAACCACAGGCGTCAGCTGCTTGCGCATGGATGCGCCGATGCTGTCGAAAACGGGTCTGTGCGGCGCGGGTGCGCTGAGAATTTCTCCCTTTGGCAAAATGGTCGAGCGAGAAAAGTTGGAAGGTAAATGAGGAAGAAAAGGGAAAGAGGAAGAAAAAAGGAGGTGGAGGACGAGGAGGAAGAAGAACAGGAAGACTGGCGCAACGGAGTAAGGTACGGAAAGCGGGCGCGATGCCAAAAAAACAAACTTCGTCAACAAACTAGACAAAGGCCGCTGCTGGGCAAGCGACATTCCGTTTCCAACTGACAAGGTCCACGCCGACGCCGAAACCGAGCCGTGCTCAAGATGCGCACGGACAGCTGCTGGTTTCCGCCACAACTCTTTCAGTGCCCTGGCAAACCGTCCCGCACCAGTAATCCTGACGTCTGGGTGGGATGCGCCCGCGCTCCCCGTCTACCGGTAGCCCTAAGCTGCCCTCCTCCTCCCCATCTCTCTTCCTTTGCTTCTCTTGGGAACCAAACAGTGGCATAAACATAACAACTCGGAGGTCCGAGCGGATTTCTCGGATCGGCGTTGGACCGCCCCCCTTGGCGAGCGGAGCGCGCCGCCGCCGGGGGGGTCCAGCGCAATCCGCGCGCACCTCCGAGTTTTTATGTTTATGTCATGATTCGATCCCGTGTCATCCCTTCTCCCTCCTCCCCCCCCGCGACGACGACGCCGACGTCGACGTCCACGGCTCCGACGACGACGCGGACGGGCCCCCGGGGGGGGCTCCCGCAGCGCCAGGTGCACGCGCCGGTGCGCCGCCCTCGTGGAGGCGAGGTCGAGCTGGTCGTCGGAGAAGCGCTCCCGCGCGGAGCCCTCGACGAGAGGATGGGAAAGGCGGGCGGCAAGAGGACAGGGAGGAGGAGGAGGAGGAGGAGGAGGAGGAGGAGGAGGAAAAGGAGAAGGAGCAGGAGGAGGAGCAGGAGGAGGAGGAGGAGGAGGAGGAGGAGGAGGAGGAGGAGGGGGAGGAGGAGAGGAGGAGGAGGAATAGGAGGAGGAATAGGAGGAGGAGGAGGAGGAGGAGGAGGAGGAGGATAGGAGGAGGAGGAGGAGGAGGAGGAGGAGGAGGAGGAGGAGGAGGAGGAGGGGGCAGGAATCGCCACAACAGGCCGATCTTTCCACGACTCGAGGGAGTCTGGCGTCCTCCGGCGAGGTGACGGTGAAGCCGCAGGAGCCCGCCGCGGCGGGCGGCGACCAGGTCAACAGCAGAGCTCGTGGCGTTGCGGCGTGCCTGCGCCAGGCCCTGACTCGGCGGCGCGCCAGAGGGTGGATCTGCGAGCACGATGTTTTCAGTGCTATTCTTAAGATCGGAGTGCCGGGGCCGAGCGGGCATTCGCTGCCCCTGCGTGCGTAGCTGAAGTGGGGTTCCGCGGTGCGGACTGTTGTTGCGTGGCCAGTGTTGAAGCATCATGCCTCGAAATCTGTTTTGTGGATCCCCCCCCTCCGGTGGCCGTTGTATTTCCCATTGAAATGCTCCGTACGGGGCTCGCACCTTTTCTTATCAAAAAAAACGCGATGGGGTCACCAAACTTTGCCCCTGCTCCCAGGTTTACTTCAACAGCGGTTCCCGCCTGATACATCCTCACGATGTATTCCCAAGTCGCGCTCTCGCGCGGGACATCCTCACACATTATACAGGAATCGCGCTCTCGTGTGGGACCTCCTCGCAATTTATTCAGGCGCCGCGCCCTCGACACTCAGGATTCACGCTCTCGCTGTGGATTTATCATGATGACAGCTCTAGACTTCCTCGCACTTCATGCAGGACGCACGCTTCAACAACCCTCCTGCTCGACCTGGCCGCATGGACCCGCCTTCCCTACCCGCCCGTCAGGGTCTACCCGCCCGATCTGGCCGTCTGGTTCTGCCACATGCATTATGCTACTAGCCCCACTCCTGCTACTTTCTTTCGTGCTGCATCCTCCTCCCTCCCCCTTGTCCCTTCCTTCCATCCGTCCTCTCTTCCCCTGCCTTCGGGGCTGCACGAAATACGCGTTGCAGGTAAGAGAGACGCACCCCGAACGGGGGGTACGATCGAAGACGAAGAGGGCGGGTATCGAAGGTTTGGGATATATGCGTTGAGTGGCACACGAGCATATAAGAGCGAACAAACTTAACATGATGCTTGTTCGTGCCACTGCTGTTGTTGCTGGTGCTGCTGTTTGATAATCATTTGAACAAATCAACTATTGCTGACCTCCCTCGCCCGACGCACATTGCTTTTCAATTGAAGTGCTGCTCCCATGGCTCGCACCATACTTGCTCTAATGAACAATCTTGGTGTTCAAACTGGCCCCCTGGCCCCAGGGTTACAACAGCAACAACAACAACAACAACAACAACAACGACTCTCGCCTGATACTATCTCACAAATTGTTGGGGATCGCGACGTCATCACAAGTCATGCAGGAATCGCGCTCTCGCGCGGCACTTCCTCACCATCTACTGCGGCGCAGTGCCGCCAAGACTCAGGAACCACGCTTTCGCTTCGGATTTCCGAACGATTTACTTGGGATTCGTGCTATCGCTCACCACTTCCTTCATGATAGGCTGACGCTTCAACGACCCACACGCTCGACCTGGCCGTCTGGGCCCGCCCGCCCAACCTGCCCGTGGGGGTCCGCCCGCCCGACCCGCCCGTCAGGTTCTTCCAGTTGTACTTCTGATTCAAACCTTTTTCCTGCAAATCTCTCGCGTGCTCCATCCTTCTCCATCCCCCTTGTCTTTTGCCTCATCCCTTCTTTCCCATGCTCTAGGGGTTGCGCCAACTACACGCGGCAGATGGGGGAGATATGGCCCCGAGGGGGGTACGATCGAAGACGAAGAGGGCGAGGGTTTGAGATATACGTGTTGAATGGCACGCGAACAGATAACATCGAACCGAACAGCATTGAACTGAAACATTATTAATTCTAAAGAATAATTATTGTTGGGCCCCCTGGTGCGCGCCCCCCCCGCCGCGCCTAGGCCGCAGCCACGTTTTCATCATTTTCGTGAGGAAGCCTCAAGTAATTCGAGTTGATCAAGATCCGGTTGTTTTGTTGTAATCCGTTTTCCCTTGCAAAAAACACTATAAAATGACATTTCTTGTTCTAATATAATCAAATTTCAAGAATCCCTTGCAAAAAATAAGGTAAAGTGGACATTCGCGCGCGCAAGACGAAATCCTTCCAAAAGCTTAGTGTTCGGAGCGATTTTAACATAAAAACATCAAAAAACCAATGGTTTTTCAACAAAAAAATGTCAAAATCTCATCCCGCGCGCTCTTGCGGATTCGTAGGAAAACCAACACTTTTTAAACATTTCTGTCAAACGGGCTTTTGCGAGCAACTTTTTCGAACTTCTGCGACAACGGTTGCGCACCTGCCAGGGCCATCATCCCTGTCAAATAATACCATGCGGGACACATTCGTCTCTCTGTATTATGTATTGTATGGCACAATTGCACCATGCTGGGCACATGCGCGCCCCGAATAAGTGACCAAGTTCTGTGGGTGTGTACCCCACGCCAGTGTAGTAGCCACGGTCGTCCGCACGCCACGAAGTGAAGTGTCCCAACGTCATAGGGCGGGAAGCTGGGTTTGGGTGGTCGCGAAGAGTCGTTTGGATATTTGGTAGAGCTTGTAATGCCCCCCAACGAAGTGGGGGTATTGCCTGGTGTCGTATGAAAACCCTGGCACTGGGGAGAACACCACGCGTTCGGGTAAAATGATTGTTGTTGTTGTGGTTGTTGTTGATGCTGTCTATATGTTTTGTTCTTAGGGGTGTCGCCCCGCTCGCGACCAGGCCCGCGACCCACCCGCGACCCGCCCGCGATACACCCCGCGCCGCGACCCACACGCGACCCGCCCGCGACACACCCCGCGACCCACCGGCGACCCGCCTGGCACCCACCCGCGACCCACCCCGCACCAGCCCTTTCACTCCTATCTGCAATTGCGGGTTGCTCCGGTGGGGGGGGAACCTCTTGTCGGTGCCACATATCGGTTGTTGTCGTTGTCCAGTCGTGGTCCGTTTTGTCGGCTTGGGCTGGGCGGGCCGAGTCGGGGCGGGGGTGCGCTACGATCGCCATAGCACGCACGCGAGCACCAACAGGTGGTGTATAGGGTGGGTGCAAGCCTGCCCCCATACGTACTTCTTCTTTTTTGAGCCCCTTGGGCCGTCTTGGGTCAGCAACAGCGAGTGCCTCCAACCGCAGTGACTGCATATCACCACAGCTGGGCTGCGCCGCAGCCTGCCCCCATACGTACGATCGTGACTGTTACACGGCGCGGGGGGGAGGGCGGGTAACGACCGTTGCGCGCCAGAGGATACCAAAAACAATCTCGAGCGGGGCAGGCCTTCTCAAAGGCGGCGGGGCTCCGGAGAGCACACGGACAGCTTCTCGGAAGGCCGGAGGCCTTCCGAGCCCTCTGGGAAGCTCCGCCCGTTCAACCCTCAAGCGATGGCGGCTCTCCGATTGCGCAGGCCCTTCCATGTCGGCTGATTCTGCGGGAGCGCGGGGGCACAACGCGCGGCGCAGGAGCGCGGAGTGGAGCACCTGGCTCGCTCCGAGGCCCTCCCTGCGAGCACACTCACAGCGTGCTGCAGCGTCGCCCTTCTTGGGGGGCCCACATGCGAACCCTACTGCGATACCCCCCACGAAGTGAACCCCACCCTGGGCCTCAGAAATCGTGGGGGGGCAGAGGCAGGCTTCGCATGTGGCCCCCTACACACTTCTCCCGACTGCGCCCTTTTTTGTCGCAGCCGCAAGCGAAAGCGCAGGCGGCGTCGTAAGTAAGTCCGGGGCGCGGCCCCTACAAATTATACAGCGACAAGCAAGCAAAGGCGCGATACCGAGCGCGCGATCAGAACCTACCGCTGGGTGGGCAGCTGGCTGAAGCTGACCTGGGGCACCAGGGGTGGGGACTGCAAGCTGCTGGGGCCAGTGGACGGCGGCGTTCGGCAGTGCACCGGCGGCGCTCGGCAGTGGACGCCCTCGCGCTCTGGGGTCCGGCGCGGCGTGGCCTGCCTGCCGGATCGGGCTGGGCCCGAGCGGGGTCGGCGGCGCACGGGGAGGGGTGGCGCGAGAGGGGCGGCCTCAGAACAGTAGGTCGGGCATGGAATGCACACAAATAAAACTATTCCCCATATTTTCTTATAGTTTCTGGATCTGGGCTTTTGTCTTCCCCCCCATTTCCCATATTTTCCCATAATTTCTAGGGAATCGCCGATTAATTGTGTCTGTGTGTTTTTTCCCTCCTGATTAGAATAGTAGGTCGGGCATGTCACCCCACAGGCGGATTTTGAACGAAGAATCAAACATGTCAAACAAAAACTCAACCATTGTCAAAAAATGCCCCAACATCGCCCCCCCACTATTTATACTATTTTTGGATACTCCTCCTGTGGAGGGTCACGCCCGACTTCACCTCAGAAGAGAGCAGCAGGAGGGGGGCTCTGAGAGGAGCCGGGAGCTTCCAAGAAGGCTTCACAGACGGCCGCTCCCGCGCCCCCCTCTTCCTGCGCAGCCCATCTTTGCGCGCGCCGCAGGGGGGGGCGTCTCTGGCTCGGGGGGAGCAGCGTCGGCCTGGAACCGGCGACGCGCCGCCAGCACATCGGTGAGAGGCACCCGATATTGTAGCAAGCGCTCGCGCTCCTGGGCAGGGTGGGGGTTCTTGAGCTCACAGGTCGGCGATGCATGTGCGCTGGGGGGTCGATGCGTCGCCCCCTGGGCGGCTCGGGGGCGCGCAAGCATTGATGAGCGATCCATGGATTTGGCGCGCGGTCGCCAAATCCGTGGATCGGGGGAGGCGCTCTCCCCAAAATGCGGCCGGTGCCGCCTCGCTCGGCGGCGGAAATGCACAATTTCCCATGGGAGCGGGACCCGTCGCTAAGCCACGCCCCCATTGATCCATGCTTGCGATCGCGGGAGCCGCGTCCCCCCGTCCACCCGTCCCCCGCCCCGACGGCGCGACTGCCCGCGAAGGGCGGCGGGCCCCCTTCTTCTGCTCAGAGGGGGGGTGGGCGGTCTTCCTTCCCATGGCCCTGCGCTCCTCCTTCGCCCCTCCGCGGCCCCTCCCTGGCTGACTCCGCCACTCTCCCCTAGAAGAAAGGAAGAAATAAGACCAAACTTTGGGCGCTCCGCGCGGATTTCTTGGATCCGCGCTGGACCCCCCCTCCCTGGCGCGCGGAGCGCGCCAGGGGCGGCGCCGGAGGCGCCGCCGGGGGGGCCCCAGGCGCGAATCCGAGAAGTCCCCGCGGGGCGCCAAAAGTTTGTGATTTTGTTTGTGTTCTTCTTGATGATTCGGTCTTCTCTCCTCTCCAACGAAGGCCAGATGAGCGGCGCAGTCTGGTGCGGCCGCGGCTGCTGCTGCTGCTAGGCTGCCGCCGCCTCCCGCGCCTTTCCTCCTCTCGTGGTCGCGCGGTGCTCGGCGGTGGCGCGAGGGCGGTGTGGTCTCGCGCTCTCTGCGCGCGTCACAGGCCGGGTGCCGCTCACTGTCAGAGCACTCACTCCGCGAAGCCGCACGTCGCAGCAACCTATGCTCAAGCCGGGCAGCCCCCTCCAAAGGAGGAATCTTCAAGACTAGTGAAAAAATAGACTGGGGGCGCTCTTCGACTGTGCTTGACTATGTTCTGAAGAGGTTTGATATGTCTTGAAAAATCCGCCTGTAGGAGGACATGCCCGACCAAAACCTGTGCCTCTCCCCATCTGCGCCCCGCACCCCCCCCCCCCTTCTTGGAGAACGCGAGGCGATTCCACAGAACTCGACGCACGGGCCCCCAGACGATCGGCCATGCTGCGGGGTCCCTGGCAGCTATGGCGGGGCGCCTCATATACGATTGGCCGCCCCGCGGCGAGAAGGAATGGACACTATAACAATCCGATCATTGAATTAAACATGTATTCAAAATGTGTAATACATGTTCTAACGATGTTTTACATATTCAAAACATGTTTGGAGCATGTTTTAGACATCTGGAAATTATTTGGCAGCATGCTTCCTCTCCATTAATCGACTTCCAATCGACTTCCACAAGCATAGGGCCCCACGGTTGTACCACAGCCCCCGCGAAGTTGCGGGTAAGAGTGTGGGGACGGGGGCGGTCGTCGACAGTGTGTGAGGCTCGACAGCAACTGCAAACAGAAAGCCGCAAGCGTACATCTCTTCACCAAAAACGAGCCTGCCGCAAACGCCGATTTTCTGGTAAAAACAATGTGGGTGGATAGGGGGGTTGGCCAGTGTCGGGTCGGGATTGGGGCGCGGGTGGATCGCGAGGCGAGTCGTGTGTGGTTGCGGGTGGGTCGCGGGGTGACTCTTATGTGGGTCGCGGGTGGGTCTCGGAGTGGGTCGCGGGTGGGCCGACGACAACAACCAACAACTGACCGCACCGCGGCACTCCTCTTCAGCTACGCACCCAGGCAGGGTTTAAGATTAGGTCCTACACGCGGAAAAAAAGTTTGTCAGCCAACAATACCCAAACATGGTCAAACAAATACTCAAAACATCGTCCCCTGGCTATGTTTTAAAGCTATTCTTGAATGCTCCTCCTGTAGAGGGGCACGCCCGACTGTAACATCAGAGGGCACGCGTCCCTCAGCCCCGACGTCCCCGAGAGCGAGTCCCACCGCTGCTGCCTGGATCATCCGGCCCACGAACCCCGCGAAGTCCCTGTCGCTGTCCAGCGCCAGCGGCGCACGCCGCCGAGCAGCGGGGGCGGCGGCAGGACCTGGGCTCTCCCCGGCATGCGCCCCTCCCGATCCCGACCTGCGGATCGGAAGGAGGAGGAGGGAGGAGGGAGGAGGGAGGAGGGAGGAGGGAGGAGGAGGAGGAGGGAGGGAGGAGGAGGAGGAGGAGGAGGAGGAGGAGGAGGAGGAGGAGGAGGAGGAGGAGGAGGAGGAGGAGGGAGGAGGGAGGAGGGAGGAGGGAGGAGGGAGGAGGAGGAGGAGGAGGAGGAGGAGGAGGAGGAGGAGGAGGAGGAGGGTTCAGTGCAGAGGGCCGTCGAGGAAGACGTCGCCGCCGCAACTGCACCACCTCGGCAGGCGTGTCACACCCCCTGCGTCTGGCAACTGCAGGGTCAAGCACTGCTCACCTCTGCCGGAGGGTCCACAAATAGGCATCTAGGTTCTCGAGAAGGGGCTGATTCCCCCCTCGATAGGGCACCTGGCGTCTGGCTCCATTCGCGCAGCGGGTTATCACGGCAATGGGTTCTGTATCGTATCCAAGTGCAGTTCCTAGTGCACAATGATGCGTCCATGTGACGATCGCGGGCATCTGCACTAATATTGATGCAGACTCGTTGTTAAAACAGGCAGCCGTAAACCTTATGATGCTACGAGCGACACTCGCATGAATGGACATCCTGGCATGAAAACACTCATCCATGCACGAATGTAAAGCTTGGCATGTCCCAGTAGGCCATCACGACTAACATCAGGAATCGCTTCACCACGGCTCTGTTAAACAACATGCAACTCAAACGATGGTATGGTTTCCAAGCCAGACGTGTTCCAAGATTTGGGAAACGGGAAATGGAAATGACCCGTTGCAGGGGCCTATGAAGAAGGAGCTTGGAGGGATGGTTATATGTATTCCAACATCGTTTATGATTCTAGGGTTTACACTGGTCCTCCTCCTCCTCCTCCTCCTCCTCCTCCTCCTCCTCCTCCTCCTCCTCCCTCCCCGCCCCCCCCAGGCGCACTGGCGAGCTCGCGCGGCAGCGCAGCCTGGCCCGCGAGGCTCGCTCCCTCCCTGTAAGCTCCAACACACGGCGCCGTGCGGTGGGGGCTGTCAGGCCGGGGCCGCTCCGAGCGCCGCGCCGTCGGCGGCAGCCATGGCTCTCTCGGGGATGCCGCCTGAGGGACTCGCGGGGGGTTCGGGTTGGGCGAAAGGGGGGGATAGCAAAGGGGGGGGTTGAGAATCAGCTCACGCAGCTGATTTTCCCGGCGCCTCCTGGCGCCGGAGGCGGCTATGTATCGAGGAATGGGCCCCTCGGTAGTGCCGAAACCAGCTGCATACAGCAAATTTCGTAACCCCCCCTTTCCCAATCCCCCCCTTTCGTCCGGCCCGAGGGGTGGCCGTCTCGTTGGGTTCCAGGAGGCTTTAGCTCTTCCCAACGCAAGCCAGAATGTCATTGACCCGACTGTCCGGGATGGCCGTCTCGCTTCATCAGCCTCTGTTGGCAACAGGGAGGCGATCGTACCACGACTCCGGGTGCACCCAGGTCGCCAAGTCACTGCATGCGCCCGCTGTCAAAACGCCCGCACACCCTGGGAGGCGAGCGCGGGGGCGGAAGCGAGACGTCGGGACGATCGGGCAGCATCCGCAAGCTCCCGCGCGCCCCCCCCCCACTCCGCAGCACCCCGCGCCCTCGCGGCCTGGACTCTCTTTTTCCCCCCCCCCAAAAAAAAAGAGAGCCCGTCCACGGGCAAATCCGCTTCCCCTCAAGGGGGCTATACCCGTGCGGCAAGGCACGAGGGCTATCCCCTCGCGGCCTGGACTCCGCGGGCATGCGATCCCGCGGGCACGCGGCCGCACGGCTGCGCTCCCGCGCGGGGCGGGTGCGGGAAGGAAGGGGGTGCACGAGGACCGACGGCAGCCGCCTCGCGGCCGGTCCGCGCGAGGCAGGAGGCCGCCTGACCAGCAGTGGCGAGCGCGGGGTGGGGGAAAGTGGCCAAGGGGGGGAGGGGGTTTGGCGAGTGGCGGCGAGTGGCGGCGAGCGCGGCGAGATTGGAGGGGTGTGCCCTCCCTTTCCCTCCAGACCCAGGGGCAATCCCTCCCCGAAGGGGAGGAAGAGGGGGTTGGAAAAGGAAGCTCCCTAAACCACTCACGCCCAGAAGGCTGGTGGGGTTGGCGGCGAGGGGGGGGGGAGAAGCGAGACGGGGCGGGCCTTCTCAGAAGGCTCGGAAATACCCCGGCCCTCTGATAGGTTCTCTGAGCCTTCCCCGGAGACACAGGAAACTCCTCAGAAGGCGCGAGGGCTTCAGTGAAGTCCTGCCGCCTTCTGAGAAGGCCTTCTCCTTCTCATTTCCCACCCTCGCTCGCCACCGACGAAAGGCCACACTCAATTGTCCCCGTACGGCCCCGTACGATTCAACCGCTGATGCGCAAGCAGCAGCACTCCGTCCTAGATCCAGTCTCTACCGCGGCATGCCCCTCTGCAGGATCGTGCGCTCATGGATGCCCAGGGCTGTCTTTGCGCGTGTGCAGCAAGAGAAGAAACACCAAAGTGGCCAAAGCCTGCACCTACTTCTCTCGCCAGTCCCTCCTCCTCCCCGAACCGCCCCTCGATGTTCCCCAATTTGCCCCCCCCCCGCCCCTCCTCCGACCTCCCCGCAACCTTCAAGGAGACGGGTCCTCAAGGGAGCCGTTCCGCATGACCCGAACCCTTCTCTTAGGATGATCAACCTTTCGTCCGCCGTGTCTGGACGGTCCTGGGGCCCAGAGAGGGCTCCGAGGATCCGAACGCGATAAAACTCCAGGGCCCGCCTCCCTCAGGAACTCGTTTTAGATGTTAGTTCTGGGGACCTTCCTGGAGCCACTCGCTCCATTCGTGCGTCGTTGCTGCGTCGAACGTTCGTCGACTCGAGTCGATCGTGAGTCGGATAAGAGTCGAATTGTATCCAGACTAGAGTCGAACATATCCGTCAGGTGGTCCCTAGGAAGGCTTCTCAACACTAACACGATCATCTGACGAGATCGCTCCTGGGGAGGGCGGGGCACGACAGGAACACAATGGACGGGGAAAAGGGGAGTAGAAGGAGCAGCAGCAGCAGCAGGAGCAGGAGAAGGCGAGGATGGTGAGGACAAGGCTGGTAATGCTGAACGCGATGATGATGACGATGATGATGATGATGCTGATGATGATGGTGATGATGATGATGATGATGATGATGACGATGACAACGACGACGACGACGACGACGACGGCATCGACGACTGAAACGATGACGACGATGCTGATGATAATAGTGATGGTGATGCGGATGATGCTGATGATGCTGATGATGCTGATGATGCTGATGATGATGATGGTGCGTATGATGATGTTGAAGGTGATGAAAAGGGAAATGATAATGACGAGATGTCGATGGTGATGGCGATGATGAAGATGATACTGAAACTAATGCTGCTGATGATGAGTAGTATGATGATGGCATGAATGATGCTGATGCTCATGATGATGGTGATGGTGATGGTGATGTTGGTGATGATGATGCTGATAGTGGTAATGCTACTGATGGTTAAGATGATGATGGTGGCGAACATGCTGATAAGAATGACGATGATGCCGATGACGGTGGTGATCTTGATGCTGATGGTGATGGTGATGATGATGCTGATGCTGATGCTGCTGATGATGGTGACGATGAAGATGGTGATGCTGATGCTGCTTATGCTGATGACGATGACGATGACGATTACGGAACTAATGATAATCATGAGGCGGGCACTGCCAAACTTGACAGGACTGATGCGGAAGATGATAATTATGATGTCGATGATGCAGATACTGATGCTGCTGAAGATGATGATGATATTAGTGATGAGTAATATGATGATGGCATGGATGATTATGCTGATGATGGTGATGTTCATGCTGATGCTGATGATGCTGATGATGGGTATGATGATGCGTGGGGTGATGATGATGCTGGTGGTGGCGATGACAACGATGCTGATGATGATGTTTATGATGACGATGACAATGACGACTCCGATGACGAAGGCGACGACGATAATAATGATGCTGATGATGATGGTGATGCTGATGGTGATGATGGTGATGATGATGACGACGATGATGGCTATGCTGATGACGCTGATGATGCTGATGATGATGATGATGGTAATTCTGAGTATGATGATGCTGCTGCTGCTGCTGCTGATGATGATGATGATGATGATGATGATGGTGATGATGCTGATGCTGATGATGATTAAGATGATGATGAGAGGCGGAGAAGGAGGTCGAGGAGGAGGAGGAGAGCGAGGCGAAGGGAGAGGAGACTCTTCCCCGAGGCCGCCTCAGCGCGCTGGAGCTCCCGCGTGCGTCGCGCGCGCAGCGCAGCGCAGCCGAGGCGCGCTGCGGCCGCGGCCCCCCGCGGCGGGCGCGAAGGCGGGCGTCGAGGAGCGCCCGAGCGCCGGGTCGGCGGGGAGCCGCGGCGAGGCGAGGCGCGGGGGCAACAAGCTCACTGGAGGCTCCTCCTCCTCCTCCTCCTCCACCTCGTCCTCGACATCCTCCTCCTCCTCCTCCTCTTGTCCTTCTTCGTCCTCTTCCTCCTCCTCCTCCAATTTATCCTCCTCCTCCTCCTCCTACTTCTCATCCTCCTCCTTTTTTCTGTCTGACGGCGAGCACGGGGGCGGAAGGAGAAGGACGAGGCCTTCTCAGGAGCTGGCGGGGCTTCTCAGAAGTCCGCCGGCCTTCTCTGAAATGTTTTCTGTCTTCGGGGAAGGCTCAGAAAACTTCTCAGAAAGCGTGGGGACTTACGAGCCTTCCGAGAAGGCCCGCTGCTTCTCACTTCCCTCCCAGGCTCGCCTTCGATGCAAATCCCGCCAGTCGTCTGGGCGCGAGTGGATTAGGGGGCGCCCTCTTCCAACCCCTTCCTTCCCCTTCGGTGAAGGGTTTGCCCTCCCCCTCCCCCCTCCCCCTGGGTCTGGAGGGTGGGGGATGTGCGCGGGTCGTCAGAGCGTCCAGAAGGCCAAAATATCCAAATCATTGATCCGACTAAGGTGTTGGTCACATGTTGGCCTCAAGAGGGGGGCCCTCTAAGTGAGTACTGCCCGTCCTTTGATCTAGCTCCTCCACGTTTGGCCCCGAGATGGCCCCCGAGGCTCCCGAGGGTGCCCCAGGTCAGCCCAAGAGGTGTGCCCTGGAAGCCCTAAGAGGCCCCCAAGAGGCCCCCAAGATGCTCCCAACAGGCCCCAAGAGGCCCCCAAGAGGCCCCCAAGATGCCCCCAAGAGGCTCTCAAGAGACTCCCAAGAGGCCCTCCAGAGGCACCGAAGACGCCCCAAGAGGCGTCGGCGAGGAGACAGCAATCATTAATGTTACTGATGATTGCACCGCATTGGTCTCTTGGGGGGGCTAAATTACTATGGCCCGTCCTTTGATTGATCTACTCCAAGATGGCCCCAAGGTGGACCCCGAGGCTCCCAAGAGTGCCCCGAGAGGGCCCTAAGAGGCGCTGAGGAGGCCCCACGAAGCCCCCAAGATGCCTCCAATAGGTTTCCAAGAGGCCCTCGAGAAACTCAGATACATCCGAAGAAACTCTGGCCTTTCTGCTCGCTCGCCTCCTTCTCCTCCGTCTCCTCCTCCTCATCTTCCTCATCCGCCTTATCCTCCTCACTCCCACCTCCTGCCTGCTCCCTCCTCCTCCTCTTCCTCCCCTTCCTCCTTCTCCTCCTCGTCCTGCTCTGGTTCCAGCCAGGACACGTCGTCGTCGTTGGCAGTCGGGCGGGCGGGCGGGACACGTTGCCATCGTCGTCGTCGTCGTCGTCGTCGTCGTCGTCGTCGTCGTCGTCGTCGTCGTAGTCGTAGTCGGCATCGTCGTCGTTGTCGTGGGCATGTCCGTCGGTCGGGCGGGCGGGCGGGACACATCGTGGACGTCATAGTGGGCGAGTCGGTCGGGCGGGCGGGTGGAACACTTCGTCGACCCCATCGCCGTCGTTGTTCGGTCTTCGTCGTCATCGTCGTTTGCAGGCGCCGGGGGAAGGCGCCGGCGTCGGGGGGGGGGGTTCATCCTGTCGTCCGTCCTGGAAGGCTGATCCTGCGTCCACAGATCATCTCATACCTCAGAACTGCTCACGTTATGCATAAATACATGCATATAACAATTCTCGCGGCTCACTGGCGCGACCTACACGGTGGCGGCCCTGCCGTTGGCCCACGAACGAAGCCGCCTTGCCGCGAGCGCCGGACCACCCCGACCTTTCGTCCACTTCGCCCTCGTGACCCCCGTGCCCGTTGCCCGTTCATGCTGACCGGTGGGTCCCTTGCAGCGGCTGCCTTGCATGCTTCGGTGGATGCTCGGTTGTTCTGCGAGCATTCGGGCCGGCAGTGGAGCCTTCTGCGCTGTGTATGCATGCGTGAGAATTTCAGCAAATAATGCAAACGATGACCATTACACAAACTATGTACAGCCTTCCCTTCCGTCCTCCTCAACGTCGTCAGCGTCCATGTTTCACGACAACAGGATCTACACCGCACAACAGAGCAAAACCCTTTCTTCGAAAGGCATGTTCAAAGTGATACCCGATGCCTCCCTCGCTTGACGCCGTAAGACTCCTCCAGGAGGTTGACAGACCCTCCAACATTGTCCTGATAACCCCCTCGGCCCTTCGGAAGCCAAGATAGCGTCAAGAGTCCGTATAATAGTCCTACGAGAAGCCTGAAGAGGTTCGGAGAAGGCCTCGACAGCGCCCCAAGACGGGGCCACATGTTCGGTCACGTGCGCCTCGAGGCCATACCCAGAAACGCTTCCTGATCGACAGGGCTGTTTTTTTCTCCAGGAGATACAGACGCCAGCATTCGCAAGGCGCCAGCAGGAGGACGACGACGAGGAACCAGCGGGAGGATGGACTAAGCAGGGACCGACCGTCCCGGCATTCCTATAGTCCGATCACGAGATGTTTCTTATAACCCAGACATGTTCTAAGAACAAAGAGGTGTTCTCAGAACGCAAGCCCGAGGTGGTAAAAAGAAGACAGTCCCGGCCAGACATGTTCTGAGAACATGTCGTGGGAACCACAAAAGGCCCTTAGAACATTGTTTGTCGGGAGCGGCCAAGAGGGGGGTGTCCAAAAGGGGGGGGTGCAAATCATGACCGGCGGCATGTGCGCGGCCCAGCGGGGGGGGGCAGGGACGTAATGAAATAAGAAGAGGCGCCATGAAATCTGGGGAAATACCATGGCCCCCGCCATGATATCCACCCCCCCTAGAGTCATCAACCCCCTCTTTGCCGGTCCCGAGTTTGGTAGGACTATAGGCACGCCGGGGCGCTTCGCCACTGCTGGAACGCGCGCCCCCGCTCCGCGGCACGACCGCGCGGGGCCGCCCGCGCCCGGCGCCTTCGCGCAGGGGCGCGGCGGCCCGCCCGCGCGACCACCGCCACGCGCGCACCGCCCCCCCCTCACACACTTCAGGGTCGGGCCTGTCCCCCTAGAGAGGCGGCTTTTTCGGACGAGAGATTAGGAAGGGGCCCTGGGACACACAAGTAAGCACACAAATGACAGGATTTTCCCCATATTTTCGTATATGTTCTGGGTTTTTGTATTCCCCCCCACTTCCTGTATTTTCCCATATGTTCTGGGAAATCGAAGATTCATTGTGTCTGTGTGTTTCTTTCCCTCCTGAGATTAAAACATCCCACAAAACTTACACCAGAGAGATACCCCAACCAGTGGATGGTTTCCGCCCGGAGGAGGGGAGGAGATCGACCGGGAAGCTGGGAGCCCAGGCACCCAAAACCCACCGAACTCGGCCCGGAACCAATAACCGGAACCGGGAACCGGGAACCGGCCAGGAACCAATAACCGGGAACCTAGGAACCCGGAACGGGGAACCCGGGAATCCAGCCTGCTACCAAAATCGGCGGGGAGCTGTGGCCAAATCTTTCAACTTCCCATATTGGGGAATACTCAAACAAATACTCAAAATTATCCCGGCAAAGCAACCTAACAGCGATATGTAGAAGCATATCTGAAAGCATTCCCCTTAAGATTCAAATGAAAATCCAGTTGTAGAATTCTGCTGTTCTCGCAGTCGTAGTCGCATTCGCGATGACAGTCGCAGCGGCAACGGCAGTCGCAGTCACAGCCTCAGCCTCAGCCTGCCTCAGCCTCAGCCTCAGCCTGCCTCAGCCTCAGCCTGCCTCAGCCTCAGCCTCAGCCTGCTTCAGCCTCAGCCTCAGTCTGCCTTCAGCCTCGGCCTCAGCCTCAGCCTGCCTCAGCCTCAGCCTGCATCAGCCTCAGCCTCAGCCTCAGCCTGCCTCAGCATCAGCCTGCCTCAGCCTCAGCCTCAGCCTGCCTCAGCCTCAGCCTCAGTCTGCTTCAGCCAGCCTCAGCCTCAGTCTGCCTTCAGCCTCGGCCTCAGCCTCAGCCTGCCTCAGCCTCAGCCTGCCTCGGCCGCAGCATCAGCCTGCCTCAGCGTTCAAAATGTGGCCCAGGAATGGAGTTCTGGGAACTAGAAGAACACGGAGTGGCCTACAGTTGGCTCCGGGCATTCAAAATCATGCCCAGGAATGGAGTTCTGGGAACTTGAAAAGCACGAAGTGGCCTACAGTTGGCTCCGGGCATCCAAAATGTGGCCCAGGAATGGAGTTCTGGGAAATCGAAGAGCACGAAGTGGCCTACAGTTGGCTCCGGGCATCCAAAATGTGGCCCGGGAATGGCGTTCTGGGAACTCGAAGAGCACGAAGTGGCCTACGGTTGGCTCCGGGCGCTCAAAATGTAGCCCGGGAGTGGAGTTCTGGGAGGTCGAAGAGCACGAAGTGCGTGACTGACGAAAAACGAGCCCGGCTCTGTTCCCGGTTCTCCAGAATGTGGCCCGGGAATGGAGTTCTGGGAGGTCGAAGAGCACGAAGTGTGACTGTTGGCGAAAAGCGAGCCCGGCTCTGTTCCCGGTTCTCCAGAATGTAGCCCGGGAGTGGAGTTCTGGGAGGTCGAACAGCACGAAGTGTGTGACTGTTGGCGAAAAACGATTCCCGGTTCTCCTCCCCGGCACCCGCCCAGAGCCCCCTGAGGAGTCATGATGCTCTCTTTTGACCCTACTAGAAACCCATCAGCAAACGCTATTAGGTAAATATCAATTATCTCCAGACTACTTTTTACTAGTTTTGACTATTCCTCCTGTAGAGGGACACGCCCGACTTAACCTCACTCGGAGAGATAGTCGTACAGCTCCGGCTGGTCCAGGCTTGGCCTGTAACCCAGCTTGCCCGACCGGGGCCTCGACGACAGCGCCTCCCGAGCGGCGTGGACCACGGGCCGCGACGACAGCGAGGAGTCCGCGTCGGAGTCGTAGAACGTCCTGCTGGCGTCCTGGGAGAAGGAGAACTGCAGCGACGACTCGTAGAGCTCAAGCCGCAGCACCGTGGAGTGCCCGTGGTGCGCCAGCAGCTGCGCCGTGCGCCGGCAGCACTCCTGGGCGACCTCGGGGGTGCGCTCCGGCTTCGCCTTCGCCCGGACGTCCACGTAGACGTCCTCCCCGCTGGAGCTCCCGTCCGCCACTGGGATGCAGAGCACCTTCAGCACCTGCGGCGTTCTGTCGACGCCCCAGATGGGCACCAGCGCCCTGTGGAGCTCCTTCGCCGAGACGTTGAGCCGGCGGCGGGAGAAGATCTTCACAAGCGGCATCGCGCGCGGCGGGCGGCCGCCCAGCCCTGGGCGGGTGCAGATGGACTCCTTGGAACCAAGCACTGGTCGACAGAGTCGTGTGCTACTCTCCCCTGCGCCCTGGGGGGCCGCTGTGACTGGCTCGGCTTTACTCGCTTCCCCTGTGCCCCGGGGGCCCGCTGTGACTGGTTCAGCTGGGCCCCAGGTGTGTGTGTGTGTATGTGTGTGCGTAAGAGACCCATGTGGAAGTTCTGCGCGCCTGCGCGCAGTTTACCTCTTCCTCGCCTTCCCCTGCAACCTGTTCGAAGACCCAGGTCGCCGCGGGAGACAAACAAACATCGAGCATCGCCTGTTCACCGCGGGGGACAACCGAATATCGAGCATCGCCTGACTTGTGCTTAGGTGCGCTTCCAGGAGCTGCGGCACACCCTTCTCAATCACAAGACCCCAGTCTGGTTGCACCTGGTATGGGTTGATGGAGTCGCTACACCGACATCTCGCTGCAACTGATCAACAATTCTGCTCACGGCATCACAAGTTGGAGAGGATCAATGTCGCTCACCGAAAAATGATACAATTATAACAATCATTCTGGTTTGGATGATGCGCGACGAGGGGGGACTGGACTGCTACTGGGCACTGTGCGAAACCGAAACCAAACATCGCACTGGAACGGACTCGCGCTCCTGTTTGGAATGAAGGGCGTGGCGAGCAAAGACGCAGGCTGCTGGCCAAAACCCCCCATCCGACAGCTGGACTTGTCGCACGCAGACTGTGTACACAGACGCACATATGAAGTGCATCCGGCTCGGCACCGGATCTTACAGGAAACCTCCTAGATGGGGTCGGAGTAGATGGGGTCGGAGGATCGCGCCGCATTGCCGATACATCAGCGATGTAGCGGCGATGCACCAGCGATGCAACGTCGACATCGGCTGTGTATCTGCGACGTCGACGTGAAGAAAAACGGGCTCCACATCCAGCCGCAACGCCGATGCATCGGCGGTGCGGCGCGATCCTCCGACCCCATCTACTCCGACCCCATCCAGGAGGCCCAGGCTTACAGGAAGCGTGGCCAGTCAACACGAAGATGGACGGACGCCGTTTGAGTGAAGGCACCCAAAGATCGGACCTGGTGTTTTTTCAATACGCGGTCTTCGGAAGTCTCGACCCATTCCCCAGGACCGGCTTTTCATCCTGAGTCGTTTCTTGACGGTCCCGAGGCCCGGCGAGAGCCCCTAGGGGCCGAATTTGCGAAACACCTCCGTCTTGATTTTTCAACACGCTGGATCTATCTCTGGGCCGTTCGAGTGACGGCATTCGCGAGTGTCCTGTCCTCGAGGGCGAGCTTCGGGGCTGACGTTTTTCCCTCCCCGATGCCCTGTAACGGATCGGCCCTCTCAGGCCAGGATCGGGAGCGGGCTCCCCGTCTGCAGAGCGGGATATCCGTCTGTCTGGCTCGCCCTAGGTCGCTAGGTCGGGCATGTCCTCCTACAGGCGGCTCCTGGAGGAAAAATGAAGATAATAGTCAAAACAACAAGCAAAGGCAATCACATCATAAAGATACAAAAAGCACGAACACATCGTCCTCGGACCGTTCTTGTATTATTTGTGAACAGATCTACTGTGGAAGGGCATGCCCGACGGAACCCTGCAGCCCACCTCTGCGGCCGCATCCTAAGCCCGCCGCTCCCGGAGGGTAGCGGCCGAAGCGGCGGGGGCGGGAGGTGCAGGGCACGAGCGCATGGCGGCGTGATGCGGGGACGCGCTGATGGAGAAGCGGCGGAGGAGGGCAGGGCAACTGCTGAGGCTGGTCGAACTTCGGGGAGACGTGAGGATCGAGATTGGGGGACTCGGGCTGGCCTGACGGGGCAATCATGAAAATGACGAGGCCCACTCTGAAATTTGGCGCGAGATCCCGCTGCACACGCCCCACGAAAACAATATCGTCAAAATCCAGGACGCGCTCGTCAAAACACGTCGGCTAACCCGAGTTCCGGCCTACTCGAGTCCTACGTGTTCCCGATAACGGCGATGTTGCTCAACAATGACGTTGGGAACCAACTGGTAGGAAATCACGAACCGCACGTTCCTACATGTCCGATCGACGACGGGATCGAGCGAACACGACACTGCGAATTGTCGGAAACCGCGAGCCACCCGTTCCCACACTACCGAAACCTGCATCGCCGTAGCTTACATCGCTGTTAGCCCGTCTACGGCACTGGGACACCCCGACAGCGCCGCAGGCGTCAACGCGGTGCTAGAGACGATGGCCCAAGGGCCCGTGCCCGCTTGGAGGCGGCCAGGGGGGTACGAAATCTGCTCACAATCGGTCCCCAGACCCCTCCCGGGGTCCACACGGTCGAGTTTTTCACCCCAGATCCGTTCTAACGGTCCCGGGGCTCCACAAAGACCCCCAGAGGTCAAACAAGGACAAGAAACCTTCCCGACCCCAGAACGTCGAACCTGCCCCCCCTCCTGCTAGCTGGCCGCCAGCGCTGGGCCACCTTGGACCCCAGCCGGCTCCAAGTCCAGCTTGAGACCAGAGGCCTCCCAAATGGGGTCCGAGTAGATGGGGTCGGAGCAGCGCGCCGCATCGTCGATGCATCGTCAATGCATCGACGATGCATCGGCGATGCAGCGGCGACGTCGGCGATGCATCGCGACGTCGGCGTAGAGAAAATCGGCCTCCGCATCACGCCGCGTCGGCGATGCATCGTCGATACGGCGCGATCCACCGACCACATCTATTCGGACCACATCTGAGAGGCCTAGACCACAGGCCTGTGCCCACGGCGGCGGCAGGGCCTCCACGCGTGTGAGGCCCTGGCCTCTCACCTCGCCTCGCCCACGGCCCTGGCCTGGCGCAGCTCGGAGGCGAGCCGCTGCCCGGTGGCCCCGGAAAGGGTGCACACCGAGCTGGCCGCGGAGCTGCCCGGGGTCATGGCGTGCATGGCGTGCTTGCCTCCGGGGAATAAACAAAAACCCGGCGTGCGCAGAAACCTGCGGAGCTCCGCGCGCGGATCCCTCGGACCGGCGCCGGGCCGCGCTCTCCCTGGCGCGCGGAGCGCGCGCCAGGGTCGGCGCCCGAGGCAGTGCGCGCAGAGCTCCGGAGGTTCTGCTCGCGCCGCAGTTTCCGCTTCGGCGGCCGAGCTCGTGCGCCCAGAGGAGGTCGGCGCTCTCGGGGATGTGGCGCGAGGGCGCCCGCGCGCAGGGCGCGTGGCGCAGGGCCCCCACGAGCGGGTTGCTCTTCTCCAGGCGCCAGACGGCGTGCAGCTCCCGGGTCACGAGGGCGCTCGAGCCCTCCGCCTGCATCATCCGCCGCCACGACCTCAGCAGCTCCTCCTTTGCAGGGGCCCCGGGACACACAAGTAAATACACGCAAATAAAAATATCCCCCCATATTTCCCCATATTTTCTGGGTTTCTGTCTTCCCCCCCACTTCCCATATGTTCCCATATTTTCTGGGGGATCGAGGATTCATTGTGTCTGCGTGTTTCTTTTTCTCCTGATCCTTCTCCCCCGACGAGGGCACGAGCTGCAGCGAGGCGCGCGAGGAGCACCGGGACGTCGGCGTGTCGCCCCGCGGCGACGCTCTCGCCGAGACGTCCGAGGCCGAGGCCCGGTCCTCGGCGATCACGCCTATCCTGCAGGGGGCCATCGCTCGGACGTCCATCCTCTGTGTTTTTTTCGGTTTCGCGCGTGGTTTTTTCGCCAAATGATCAAGGCTGCTCCTCGATGGTCCTCGCCGAAGGAAAAACGCACACGTCCGAGCGATACCAAGGCAGGGGGCCGCAAGCTGCGCACACGACGCCCGGGGCTGGCCGGGCGCAGCGCTGAGCCTCCTCGATGCCCGGGGGCGGGGCTTCGAGCCTCGAGGGTCGAGCTTCGAGGATCGCACGTGTGGCCTCCCCGGGGGCTCCTCGTCGCCACGGCGGGGCTCGCCTCGAGGGGCACGCCGGAGCGCGCCCAGGGCGAGGTGTGGGGGCAGAGGGTCGACGCGTGGGCACGTCATGAGGAGAATCCTGGAGGCCTCGCGCGGCAACTTGAGACCCGATGCACATCGGATCCGCGTCGGATTCACGTCGGGTTCACGTCGGACGACGTCGGACTTACGTCGGAATTAAGTTGGACTGACGCCGGGGCATCGCCGCGCGAGCGTCGACCCATAGCTTACGAAGCTGACGTGTGGACTAACTAAAACAACTATTACGCGCCGCGCGAGGCCTCCTGGATTTTCCTCATAAGGCACGGCACGCTCTGGGCCCGGGCCTGGCGTCGGTCCAAGCCCATGCAAACGGGGCGTTAGCAAACGGGCCGGTAGCCAAGGGTGCATTCTCCAAGGTGCTCTCAAAAAACTGACCTGCCGCGCACAAGTGCGAGGTAAAACTCCCCCCCCACACCCAGAGTGATGATGACGTATCGACGTTTTGGCGTCCCGGTGTATCGCGCACTGGTGCGAGGCAAATGCCCTGTCACCCCTGACGTCGGTGGAGTCCTGCCAGCCCTCTGGGCGGAGGCGGTTCGGGGCGCGGGCCCTTCCAGCAGAGAGTCTTTCTTCGCCCCCACGCCCCAGCACTCCGCCCCTCGACATGTGGGCTGGAGGTGGCTGACAGTCTGTCGCGGCGGCCGCCCCCGGGCCGGCCGCGGAGAGAGCGGTGAGCCAGGGGAACATCCTGGTTGGGCGGAGGCGCGCATTTGAGGGCTGGGGGGCGCGAAGCGTCCAGCACTTGCAGCTCCCGGTGTCCTCGTGCCGAGTTGGTCCCAGGCGGGGGCCCTGTGGATGGAGGATCGCTGCGATGGCCTCTTCAAGGGGCTCAGCAGGTCGCGTCCAAAGTCCTGCGTGCGGTCACCTAGCAGCGCGAAGTAGAAGTTCCCATACTCCTCCCCATCGACGAACACCTTCCACCCCAGCTGGTCGAGGAATTCGGACTCCAGCCTGTAGAGGGCCCCTGACCTGTACCTCAGGCCTGCTACATCCAACAGACAGTCCTCGAAGTCTGCGTTCCACGGGTGCACGTCCTCGCACACCTTCGAGGCGGTCTGGAGGGCTACCACGACGATGGATCGCCAATTGCCAGGCGTGAGCACCACTGTTGTGTTGTTCAGCAGCCGCTCTATGTAGACAGCGCTGATTACGACCACCTGGCTGAGGTCTCCAGAGAAGCCTCCTCCCTCGTTCCCTCCGCTCCCCTCCCGCGGACTCTCGTCCTGTTCCTCCTCCCTTCTTCCCTTGCCCTGCCTCCGTCCCTCCCTCCTCCCTCCCTCTCTCCTCCCTCCCTCCCTCGTCCCTCCCTCCCTCCCTCTCTCCCTCCCCCTCCTTCCTTCCTTCCTTTTATCTCCCGTCTTGTCCTCCCTTCCCTCCTTCCCTCTTCATCCCTCCCCCCTTCCCCCTTCCCCCGTCTCCCTTCCCTCCCTTCCCCGTTCCTCCTCCATCTTTCCTTCCTCCTCCCTCCTTCCCTCTCGCCTCCCTCCTCCCTTTCCTCCTTTCTCCCGATCGCCTCCGTGCCCTTCTTTCCTCCCCTCGCCCCCCCCCCCCCGAGACCCACTCCCTGTGCACCTCTGGCATGGAAGGGGGCTTTCGAGCCCAGGAGGGCCTGGTGGCAGAAGAAGAGCGCCCGGGAGACGTCCGCCAGGAGCCCGAGGATGTCTTCCACGGTGGGCCGTGCCGGAGGGTGGCTCCGCCAGGGGCAGCAGCACCACCACTGCCTCCTCGCATTTGGCGTCCCGAGGACAGGGGCAAGGAGGAGCCGGGAGGCCAGGACCAGGAGCAGGAACAGGAGGACTTGAGGTACGATTTTTTTCCAGCGCACTTTTGGGAGAAGGAGGAGGATAGCAGAGGGGACGGAGCGGACAGAAGCGATGAACTCTCGTGCTGCCAGCTCTGAATGCAGGCCCACCCAGCGTTAAAACTGTTAGAGCAGTTTTCCATCTGATCGACCCAGAAGCGGGCATCGAGAAGGACTTGAGGTACGATAGTTTGGGGGCGCCTTACGGTCGGGAGCCTCTGATTAGCGTGTCCCGGCACGCGATCCGCTCCGCGGGGCGGGAGGCACAGTAGGGCAAGAGCTCTGGACGCTGACGCCTTGGGACCGTGGCGTGGATAGCGTTTCGCGCTGAGGCGAGGTGGGCCAGAAGTGGCGACCCGACTCGCTATCCCAAAGTTCCTGACCGTATGGTCCTGGGGTGCCTTAACCCCCGTCATTGGGCTCAGTGCCCTGGAGTCACCACCACGTAGGGCACGGTGGCCCGATGTAGCATATAGCCTGGGGCCATCTGGGTACAAACCGCATAGGCTGGGCCAACACATCAAGAAAGCCTGGGCACCGTGGCCCAGGCGAGGGTAACCTGGAGCAGAGGGAGGGGCCATGCTTTGCCCTCGACCCTCGAGGGTCAAGGAGGTTCTCGAGGGCGTTGGGGTACTTGTCGGGCCTCCGGAGGACTCTGGATGTCTCCGAGGACCTCTGGGGACCTCGCAGAGGTCAGGACCCCGGCCGGCATCAACACTTACCAGGGGGAGGAGGAGAATGAGGAGGAGGAGGAGAAGAGGAGGAGGAGGAGAAGAGGAGGAGGAGGACGAGGAGGAAGGAGGAGGAGGAGGAGGTGGAGGCGGAGGAGGATAATGAGGAGGAGGAGAGGGAGGAGGAACCGGAGGAGGAGGAGGAGGAGGAGGAGGAGGAGAGGAGGAGGAGGAAGAGAAGGAGGAGGAGGAGGAGGAGGAACAGGAGGAGGGGAGGAGGAACAGGAGGAGGAGGAGAAAAAGGAGGAAGAGGAGGTATCGAGGTATCGAGTACCAGAGGCGCGGCCAATTTGCCCGACGGCGCCCCGAATATTAACGAGAACGATTAAGCTGGGGATCCTCCCTCCAGCTTGACCCCAGTCTTGGGGTGCAGTCTCTCACGGATATTCGCGAGAGACCTCCTCGCACTCTGGGGCAGGGAACCAGACGCTGGTGGCTTACAAATTGCGCGCAGCTCAGGCCCCAAACGATGAGCACTATAGGAACCACACGCAATACAAAAGATGTACGGTCCAACCTGCTCCATCGTGCGCCCCAGAGCATCGAAACACTCAAAACTACTCCCCTCCCCCTCCCCCTCGGGCCTTGGCTCAATCCCAGGGCCGTCCAGACAAGAACCAGGGCCCAGGGCCACCACAGGACCAGGACCAAAATCCAGGAACGCACGCGCACCCGAGATCGCCACCTGGATAACCTCGAGTCTGGCCAGAGGGGTGGCAGAGGCATGCAGCCCGCCACGGCCAAACGCCAGCTCTCTGTTTTTGGTTTTGTTTGTTTGTTTGTTCTCTCTCTCTCTCTCTCTCTCTGCAAAGGGGATGGGTCACACACTCGAGCTCAGTCTTAGCCCTGGCAAGGCACGACCGACAGAGCATCATACCACCGTGCATGTGAAAATCGTGTTTTTGTAATCTCAAAAGAGGACCACCACCCTCGCCAATCAAACGCCATGGGAGCTCACGAACAGCATCCAAGTGCTCGCCAACAATATGCTTATGGGCAGCGTTCTGGACCACTGCCCATCCAAAGAACTTGGCATTATTGCGTGAGGTCGACAACACATCGGACCAAAAGTCCACCAGAGCGTCTGCAACTTTATGCGAAGCGGCACCGAGCTTAGCTAAGAAATCCGCCCAATTATTGCCGAACCACCACGACGCTGGCCACTCTCCACGCCAGAGGCACTCTTCAATCGTGAGATGCGCTGGCACCCACTCGAAGGTTGGGGGCCTCTGGGAGGGGCGGCTCCGAACCACGCTAAACAGATGCCTCAAAATGTCAGCGTGTGTGGCCGTAGCCGAGGCATGTGCCTCAGACCATTCAGCCCCCTCTCGCACGGCCCCGAGGAGAACCGAAACGGTAGCGCGAAGACCAGGGGGCAGCTGATGCCCCCGCAGCAGCGCATGTCTCCCTGAGCGGCCTACGGACTGGATGGGGCCTGGGAGGGGGCCATATGCAGCTCTTAAAGGGAGCTCTCCATCCCCCATCTGGACAGCAGTCCGCCCGCAGCGCCTAAACTCGGGCCAGGCACGATGCATGCCCGACCCGTCAAAGAAAGCAGTGGGCTCCCACGGGGCCTTCTTCGAGCTCCAATCTCCCCAGAAGAACGCGAGGGGGGGGCCCAGACGGGGGGGGGGCCCTGGGAGGAGCCCGCGGGAACTCAATGCAAAACTTGGGCAGGTGAAACCTACTGCGCCCCACGAAATTCACTGCATCCTCCGGTAGACGATGGCGCGTGTTTTTCCAGCTCCCCAGACCAAGGAGATAATCCACGCGCATCGTCCTGCTCGGGCAAGTTCGGGCACCCGTAGAGCACGTGGCCCAGGTCCCCGATGTCCTGTCGAGCCCGACATTCAGGATGAGGACAACATGGAGAGGGAAGCCAGCCACGTCGGTGCCACAGCCATGAATCCGCCAGACCACAGGCAACGACTAGCACCAACAATCTGCGCAGACTTGTTTGTAACCGCATTGCCTCCCACTGTCAACGTGGGGGCGCGCGTCCAGACAGTCTCCCCACCTTCAAGATGCTCGGCGTGATGCCCCAGGATGCGACGCCCCTGTCATCGCTGCACTCCCAAACGAAGAAGCCTCCGAACACCCCCAGGGGCCATCGGGAGGAGAGATATGGCAAGACCTTCGTCGCTGAGGATGACCGCGCTGCGCGGCATGTCCCAGCTCACGCGCCGAGGCGTGAGCCAAGTGGCAGATATTGGACTTCGAACGCCCTGCCATCCTGGAGAACGACCCTGCCAAATATCACAAAGTGCCCGCGAAGCACGCTCCAGCCTCCCCATCTCCAGGCGCTGCTCGAACACGACGCACGCACACGTGTAGACCATGTCGAGCGTGCGTCCAAAAATGGGATCAATCCAAAGATCCTTCTGGGAAGCCAGGTACGCCGTAATGCTAACACCTTTGGAATGCTCGCCTGCCAACGCGCCTGCAGCTTGCCGCAACTTCTTCAGGTCACAAGCAGGGACGCCAGACACCGAACTGCCATGCACAGCACCTGCCAGCAATCCAGTGCGCCAGATGGCCCCTGACCTTGGGGCCAGCAATGGCCTGGAGAAGCTTGACACGGCATATGCGCTTCTGCAGCTTGGCGAGCCTGGCCTTGGTCACGGTACGCATAGCTCTTCTCCACGACAGCCGTAGGAGTCGGGCCCATGACAAAAAGTGCTTCAGCGCCTCCCTGGTAGCGCCAACGTATCCTGACGTAACAGGCTGCACCAAGAGACCAAGCCTGCGCATGCCACTCTTGAGCTCCCGCGTAGCCTTGGCAAGCACAGTGCTCTCCTTAACGTCTTTTACCGACCCACTGCAGGGTCCCATCGTCGACGAGAAGCTCGAGGGAACACCGTGGGACCACGCTCCTGCACCTGCAGCAAGGTCCGAATCATGAGCACTGTGAGGAGAGTCGTGGCATGGGTGCAGCCAGGCAATCTGCCCTGTCCCACCTCGCGTTGAAAAGGATCTGGATCCAATACCTTTGACCGCGCGAGGCATCTTGTAGGAGGTGACAAGCTGCCAAAGCAGCCTCAACGGGAAACCCACACCTCGCGCCTCCTGAGATTGTACCCTCACTTCCACCGTGCCAAAACATTTCCACATGTCCATCATGACCGTAAGAGAATGCTCGCCCAGAAGCTTAGACATCTCGTCCATAGCATTGCGCATGAAGGCTGACCCAGACGAAGTGAATCCTCTCATGTTGCCCCACACCATCTCAGAAAGGGTATGTGCGAAGCCATGCCCGAGACAGTGGACGCCTGACCCTCGCCCACAGCCTAATCAAAGTGTGAATCGGAGCAACCAGACGTGTTCCACCTCCGTCCTTTGGGATCCCGGCCATCTCTGAATGAATGCATGGGCTGGCCACGAAGGAAGGTTCTCGCATTTCATGAAGTAGCCAGCAACAGCAAGAAGAGCCTCGGAGGATTGTGTTTGCTGCGCTCAACATCAGTGCGGGCGGCGCCGCGGGTCTGCCAGCAAATGCGCGGCACGCCGGCGTCCACCCAGGATGGCTGGCGTCCACCCAGGATGGCATTCACGAAAAACCTCGGACGAAAGGAACCAAAGCGAGAGAGGCTGCACCTCAGACGGTCCCGCAGCCGTCTTCCACTTGAATGTCAAGATCGCCTCCCTCATCATGTCCACAGTAATGTAAGGCAGCTCCTCCCAGTGGAAGTGATCATATGGCAGCCTCATGCCGTCGTCCTCGTGCACTGACAAGAGCTTGATCCACCTGGCCATCTCCCGATCGGAGAGCGAGCTCATGTGGGTACTGTTCTTCTCCAGCCTCGACAAGCTCCTGCGCAGCCTGTAACCGAGTAAAACGACGCGCGCCACTGGCACCATTCACAGATGCCTTGTCAACGAAGGCCTTCCATCTGGCCCTGTCAACCGCGCCATGCAATTCACGAGGCCTATCGTGCTTAATCTCCGAAGAGGAGGAGGAGGAGGAGGAGGAGGAGGAGGAGGAGGAGGAGAAGGAAGAGGAGGAGGAGGAGGAGGAGGAGGAGAAGGAGAGGGAGGAGAGGGAGGAGGAGGAGGCGGAGGAGGAGGAGGAAGAGGAGGAGGAGGAGGAGGAGGAGCCAATTGTGGCGTGTACTTCCAACCTCGCTCGAGCGATTGTGGCGTGTTTGGTTTCAGGGCCCTTGAGGCTCACTGGCCTGGGGTTCGCGACCCCACAGGTGATTGCGCGCGTGCGGGGCGCATGGCGGCCAAGCCCAATGGCTGGCAGCGCGGCTCGCGCGGCTACTACAACTTCGGTTTCAGGGCAAAGTGCAGGCAGGCAGGTTGTACGGGTCCTAATCCGCTCCTGCCTAATGGTGCCCCTCCTTGGCATGCTCCTCAGCCCCGTGGGTTCTGGGCTTCAGGACCACCTCCTCAGGGGGGGCCTCGAGGTGCTGGCAGTCAGGGTGGAGGTGGTGGTGGGAAGGCTAAAAGCAAGAAGAAGGCTCTCACCCCCGAGCAGCAGGCCCCGTGGCTCGAGATGCCCGAGCCTCAGCTCTTGGCTGCTAGTCAGGCGCTCGATCAGTCGTCGAAGGACAAACTCGTCGGGCTGCGTTGGAGGGCCAAGCTGGGGATCACCAACCGGGCCACTGTCAAGGAGCTCAAGTCTGCCCAGTCCGAGGTGGATCGAAAGGCTCAGCTATTGTGCGATGCTCAGGGGGGGTTGGCAGAGAAAGAGAAGGCAGCCAAGGATGCTTTTGAGGCCCTCCATAAGCATCGCCTCAAAATCAAGCGTCTGGAGGAGGAGGTTAAAGCAGCTGTTGAGGAGGCTCGTTTTGCGGCAGCTGGAAAGGGTGGGCAGGGAGCGCCCACGCCCGCGGCCGCCGCACCTCCCCAGGGAGCGGCGATGCTCGCGCAGCAGCTCGACGCGGCGCTGGGAGATGTGCCGCACGGGGCGCTGGGGGCCATCGAGGGGCCGCTCAAGGCGCTGCTGGCGGCGCTGCGACCCCCTGCGCCAGCGGCGGCTACACCCGCAGCTTCCCCCGCCGCCGCCCCGCCAGGAGGAGGAAGAGCAGGAGCAGGTGCAGCAGCAGCTGCAGCAGGGCCTGGTCTCCCTGGTCTCCCTGGTGCCGATGTGTTTGGGGCTCTTCCTGGATCTGTTTCGGGAGTTCAGGCAGTGGACGATTCTGATATGGAAGAGGATGAAGCTGATGACTTGGACGACGCCTGGGCCGATGACGCGGGGTCGAGACCTTGGGCACACGTTGATGCAGGCGCCAAGCGTGCCATCAGCCAGCGTATTTGGGAAGAGATGGAGGAAGCGTGTGGGGGTGATCCTGAACGCCTTGCTTCTCTGGCCGAGCTCAAGGCCACAGTCGTTGAGAAACCCAAGTGTGGTGTTTAGCAGCTGGTTTGTCATCGCCGTCAACGTGAATGCATACTCGTATCTGCAGCCACTCTTGGTCCATAGTGAATTTAAGGCAGCTGATGCTATCCTTGTCCAGGAAACTCACCTTGATGGCCACCGATGTACGGAGTCTGAAGCGGAGTTGGGCAAACTTGATTGGTGTGCTCGCTCGTCTCCCGCTTATGATGTGGTTGAGGGTAATCAAGGGCATGGAGGCCTCATCACCATGTGTCCCAGGATGCACGGCATTGCGAAGTTAGAGACTATGTCCACAGAGGTCCTTGTCCCTGGTAGAGTATCTAGCATGTGTCATTCTGGCTTTGCCAAGCATGGGGTCCTAGTAGTGAACGTGTACATCATCAGCGGTGAAGGCATGGGCGCTTCGAACTTTCAGATTCTGATGAAGTTGGCTGAGCGCCTTCGTGGAGTCAATATGCCGTACATTATTGGAGGTGTTTTCAACTGTGCACCAGATGATGCGCGCGAGTCGGGGATTTTGAAGTACGTCGCAGCTGACATGTTTCATTCTACTCTGGCTACTTTCTCCGTGGTCGAACGATTGAATTGTTCGCTGTGTCGAATCAGCTGGTGGTTGACAAGGTCGAGGCTCTGGTGGACATTCAGATAAGTACGCACTCGCACGTGCCTGTTCAGTTGCAGACTTCGAGTGATACAGTGAGGCCGCGTGTGTGCATTGTTCCTGTGCCTCGTGCTTTTCCTGTTGACCGCCCCATTGGTTGCCAGCGTGGAGAGCATGATAGTGCTTGGGCGGATATCGGTCAGAAGCTGGAAGATCGGTTGATGGAGCGCAAGCATAACGGATCCCCAGAGGGCACGTCGACCCGCCCTGAGCTGTCGCATGCATGGAATTGTTTTCTTCGACAGGCAGAGTTTGGGTTGTGTGATGTATATGGTGCTGCAGGAGAAGATGCGCATAAATACCAAGGTCGAGATCAGCCACTACGTCCCAAGTGGGTCTCTGTGCTGGCACCGAAGGTCCCCGAGTTCCCGAAAGCGTCTCCTGAAGCTCTGTGTCTGCGGGCGGTCTCGGCCAGCTTGCACTTTGCGTCCTGCTCTGCTCAGCCGCTCACTCGAGTCACCGCCGTGCGTGCTCTTGCACGCAAGCAGGCGACGGCGCCTGCTAGTGTGCAGACAGGGGCAGGACCTGCTGGCGAATGGTGGGTTTTTTTTTTCCAGATCTTCGGAGCCGAGTTCTGGGATTGCGAGATCCTCGGGGTCCTGGCGAACATTACTAAGAAGGTGGCCCTCAAGCTGGCCAAAAGTGATGAAAACCAACGTCAAGCTAAGTTTCGAGCCTGGGTTGGTGAGCAAGCTGTCGGAGGGGCTGGAGGGCTCCACAGAATCACGAAGCCCCCTGTGGGCTTTCATGACACCAGCACTGAGTCGTTGTTTCGTCCTCGAGATCGGCAGCAGCAGGTGGATAAGATACAGGAGGAGTGGAGCAGGTGGTGGGGGGTCGGAGAGTGGCACAAGGGCCTCAGGTGGCCTGAGGATCTAGGAACTCGCCCTGAGCGCCCAAGTGCCGAACATCTTCGAAAAGTTTTGAACACCTTTCCCAAGCACACTGGCATGAGTTTCTGCATGATTAGGCCGCAGCAGTTGTCCATGTTGTGCGATCCTGCTCTGGAAGTGTTTATCGACATCCTGACGGTCGTCGAGGCGTCGGCCGAGTGGCCGAAGTTTGCCTCGAAGATCGCCTTCTTGTCCAAGCGCCTGGGCGGTGTGCGCCCCATAGCACTAATTAACGTGCTGGCTCGGGTTCAGGCACGCCTCCGCCGCCCGATAGCTCGAGAGTGGGAGTCCCGCAATGATCGATCGTATTTCTGGGCCTCCAAGGGGAGATCGTGCGATCGAGCCGTCTGGCAGCAGACGGCCTGGTCTGAATATGTGACTACTAAGGCTAAAGGCTCCACTAAGGGCATTTGGGTCTCTGGCATGGTTCTCTTGGATCTGATGAAAGCCTTTGAGCAAGTGGAACATCATTGGCTCTTGGAGGCTGCAGTGGCTACTGGATTCCCTCTCTGGCAGCTCAAGTTGAACGTTGAGTTATATCGTGCTGAGCGATTTTGTTGCTTGGGCCAAGTTGTCTCGTCGCCGTTGGTGGTCGAGCAGACCATTCTACCAGGGGATGGCTGGGCCACTTGCATGCTCAAGTTGATTTTGATTCGGCCGCTTGACGTTATGTACAGAATGCATCGAACAGTGGTCAGCGCCGTCGTTGTCGACGACTTGCTACTGCGCAAGATTGGCACGCAATCTCGAGTCACGCGTGAACCGGTCCAGGCGTCGATAGATCTCCAGGAGGCTCTCGCTGCAGTGGACCTACGTGTACACGTTGACAAGTCACGTGGTTTGTGTTATGAGCAGTGTGTGCGTGATGAGGTTGCACGACTTCTGAAAGCGATAATGGGCACGATAGCCACGCTGCATGAGCGTAATCTTGGTATTGACTTCTCTTGTGGGCGGCGCGTCGGGCATGCAGTACGCAAATCACGGCTTCTGGGCGCTCGTCAGCGCCTGAGGCGGATTGGCCTCATTCGCACTGGACAGAAGAAGCGTCTAGGAGTTCGGAAGGTTGCTCGTTCGGGTTTGGAGGCGAGTATGTCGCATGGGATGAACGTCGCGGGGTGCCCGACTTCGAACCTTGAGACTATGCGTAGCACTGCGCTTGCGTGTCTCCCTGGGGCTACCGCTGGGAAGTCCCGCACTTTAGCCTTGATGTGCGTGAAGGATGCCGACCCGATCCTTCGAGCTACTCTGATGCCTGTGCTCACGCTCTGCCGAGCTATATGGGAGGGGTGGGTGCCGAGGCATGTGGTGCGGGACGGGCTGGAAGGAAGTTCGTCGGTCTCTCTTTGGACCCAAGTATCAGGCCCGTTCAGTGCATGTCGGCTGTCGCTGGCGCGCGTCGGACGGTCGATTCGCTCTGCTTTTCAGTGGACCACGCACGAGGGCTTAGACCTTGACATCAGTGTGCTTTGTCCTCGCGTGATTCGTCACTATCTAGCGCAGGCCGCCGCGGCCTGGCAGTGGCGACAGGTGGCGAAGCACGATGATTTGGAACATCTGGAGTTTGGCGCTGTTTGGTTGCCCCTGGTCCAAGCTGTCTCTAGCGGACTGCCTCGCTGTGTGCAAAATCGGGACCTTCCGACCCTGGGGCCCGAGGCGCGTGCGCACCTCCGTTCGTGCATTGTTGGCGGGCAGTGGCTCATGGTCAGGAAGTTTGAAGCTAGGAAAGCACTGGGCAACGAGTGCCTCATTTGTCGCAAACCTGGTACTCTTGTCCACAGGCATTTTGAGTGTGATTTGTGTCAGGAGCTGCCTTGCCCTGATGCGTTTACTCCGCTGGTTCAGGCTCCGGATCGGTCCCAGGTCCGTGTGCTCCTGGAGAGGGCGCTTTGGCCCATCCCGCGGACCTCGTGGAGGGCCCCTGCCCAGGACACGGTGGTTTGGCATCAACATGCGGGGCCTGGGGCCCTCATTGCCAAGGAAGCCTACCTGGACGGTTCGGCCTTTGTAGGCCAGTGGAGTTGTTTGAGTTGTACAGGCTGGGCCGTCGCTACTCTGCGTGATGAGGCCCCTCTCGGCGTAGTCGACATAGCGTACTGCACTTGTTCGCAGTCTGTGTTTGATATCGACGGGGCCGAATTGGAGGCCTTGATATTTTTGATCCAGGATTCGTTGCCTCCAGTCACGGCTGTTACTGTTTCGGATTTTGTGTTCCGTGGAGTGACCGAGAGAGGAGAAGAGGTTACCACGGCCTATTCCTCGGCCTGGGCTTGCCTCTGGCGGGTCTTCTGGGAGGCCCTGGCTGAGTTCGGCGGCCTTTGCGAGGCTGGCCTTTCGGTGCGTAAATTCAAGAGTCACTGCACGATTGCTGATGTGGATGCGGGCCGCATCACACGTCGCGACCGTTTTGGCAACTTCCACGCCGACGTCTGGGCGAAGTTTGGAGGCCAGCTTGCGCGTGCGCCTGCGGAGGATAGGATGCGCATGCAGCAGGCTGAGCAGTTTGTGGAGCAGGTTAGTCACAGGATTGGGGAGGTTGGCGCGCATGTTGACGGGCGTGACACGACGCACGTGACGCGCCGCACGCGTGTGAGCGCGCCCCCTCTCCTTTCGGTCATCCCTGCCCAGCTGCCTCATGATTTAAGAGGGCCGTCAAAGCGACCCTGGTGTGCTCGCTGCCGAGCCGTGGCCCCCGTGTCCGAGGTCTGCCCTGGGTCGATCTCGACGCGCGCGCGTGATGCCAATGACCGCTTGCACGAGCAGGGTTTCAAGGTGCATCGTTTAGTCGTTTTTAGGGTTGAGGAGTCCCTTCAGGATGCGGCCCATCCCGTTGTTGCGTGTACGCTCTGTGGTGCTCACAGTTCGAAGCAACTCAAGGGATTCCTCGCCCCGTGCTGCAAGCCTGGAGAGTGGGGCAGGCGGGCCGTCCGAAGGATGAGCCAAGGCTTCCTACCAGGTGTGGCTGGGAAAGTTCCAGCTGCTGGTGCCCCCTCTTGCGTAGGGACTTCCCGCGTGGACAGTTGTGCCCTCAGAGGGGGGGCTCCACGGCTTCGGGAAGAAGAGGAGGAGGAGGAGAGGAGGAGAAGGAGGAGGAGGAGGAAGAAAAGGAGGA
>CAUYUJ010003936.1:357520-425020 GCA_963575745.1 Prorocentrum cordatum
GTAGTGGTGGTGGTGGTGGTGGTGGTAGTGTTAGTAGTAGCAGTAGTAGTAGTAGTAGTAGTCATAGTAGTAGTAGTAGTAGTAGTAGTAGTAGTACTAGTAGTAGTAATCGTCGTCGCCGTCGTAGTCGTAGTAGTCGTAGTAGTCGTAGTGGTCGTAGTAGTCGTAGAAGTAGTAGCCGTAGTAGTAGTAGCAGTAGTAGTAGTAGTAGTCGTAGTCGTAGTAGCTGTAGCAGTAGTAGTAGTAGTGATAGTAGTAGCAGTCGAAGTAGTAGTAGTAGTCGTCGTAGTAGCAGTAGCATCAATAGTAGTAACTGTAGTAGTGGTAGCAATTCTAGTAGCCTTTTACACTCGCAGTAGTAGTAGTAGTAGTCGTAGTACTAATAGTATTAGTAGTAGTAGTAGTAGTAGTAGTAGTAGTAGTAGTAGTGGTAGTAGTAGTAGTAGTAGTAGTAGTAGTAGTAGCGAGAAGGAGTAATAATAGTAGGAGCAGTAGTAGTAGCAGTGGTAGTCGTAGTAGCAGTAGTACTAATAGTAGTAGTAGTAGTAGCAGTAGTAGTAGTAGTAGTAGTAGTAGTAGTAGTAGTAGTAGTAGTAGTAGTAGTATTGTAGTAGTAGTAGTACTACTAGTAGTAGTAGTAGTAGTAGTAGTAGTAGTAGTAGTAGTAGTAGTAGTAGTAGTAGTGCTGGCAGTAGTAGTGATAACAGCGGCGGCAACGGCAGCAGCAGTAGCAGCAGTAGTAGCAGTCGACGTAGGAGTAGTAGCGCTGTCGCAGAATTGATTGCAGTGCGAGTGGCAAAACTGATACGAAACAATGTGTGGTGGTGGTTGCGATAACTAAACAAGCAGTAAAAGTAGCCGTCGTCGCCGTAGGAGTGGTAGTAGTAATAGTAGTAGTCGTAGTAGTAGTAGCCATAGTACTAGCAGCAATGGCAGCAGTATTAGTGATATGAGAAATCGCAGTAGCACAAGTAATCGTAGTAGTAGTAGTAGTAGTCGCCGTAACAGTAGTTGTTGTAGTAATAATAGCCGTACAAGTAGTAGCAGTTGTAGTAGTAGTAGCAGTAGTAATAGTATTCGTAGTAGTAGCAGTGGTCGTCGTAGTAGAAAGTAATAGTAGTAGCAGCAATAGTAGTAGTGGTCGTAGTCGTAGTAGAAGTCGTAGTCGCAATCGTAGTCGTAGTGGTCGTAGTAGTGAAGGTAGTCGTAGTAGTAGTTGCAGTAGTTGTTGTAGTACTACTACTACTCGTAGCAGTACTAGTATAGTACTAATGGTAGTACTATATTAGTACTGCTGCGAGCGGCTCCTCCTAGGACTAAATTGGCCCATATAATCCTAGGAGGAGCCGCAGTAGAAGTGACAGTACGAATGTAGCAATCGTAATAAGGGCCGCAGTAGCCGCGGAATTAGTAGTGGAGGTAGTCGCAGTAGTAGTAGTAGTAGTCGTAGTAGTAGTAGTAGTTGTAGTAAGAGTAGTAGTAGTAGTCGTGGTAGTAGTAGTAGTAGTAGTCGTAGTAGTAGTAGTAGTGGTAATAGTAGTCGTAGTCGTAGTAATTGTAGTAGTAGAACAAGTACTGATAGTAGAAGTAGTCGTAATAGTAGTCGCAGTCGTGGGGGTAGTAGTAGTTCCAGTAGTAGTCATAGTACCAGCAATAGGAGTAACCATATTCGTAGTATGGGTAGTACTCGTAGTAGCAGAAGGAGTAGCCGTAGTCGTAGAAGTAGTGGTACTAGCACTGGTAGTAGTAGTAGTAGTAGTAGTAGTAGTAGTAGTAGTAGTAGTAGAAGTCATAGTAGAAGTAGTAGTAGTAGTAGTAGTAGTAGTAGTAGTAGTAGTAGTCTGAGTAGTAATCGTAGTTGTAGTAGTAGCAGTAGTAGTAGTAATATTAGCGAACGTAGTCGTAGCCGTAAGCGTCGCCATAATCGTCCTAATACGACTCGTAGTCTTCGTAGCAGTAGTAGTAGCCGTAGTAGTCGTAGTGGTGGTAGCAGTAATACGTTTTGAAATAATAGTAGTCAAAAGAGTAGTAGTGGTACTAGGTGTAGGAGTAGGGATAGAACCATTAGTGATAGTAAGAAGTAGTAGGAAACGCCGTAGTAGCCGTAGAAGTAGTAAACGGACCAGTGGCAACAGTATGTATTATGGTGGTAATAGTCGCAGTAGTAAACGTAAGGTCAGTGGTAGTAGAAGGAGTAGCCGGAGTAGAAGTAGTAATAGTAGTAGTAGTAGTAGTAGTAGTAGTGCAAGTCCTCATAGACATGACAATACTAGCGGGAGTATAAGTAGTAGCAGTAGTAGTTGTAGTAGTAGTAGTAGTAGTAGTAGTAGTAGTAGTAGTAGTAATCAGTGAGAGTAGTCGTAGTAGTAGTAGTAGGAGTAGTAGTAATAATAAAAGTGAAGCTAGGAACAGTAGTAGTAGTAGTAGTAGTAGTAGTAATAGTAGTAGTAGTAAGGTAGTAGTAGGAGTAGTAGTCGTAGTAGTAGTTAGTAGAAGTGTAGAAGTAGTAGTAGTAGTAGTAGTAGTAGTAGTAGTAGTAGTAGTAGTACCGCCCCCCCCTTTGATTTGACCCCGATACCCCCTTCCTGGGGGACTTCCCCCCCCTCTGCCCCTCCCTCCCTGAGGAGTCCAATCGAGGAGTCCAATCATTCGCTTCATGGGGGGAGGCCGCGGCCCCATGAAGCGAATCCCGCATGCTCGGGGGGCGAAAGTCCAAAAACACAGGGGAAAAACAAAAAAAAAAAAAAAAAAAAAAAATCCTGGCGAACTTTTCGCCCTCCCCACCCCCTCCGAGGAATTCCTCAGGATTGTTGTTTTGTGTGTTTTTTGTTTTTTTTTTGTTTTTCCTTGTGTTTTTTTGGTTTTTCTGCCCTCCACCCTTCCCCCTGGGGAGCGGGCGGCCCCAGGAGCCCCCAAGAGGACCATGGGAGGCACCAGAGAGCCCCCAGAGAGGCATGATGAGAGGGGGGATTCTGTAGCAGTTTTGGGCAATCCTGATTCGCCATCCTCTACCATGGTTCGTAAACATTGAAATTCAACACTGCGTGAACCTCACTGCTCCCCGCTCGCTGTTTCCACTCTTCCTTCCTTGTGGTGCTCCTAGCAGCCAAAGTAACAAAAACAACTACGACTACTACTACGACTACTACTACGATTGTTACTGCGACTACTACTACTACTACTACTACTACTACTGCTACTACTACTACGACTACGACTACTACTACTACTACTACTAGTACTAGTACTAGTACTAGTACTAGTACTACTACTACTACTACTACTACTACTACTACTACTACTACTACTACTACTACTAGTACTACTAGTACTACTACTGCTACTACTACCACTACCACTACTACCACTACTACTACCACTGCTATTACTACTACTACTACTGCTACTACTACAACTACTACTACGACTACTGCTACTACGACTGCTACTATTACTACTACTGCTATTATTACCATTCGTACTACTACTACGACTACATTTAGTACTACTACTACTATTACTACTACTACTACTACGACCACTACTACTACTAACCCTTCTAGTGCTACTATTCTACTAATTTATTACTACGACTACTCATGTTACTACTACTGGTACTTCTACTACTACTACTACTACGAGTATCACCACTACTCTCACTACTACGACGACGACTACTACTACTACTACTCCTACTAGTACTACTACTACTACTACTACTACTATTACTTTTACTACTACTACTACTACCACTACGACCGCTACTACCACTACTTCTACTGCAACTACTACTACCACTACTACTACTACTACTACTACTACTACTACTACTGCTACCACTACTACTACTACTACTACTACTAGTAGTACTACTACTACTACTACTACTACTACAAGCATCACTACAACTACTACTACTAGTATTACTACAACTACCATTACCACTACCACTGCCACTACTACTACTACTGCCAGTGCTACTACTACTGCTGCCCCTATTGTTATTACTACTACTACTACTACTACTACTACTACTACTACTACTACTACTATTCCGGCTACAATTACTATCACTACTACTACCTCTACGACTCCGACGACTAATACTACTCCTCCTGCTACTGCTACTACGACTCTACGACCACCACGGTGACGACGACGACAACGACTACTACTACTACTGCTACTACTACTACTACTACTACTACTACTGCTACTCTGCTAGTAGTCTTACTACTGCCACCCTTGCTACTATTACTATTACTACCACCGCGACTACTATTACTGTTACTCTCATGTCTACTACTACTACTACTACTACTAGTCTTGGTACTCGTACTAGTCGTAGTACTAGTACTCGTACCAGTACTTTTTAGTACTAGCACTACAGACACCTATACTTCGACTTCTTCGTCTACTGGTGCTTTTCTTCTACTACTATTATTACTAGAACTACTACTACTGCTATTATTACTGCTAATACAACGAGTACTACTACTACTACTACTACTACTACTACTACTACTCCGAGTACTACTCGTATCATGATTATCACTATTACTACGACTACTACTGGTTTCAATATTACTACTAGTAGGGTCACTACTAATCTCACTACTACTGCTACACTTACTACTACTACTCGTCGTCGTCGTAGTAGTAGCCGTAGTCGTAGTCGTAATCGTAGTCGTAGTGGTAGTAATAATAAGAGTAGTCGTAATGGTAGTTGTAGTAGCAGTAGTTGTTGTACTACTACGACGACTACTACTACTACTACTAGCAGTAATAGTCATCGCAGTCGTGGTTGTAGCAGCAGCAGCATTAGCAGTAGTAGTAATAATAAGAATGTAGAAGTACTCGCAACAGCAGCAGTAGCAGTAATATTAGTAGTAGAAGTCGTCGTCGCAGTAGTAGTAGCAGGTGTAGAAGTCGTAGTAGTAGTAGCAGTAGTAGTAGTAGTTATACAAATGATCCTCTCCTCCACCTCCTGCTCCTCCTCTGCATCCTCCTCTTCCTCCTCCTCCTCCTCCTCCTCCTGCTCTTCCTCCTCCTCCTCTTCCTCCTCCTCTCCTTCTCCTGCTTCTCGTTCTCCTCACCTCGATGGGGCCGATTCCGATTCCCATTCCCTCGTTTTCCTCTCCTCCTCATCGTCGCTCTCCTTCTCCGCCTCGTCGTCGTCATCATCCTCCTCCTCAGTCGTCCCTCCTCGCCCTCTTCTCTTCTCATCCTCCTCCCTCCTCCTCCTCGTCCTCATCCTGCTCCTTTCCTCCTCCTCCCGCATCCTCCTCCTTATCTTCCACACACGCTCCCGAAAAACTCGACCTCTTGCGTAGGACATCTTGAGTTATCCCCACTCCTGCGAGCCTGAGGAATCGATCTTCACGGACATCGACAGGCGGTGGAATTGGGTCTATTTGGCCACCCCTCTGAATACATATACGACAACCCTTCAGGTGATAAGGAGGTTCGGGGGGAGGAATCAGCGTCTCACTCAATCGATATCACGATCGATCTGGCTATCGATCTCACTATAGATCGCCCTATCGATCTCGCAGTCGATCTCATAATCAATATCGTTATCGATCCCACTATCGATCTCACTATCGGTGTTACTATCGATTTTCATGACAGGACAGCAACGGGTCAGCGACGGGACAGCGACAGGACAGCGGCGGGACAGCGGCGGGACACCAACGGGACAGCGACGGAACAACGACGGGACACCGACGGGACAGCGGGACAGGCCGGCCACCGCCCGCCCACTGGGGGAGGTTCGGACAATGTCTTGCCCCGCCCTAGCAACAGCGGAGTCATTCTTCTCGCCCGCCCACGCAGCTTCGCCTCGCCCGCACGCGCGACACGAACCCGAAACCATAACCGATTTCCTGGTTGTGGGCTCTCTGTTCCACATCGATCTCACCCCCCAGCCTCGGATACGCATATCCACCGCCTGGCGGGGTCCCCGAAGATCGAATCCCCAGGCGGTGGAGTCAAGCAGGGTGTTTTTTGGCATGGTTTTCTAGGGGCGCCAGGACAGGCGACACCAACACCACCGGGGCGGGGAGATGCACAGAGGCAAGGGGGGTCTGGTCTCCCTGCTGGTGTGGCCCCCCCCCTCCCCCTCGAGACATCCCCAGCCTCCAGCTCGGGGAGGCATCGTGGACCTCCTCGCTGGAGGTGGGCCCCCTGGTGGTGTTGGTGTGGCCTCCCCTCCTTCCAAGAGCGCGGAGAGGCAGCTCGGCCGCCCCGACCTCTTCGGGGCGGCGCTGGCCGCCTGGGCGACCCCCGCGCCTCCGCGCCTCCGCCCGCAGAGAGGCCCCCCCTCACGACGCGGCGTCTCCTGAGGAAGTGCGCCTCGTGGAAGGCGTCGCCGGCCGGGCCCTCCCCGAGGATGGCGGCGCCCTCCTCCAGGTGCTCGTGGATCAGGCTCGCGACCTTCGCCGGTCGACCGCAGCCAATCAGAGGAGAAGAAGGTACCTACAGTTACCGCTACCCGTCCTTTCGTTTTTCCCTTTGGGGGCCTCCTGGGAGGCCAGCGTCGCCACGGCTGGATTCGCCATGAAATCCTGAGCAGAACTAACCCAGGGAGAGGTCTGGGGAGTAGCGGTATCGGTACCCTGGCTTCCCCAGCCAAGGCTGCTTCTTCTGTTGTGGAGGAGGGGGGGCTTGGTGGCTTGGTATGACGCAAGCGGGCTTTGCACCAGTGTGCCCATATGGGCGCACCCGAGTCAGGTCTCTCGCGCCGGCGCTGCCTGCTCCCGGCAGTCTGTGCTGCGCGGCAGAGGAGAGAGGGAGAAAGGGTGCAGAAAGCAAGAAGACGACGGCGAACGTTAGGTCGGGCATGTCCTGCTACAGGCGGACTGGGGGGACAAATAAAGCGTCCTCGAAACAGATGCAGGACAAATGATAGAAAAATCGGCCCCATATTATTTTTGGCTACTTTTGAATATTCCTCCTGTAGAGGGACGTGCCCGACTTGGGGCGAACGCGCGGGCGGGAGGCCAGGGGGCCGGCGGGACGAGGCAGGGGGCAGGCGGGCGGGCGGGGACAGGAGGCGCCATCCCGCGGGGAGGAGGGGGGAGGAGAGGGTGAGGAAGAGGAAGAGTGACGGGAGGCGAGGAGGAGAAAAAGAGCGAGACAGAGAGAGGGGAGCAACAATAGAAACGGGCCCGCAAACGGGCCAGGAGAGAATGGCCACCTAGAGAGGGTCCTGGACCCCAGGGCATTCCCCCGAAGGCGCTCTTCCTCCTGGGAAGCTTCTCGATGGTCCCGGGCTGGGGGAAACCTCGGCTCCTCCGGCGATTCTCATCCGGTCCGACGGTCAAGTAGGGCGATTCTCTCCCAGGCTGGGGAAGCTTCCCGACGGTCCCACGGCGATTCTCTGCCTGGGAAGCCTCTTCCCCGCCCTCGGCCTCCACCACCCGTGGCCCGCTCCCCGGTCCTGGCCTGCCACCCAGCCGCTCCCACACCTCTGCCCGTGGACACGTCCCACGGCCATCCTGCCGACCAGCTTTCTCCGAGACCCGCGCGGCCGCCCCCGCCCCCCACCACAGGGAGGACCACCGCCCAAAGCGATCGAGCGGGACGCCAGACACTGGAGAAAGAAAGCCCGCGCAACCAGAGGCTTAGGTCGGGCATGTTCCCCTACAGGGGGGTCTTGGACGAAAAAACAAGGATTCACCAAACATACGGGGGAGAAAAATTAAAAATCGTCCCTGAACGATGTTTTTAACTATTTGGATGTTCCTGTTGTAGAAGGACGTGCCCGATTGAACCATAGGCTTCTGGTGTCCACTCCGACTTCTTGGATCGGCGCTGGGCCCCCCCGAACTGGCGCGGGGTGCGCGCTCGGGGGCGGCGCTGGAGGCGCTGCCAGGGGGGCCCAGCACCGACCCAGGAAGTCCGCGCGGATCTCCGAGACACTTCCTGTCCATACGCAGTTGCTCGCCGTCGCGTGAACGCCCAAGGAAGAACGAAGGGGCTGCTCTGGCCACGGGGATCCAAGGCCACGAATGCGCCCCCCTGGCCCTTCCATTCTTGGAACACAGACACGACAAGAATCAGCAGCAAGAAGGCCCCGAAAATCAAGAGCGCCCCCCCAGTCCCAGAGTGGCCCTTTTTTGTCCCGGGGTCTGGACTGCACAGGCCTTCTCCAGAATCACGTCGGAGGCCGCGGAGTCGGCGAGCCTCGGGTCGGCTCCCTCGGGGGGCTCCTCCCGCCGGGAGTCCACCTGGACCGAGTCGGCGCGCTCCCGGGCCGCGATCTCCCTCGTCTTGCGCGGGCGCAGCGCCTCGGAAGAGGCAGGGATGGGAAGAGGGGGGAGGCGAGGTGGAGGGGAGGGGGGATGTGAGAGAGGGGAGAGTGAGGACGGGGATGAGGAGGAGAAGGAGCAGGAGGAAGACGAGGACGAGAAGGATGCTACGTCGTCCTCGCGTGCACGGCAGAGCTCCCGGGCAGCGCCAGGTGTAGGCCCCCGGCTGGCGCGCCCCATCTCCCAGAGGGGTGGCTGCCAGCTGCTGCGAGCAACGGCCGTTTTGGGGGGCCCAGCAGGACTCTCAGGAATCCTGCAAGAATTATTTTGGATACCGCCAGGAACTTCTGAAAACCGGAGGCATCTGAACGGCACCCCAGGAAGCACGGAGGAAGTCTGGAGGATGTCTTGAGGAAGCTTGAGGAATTCCCGAAGAATCGGCAGCAAACCTGCATGAATCGTCAAACGTCCTTCGGGAATCCTGCAAGAATCCTCAGGAGTTTGTCGAAATCTCAAGGAATCTTCTGAAGTCTGGGAAACCCGACGGGTCGATGAGGAACCAAATGCAATCCTTGAAGAATCTTCAAGAACCCTTCGTTAACCGACAGGAGCCCGCAGGAATCCGCCAGGAGTCCGGAGGCGTCCGAATCGCACCAGAAACAGAATCTCAGAAACGATCGCACCGATCCGAGCCGGAGGGCGCGGCGAATTCTCAAGAACCTTCGGGGATCTCTTGAGAACCCGAAGGAATCTTCACGAGTACATCCGGAATGCCGGAAGGAATCCTCGAGAATCTGTCGGGAATCGACAGGGGTCCCAAGAACCCTTCAGGGATCGCTCTGCATTCCCCAATAACCTTCTAGGGCTCCGCAACAGGAGTCTTCAGGAATCCTTGCGGATCATCGCGACTCCTCCAAGGATCGCCAGAGATCCGTTATGAATCTTCGCAAACCCAAGAGGAATCCCTCAGGAACCCTCAGGAATCCATGAGGCATCCTGCAAGAAAAGAACCCCTCAGGAATCAGCAGAAACCCTCAGCAAGTTTGCAGGAACCATTCTAAGTCCCACAAGAATCTTCAGGAGACCGCAGCAGAAATTCTCAGGAACCCTCAGGGATTCTCCCGAATCCTCCAGGAACCCGCCGACATCCTTCAACAAAACTTTAGAAATCCGCCAGAAACCCGCCACGAATTCCCACAAATCCTTCAGGCACTCTAAGGAAACCAAATAACTCTACAGGAACCGGAAGCATCTCGCAGGTATCCTTCAGGTATCAGACCAAACGAATCAAGGAATGCTTTTGGGGGGTGCCGCAGGAATCCATCGAAATCCCACCAGAATCACTCTAGAACCCCCAGCGCAACACGGCCGCGCAGGTCACGTGACCTCCTCATCCACCCTTCCCGCTTCCCCCCCGGACTAACTAATGACATGCACCTTCGCTGGGCGACCTAGCTCCCCAGTGAACCTTGGGAGAAGAGAAGAGGCAAACTGAAAGAGCACAGAAACGACAAGGGATGGGATGATGACAAGGAGGAGGTGGAGGGCGCTTCTGCACTGCGAGCGTGAGCGTACCACTCGCAATGTCAGCCTGGAGCGCCCTGTCTGCTGCTCGAAAGGCAGCTGCGTCCCACACGGAAGCCCTGCCTCAGCACGGCACCCGGGGCAACGCGCACGGAATCGGGAACACGATGGGTCTTCCATCCCCCCCTGCGGCTCCGAGAACCAGCGGGGACTCCTGCGGGGTCCTGACGGATCTTGCAGGATGTCTGGGCGGGTAGGTCACTACTCCTAAGGGGTTCTCAGGCGTCGTTGCTACTCCCGCGGGTCCCTGAAGAGTTCTTTTGAAGGATCCCTGCAGGATGCCTGAAGGATAGATGCTTCCGGTCTGTGCGGGTGCTGGCGGATTCTTGGGTTCTGAAAGCTCGCGGCGCTTCCTGAAGGATTCTCTAAAAGAACCCTGAAAAGGATTCCTGCGGACCCCTAAAACGCCCACTGGGAAACCGAAGGTCTCGTGAGGATCCCAGATGTGCATCATGAAGGTCAGGCCGACTTAGAGGTTCAAGCCGCTCTGGGTTAGCTAGGCTGTCTCGGGCTGTGTTTGGCTAGGCTTAAGCTGGGCGTTTCCCCCTCCAGGGGGATTTTGGACGAAAAATAAGAAAGACTCCACACATGTTCAAAAATAGGAAAAAGAAAAAACAAAACATCGTACCCAGATTATGTTTAACATAGTTCCAAATATTCCTCCTGTAGAGGGACAGGCCCGACTGAAGGCTAGGCCGTCTTGGACTCTCTTGGGCCGTTTCGGACTAGGCTAAACTTGGTCCCCGTGTGCTCTCTGTGTCGCTTGCTGCGTGCTGTCGCACAGCGAGGTGGCCCCCCCGCGGCCTCCAGAGGCCTCCATGGCATCCAGTGGCCCCCTGTGGCCTCCAGCGGCGCCAGAAAGAGACATCGGAACGTTGGAGGCGCAGGACAGCCAGACCAAACGACAACAGAAGGCCCCCCGGATCGTCCCCTGAAGTGGAGAGGGGACGGGGACGAAGGCCTTGAAGCTGAGCGGGCCCGACAGCTCCGCCATCGGGTACTGGCCGACCGTGTACCTCGACATCCGCCCGCATGGTGTCTTCCCTCCCGCGTCCCACCCGCGCACCGCACACACCTCACCTCCCCCTGCTACTTCTCCTTCTCACCTGCACTCGCACCCGCATCACACGCAAACGAACATACAGTCACACGTGCACGCGAAGAGCCCTCGCGTGCAGCACACATACACACAGCACACACACAGAGCGCACACGCAACACACACATACCCACAGCACACATACACACCACACATCATACAAACACGCATCCGCGCGCACACTCTCTCTCTCTCTCTCGCACACACAAACCATGCGGCGCTGATACAGACCTGGCGGGTTGATTGCATCGTACACCCCAGACGCATGCACCACATACTAGGCACATCCATTAGATAGACGCCCACCTACAGCCGCTCACACATTATACACAACTGCAAAATACATACAAGTAGGATTCGCAGGGCGTGGCAAGTGTGGCAGTTTCTCTTCACCAAAGGGGGTGCGCAAAGGGTGGTCCCTCAGCGTGGCCCCTACGCGTGCCAGAGTCGGAAAGCATGGCAGGCGTGGCATTTCCTTGGCACTAGAGGAGGTGCGCAGGGGGTGGTCCCTGAGCGCGGTCTCTATCCACGCTAGGGTCGCAGGGTGTGGCATGCGTGGCATTTCATCGACACCAAAGGGGTGCGCAGGAGGTGGTTCATTACCGCGGTCTCTGTACGCAGCGATGTCGCAGAGCCTAGCGTGGCGTTTTCTCAACACCAAAGGAGGTGCGCAAGGAGTGGTCCCTCATTGCGGTCTCTATACGCGCCAATGTCGCGGGGCCGAGCAGGCGTGGCATGTTCTCGACAACAAAAACCAAAAGGGGGTGCGCAGGGGTTGGTCTACCACCGCGGTTTCTATACGCGCCAACGTCGCAGGGCCTAGCGAGGGTGAAACTTGCTCGACACAACTGGGGGTGCGCAGGGGGTTGTCCCTTACAGCGGTCACTATATACGCGCCAATGGCGCAGAGCCTAGCAGGCGTGGCACTGGCTCGACATCAGATACGGTGCGCAGGGAGTGGTCCCCGACCGCGGCCTCTATGCGCGCCAATGTCGCAGGGCCCGGCAGGCGTGGCACTGTTTCGTCACCAGACAAGGGGGGGCGCACGGGGGTGGTCCCTGAGCGCGGCCCCTATCCACGCCAGGGTCGCACGGCGTGGCAGGCGTGGCACATTCTCGGCACCAGAGGGGGTGCGCAGGGGGTAGTCCCTCACCGCGCGGCTTCTCTCCACGCCAACGTCGCCAGGCGTGACAGGCATGGCATTTGCTCGGCACCAGAGGGGGTACGCAGGGGGTGGTACATCACCGCGGCCTCTATACGCGCCAATTTCGAGAGGACTGGCAGGCGTTGCACTTGCTTGGCACCAGACGGGGTGCGCAGGGGGTTGTCCCTCCCCGCGGTCTCTATACGTGCCAACGTCGCAGGACCTAGCAAGTGTTGCGCGTTCTCGACACCACAGGGGGTGCGCAGGGAGTGGTCCCTCACCGTCCCCCCTGTACGCGCCAATGTCGCAGGATCTCGCAAGCGTGGCATTCGCTCGGCACTAAATGGGGTGCGGACGGGGTGGTCCCTCGCCGCTATGTCTAGACGCGCCACTGTCGCAGGGAGTCGTGGCGCTTTCTCGACACCACAGGGGATGCGCAGGGGGTGGTCCCTCACCGCGGCCTCTACGCGCGCCAATGCCGCAGGGCCTAGCAGGCGTGGCACTTGCTCGACACCAGAGAGGGTGCGCAGGGGGCGGCCCCTGAACGCAAATCGTGGCAGGCTGGCACTTCGTCGACATCACGAGAGGTGTGCACAGGGGGTGAGCGCCGTGTTCGTCGCAGCTCGCAAAACCGTGGCAGGCGTGGCACTGTCTCGACACCGCAGATGGTGCGCAGGGCGCGGTTGCCGTGGCCGTCGCGCGCTCGCAAGCAGAGGACTCCATGTCGAAGAGCTGCGCACCGCCGCGCCATCGCCAAAGAAGCGCAATGAAATTATGAATGATGACCAAATCGGAGTGGGAGCGAGCAAGCACGGAAAAGAGATGAGGGGATGATGGAGGAGGTTCACGCAATGCTGCCCTGCAAACGTTGAGATCTTGCGTAGAGGATGTCAATATTAATGACCGTATTTTCTCATGTTCGGGGAAGCAGGATGCGACACAGGTCATGAAGACACGCCACATACTATTCCTTGGTGGCGTAAGTTCAGTCCGCGCCCCTTGGTCCCGACCAGTTCCGCGGGGTCGGCTTTCGTCCCGGATCTTGAAGAGCCCGGGGGCCTGTCCACCAATCCCCGAAGCCGAAATCAAAGAGAAACGCCAAGATTGAACAAATTCATAACAGTATGTCAAGAAATATGGGATGGTTGTAAATCAACCTGGAAAGTGAAATCGAGGAAAAATGTCCAGATCTGACTAATATCGTCGGAGATCTGGGGTGGTGATGACGGGCCCCAGAGATTGAAAATTAGAAGAAACGCTCAGATTGAACAATCTCATATCAGTATCGTCGGAGATATGGGGTGGTGATACGATACTGGGCCCCAAAGACTGAAATCGAGAAGAAACGCTCAGATTGAACAACATCATATTCATATCGTCGGAGATCTGGCGTGGTGGGAAAGGGCCCTGGGGGCCGAAATCACGGACAAACGCCGCGATCTAACAAAAAATCACATCGTCGGAGATCCGGGGTGGTGATAACGGGCCCAGGAGGCCGAACTCGAGGAGAAACGCCTGGGGTGAAAATCGTTGAAGATCGAGGGTGGTGATAGCGGGACCCGCGGGCCAAAATCGAGGAGAAATGCCAGGATTGAACATGTTAGCCAGCATGGACCCTAATCCGTAAGTCGTTGCACTGTGGATGTGTGGCGCAGGCTTTGTGGTGCAAACGATGTGGTGCAAGTTATGCGGTGTACTGTAAGCTATGTCTTAATGGGCCCTGGAAACGACAGGGCCGTTTTTTTACCGGTTCCGTGTTGCCGTTTTTTGCCGGTTCCGACGCCGTTTTTTTACCGGCTCCGTCGCCGTTGTTTGACCGGTTCCGGCTCCAGTTCCAATCCAGGAACCGTTTTTGGGCCGTTTCCGGTCGCCGTTTTTTTGCCGCTTCCACTTTCAAGGGACATTTTTTGGAAACGGTGAAAAAACGAGAACGGGGGATTGTGGAGTCGCTCGGGTTCCACAGCGCGCGCGCGAGGGTTTCGCGCTGAGTTCGCGACTGTTTCTGTGCAAACTCTGCTCAGTGTCGTCCTCCTCCTCCTCCTCCTCCTCCTCCGCCTCCTCCTCCTCCTCCTCCTCCCTCTCCCCCTCCTGCTACCTCTCTGCCTGTTTTTTGTTTCTCCTGGCGCCCCCCCAACAGATAATATATATATATATATATATAGATATATACTTATATATATATATATGTTTGATATGTTGTTTTTCTTTTGGGGGGGGGCGCCAGGAGAAAAAAAAAAAAGGAATGCGACGTGGCCACATCTGCTCTCCCCCTAGAAGGATTCCTATTGGACGCCCCCATGAGAAGGATTCACAGTAAAATCCTCGACAGAAGGGTTCCGATCAAAACCCTCCACTGAATGATTCCTACCGAAATCCTCCACATGTGGATTCCTACTGAAACCCTCCACTGAATGATTCCTACTGAAATCCTCGAATGGCAATGGCAATGGCAATGGCAATGGCAATCGTAATGGTAATGGTAATGGTAATGACAATGGTAATGGTACTGGTAATGGTTACGGTAATGATAGTGGTAACGGGGTAGCGAGGCAATGACTATGGCAATGGCAATGGTAATGGCCATGGCAATGGTAATGGTAAGGGTAGAGGTAAAGGTAGAGTTAAAGGTAACGGTAATGGTAATGGTAACGGTAATGGTAATGGCAATGGCAGTGGCAGGGGTAATGGTAATGGTAATGGGAATGGAAATGGGACTGGGAACGGGAACGGGAATGGAAATGATAGTGGTAGTGGTAATGGTAATGGCACTGGAAATGGTAATGGTAATGGTAATGGCAATGGAAATTGTAATAGTATTGGGAATGGGAATGAGAATTCTAATGGTAATGGCAGCGGTAGTCTCATGGTAATGGTAATGCTAATGGTAATGGGAATGGGAGTGGAAATGGTACTTGCAATGGTAATGGTAGTGACGAATGGCAATGGCAATGGTGATGGTAATGGTAATGACAGAGGTAATGGTAATGGTACTGGTAATGGTAATTGTAACGGTAATGGTAAAGGAGTAGCGATTGGCAATGGCAATGACAATGGCAACGGTAATGGTAATGACAATGGCAATGGGATTGGCAATGGCAATGACAATGATAATGGCCATGGCAATGGCAACGGCAATGTCAAGTGCAATGGTAATGGGAATGGGAATGGGAATGGGAACGGGAATGGGAATGTAAATGGAAGAAAGAAAGGGAACGGGAATGGAAATGGTAGTGGTAGTGGTAACGGAAATGGGAATGCTAAGGGTAAGGGTAAAGGTAAAGGTAGAGGTAAAGGCAATGGTAATGACAATGGAAATGATAATGATAATGGTAATGGTAATGGTAAAGGTAATGGTCATGATAATAGGAATGGCAATGGAAATGGTACTGGCAATGGTAATGGTAGTGGCCAGTGGCAATGGCAATGACAATGCGAATGGTAATGGTAATGACAAAAATAATGGTAATGGTACTGGTAATGGTAACGGTAATGATAGTGGTAACGAGGTGGCGACTGGCAATGGCAATGACAATGACAATGGCAACGGTAATGGTAATGGTAATGGCAATGGCAATGGCAATGGCAATGGTAATGGCCATGGCAATGGCAATGGTAATGGTAATGGCAATGGTAATGTGAATGGGAATGGGAACGGGAATGGTAATGTGAATGGGAATGGGAATGGGAACGGGCATGGAAATGGCAGTGGTAGTGGTAACGGAAATGGGAATGGTAAGGGTAAGGGTAAATGTAAAGGTAGAGGTAAAGCTAATGGTAATGGCAATGGCAATTGTAATGGTAATGGTATTGGGAATGGGAATGTGAATCGGAATGGTAATGGTACTGGCAATGGTAATGGTAGTGGCGAAGGGCAATGGCAATGGCAATGGTAATGGTAATGGTAGTGGCGAATGGCAATGGTAATGGTAGTGGCGAATGGCAATGGCAATAGCAATGGTAATGGTAATGGCAATGACAGTGGTAATGATAATGGTACTGTGAATGGTAATGGTGACAATAACGGTAATGGTAATGGTTATGGCAATGGTAACGGGGTGGCGACTGGCAATGGCAATGACAACGGCGATGGCAATGGTAATGGTAATGGGACTGGCAATGGCAATGGCAATGGGAATGGCAACGGCAATGGCAATGGCAATAGCAATGGCCATGGCAATGGTAATGGTCATGGTCATGGTGATGGTAATGGTAATGGTAATGGTAATGGTAATGGTAATGGGAATCGTAATGGTACTTGGAACGGGAACAGGAATGGAAATGGTGGTGGTAGTGGTAATGATAATGGCAATGGTAATGGAAATGGTACTGGAAACGTTAATTCGAATGGCAATGGTGATGGGAATGGGAATTGTAATGGTGATGGCAGCGGTAATGGTAATGGTAATGGCAATTGTGTTGGTAATGCTAATGATAATGGCAATGATAATGGTAGTGGCGAATGGTAATGGTAATGGGAATGGGAATGGTAACGAAAATGGTAACGGGGTGGCGACTGGCAATGGCAATACCATGGCAATGGCAACGGCAATGGCAATGATAATGGCAATTGTAATGGCAATGGTAATGGCACTGGCAATTGTAATGGCAGTGGTAATGGTAATGGTAAAGGTAAAGGTAAAGATAAAGGTAAAGGTAATGGTAATGGTAACGGTAATGTGAATGGGAATGGGAATGGGAATGGGGATGGTAATGGTAATGGTATTGGGAATGGGAATGGAATGGGAATGGGAGTGGGAGAGATTGAGAGAGAGAGAGAGAGAGAGAAAACGAGAAAGGAAACATCAGCAGAATGATGAGGAACAACGTGAAATATCGTAAATTTTCGTATACAACCCACAGCGACTCCACAATCCCCCGGCCTCGAAAAAACAGCCCTGCCGTTTCCAGGGCCCACAAAGAGCTATGTCATGCTACTCTACGTGGTGCCAACTATGTGGTGCAAGCTACATGGTACAAGCTATGTGAAGTAAGCTGTTGTGCGCGTGCGTGGGCATGTGAACTATGCAGTGAGGCGGTTGACGGGACAGGGGCCGCCGAGGAACGACCCACGGCGACGGGCGGGCACGGGGCCGCAGGGCCCGCAGGCGGGCCCGGGCCTTCAGGAGGGAAGTAAGACGCCCTCAGTGCAAGGCAGGTCGGGACGATTGATGCCCCCAAAAAGAGCCATGGAAAGCAACGAAAAGAAATAAAAAGCAGTGCTGAGCAACGAAAATAACCATGGAAAGCAACGAACAGAAATACACAGCAGTGCAGAGCAACGCAGAGCGATGCAAAGCAATGGCACGCGATGCCAAGGAATGCGAAGCAGTGCAAGGCACTGCGAGGCAGTGCATGGCAGTGCGAAGCAATGAACAGAACTGCAGGGTGAGGACTGCGAGCAGCGCAAAGCAACGCAAAGCCATGCAACACAATGCACACCAATGCAACGAAATGAAAAGCGATGCAAAACAATGCCACACAATGCAAATAACTACTGAGCAATGCAAAGCAATGCAGAGCAGTGCAAAGCAATGCACAGCAATGCAGAGCAATGCAAATCAACGTATTGCGACACAACGCGAGGCACAGCGATGCTAGGCAATGCAAACCATTGTCACACAATGCAAAGCAATGCAAAGCAATGCAAAGCAATGCAAAGCAATGCACAGCAATGCAGAGCAATACAAAGCAATGCAAAGCAATGCAAAACAATGCATAGCAATGCAAAGCAACGTAAAGCAATGCGAAGCAAACCGATGCAACGCAATGTGAAACAATGCCATGCAAAGCAATACAACATAATGCACAACAGTGCAAGCCAACGCAATGCGATGCAGAACGGTGCCAACCGATGCAAAACAGTGCAAAGCAATGCAATGCAATGCAAAGCAATGCGAGTGCACTACGATGCAATCTACTATTGCAAATGATGGCGACGAACGGCGGCGGCAGGCGGCGACGAGCCGGCCGAACCGCGCCACAGGGGCCCAGCGGCGACAGAGGCGAGGGGCGGCGACGGGCCGCGACGAACCGGCCAGACAGGCGATGGGGGCTCAGCGGCGGCGGGCGACGACGAGACGGCCGGACTGGCACTGGAGCTCAGCTGCCTTAAGGAAGGGAGGCAGAACACACCCGAGTGCAAGCTCTGGCGGGGAAAGGCCATACATCGTGAGGTCGGGCATGTCCTCCTGCAGGCGAGTTCTGCAAGAGAGATCCAGAAGATCGAAAAGCCGCGAAAAGTTCTGCAAGAAAAATCCAGAAGAGCCCCCCAAATGATCAAACGTAGCATCGACAAGCCGCGAAACATCGTCGCCAGGCCATCTGTGTACGACTCTCGACTATCATCCTCCTGTAGAAGGGCATTGCCCGACTCGAGAACACATCGTCGGAGCCCCTGGGCACCCCCGCTGCCGCACGAGCAGCTCGGTCCTCGCGTCCGGCTCCAGCCACACCTCCGGCTCCGCGGCCCGCCGCGGGCCCGGCGGCCCCCGGGGGGGCAGCAGCGGCTCCGCGAGCCGCGCGGGCGCGCGGGCGGCGCCCACCATCTCGGCGGGGAGCCGGCGCTCACCGCGAGGCTCGCCCCTCTGTGCTCGCTCGGCGGCGCGCACAGAGGGGGGATGGGGGAGGGAGGAAGGCCTCCTGGAAGGAGGCTGCTTCTCAGACGGCGCGGGCCTGACATCTATACTGACGCGGTAGGAGGGGAGCAGTTCGTGGACACTCACTCCCCCGCCCCCCCCGAACTCAAAGTCGGCACGCGCGGGGGGAAGACTGCGGTCCAAGTGCAACCCATCCGACCCACCGCCAACATTGATCGTGGGGGGTGGGGCATGGACATAAAAACGTGGCACACGAGTGTTCGCGAACTGTCTTCCGGGGCCACGCAAGGCCCGCGCTGTCTGAGAGGCAGCCCCCTCGCAGGAAGCCTTCGCCCCTCCCCCGGCCCCCCTCTGCGCGTGGCCGACCTCTGCGCACGGCGGGGTCGGCGGCCCCCCGGGCGCGGCGGGCGGGCTCGAAGGGCAGCGCCGAGGGAGGCCGCCACCCCGCGGGCCTCCGACGGCGTGGGCCTCCCAGTGCGGGCAGTGCCCCCTCGACTTCGGACGGACTCTGGGGGCCGCCGCTGGGCCCCAGGGCCATCACAAGACGGGTCCGGGGCGAGAGCGCGTCCCCGGGGAAGGGGTCGGGACCTCTGGGGCCGCGCACGGAAGAAACCACGCCGTCGGGCGTGTGGGATGGAGGGTGGTCGGCGCCTCCTCCGGGAGACGGCCGCCACCTCCTCATGGACCCCCTTCCCCCCCCCCAGGAGCCCCGGAGGCGCCACAACACGCCCGAGAGCCTCCTCGCCATCCCTCCTCGATCCCCGCGAGGTACTCTTGTGTCAGCTGCCAGGGCGGGCCCCAGCGCGTTCGAATAGCCGGAGGGCCGCGCCGGAACCAGGGGCACATAACTCCAATCCGGGGAAGAGGAGGGCGGCGGCCGCGGAGGAGGAACGCGGGAGGAGTCGGGAGAGGCAGAAGTAACACTACCACCAGCTATGGGAGTGGCCGTTCCCGAGCTGGTGGCACCGTTTTCCGGGAACTCTCTGGAGGCATGCCCGAGGTGCCACCAGCTCGAGGGGGTGGGACAGCCACCCCCTTAGCTGGTGGTGGTGGTACACATTGCTTATTCCTGAGTATTCGAAAGTTATTCGATTTTGTTGGGGGGCCAAGGTCCTTCCATTTCAAAGTGTTCTATCCTGGGCCTCTTCCTGGCCACCAGGGGGCCAGGGACAAGTAGAAACGAACACCACTAGAAAGGAGCAGGATTGGACATGGACGACGTGTGCTTTGTCTTCGGTGAAGGAGGCCTCAGGCGCAGAGAATCTTCGCCACGAGGAGTGCGCAGACGGCCTCAGGCACAAGAGCCTGGTGCACCAAAGTGAACCAATAGAGGGCAGGACATCCACCCCGATGGTAGCCACCCCGACACGCAAGGCCTCCAGTAAGCGCGCCCAAAGAAAAAGAATCGAACGGGGCAGGGCTGTTCAGGACACGCCCAGGGCCGTTTGGTAAATGCCAGTTGTCTGGTCTGGGCGGCTTTTTCCTCCCTTGAATCAAAGCCGCCGTGGGGGGGGGCGCACGCTGACATGCATCAGGGATCCGTGGCCCTGGCGCGTCGGCGCCAGCCAGGATCGACCCATGGATCGGGAGAGGCCCCCCCCCCCCCCCGAAACACGAGGCCAGCGCCTCATGGTCTGGCGACGGAGCGCGCCGAGTCCGCATGGGAACCGGAACCGTCGCTCACCCACGCGCCCTGACCCTATGATGCTTCAGCCGGCTTTTACCTTGATCGCCAGAGAGAACATCGAGCACCAGAGTTGCACCGAAACTGGAGGGTTTTTTCACGTGTCGGGCCCTGCGAGGCGACACTCGATGGACACCTCGCCAGCGTGTCGGGCAGACACTCTTGCGATACGCTTCTGGGTGCTCGAAAGGAATTCTGGCATGCAGCCCTTGAGCACGATGGGAAGAACATCACCTGGTCCATGCTCGCGATTCGGCGACCCCAACATCCAGGAGGCGGCGGTGGCACCCCCCCAGCCGGGGACCCCCCTCGGCGCTGCCCCGAGGTCCTCACTCCATGGCCGCTGGGGTCGGCGCAGAGGGGCCAAGCCCCGTGGGCGGGGGCGCCCTCGCCGCCGGGGCGGCTCCGAGAGCCGAGGCGGCCGCGGGGTTCTGAGCGCAGGTCGGGGCGGCGTGCTGGCGTTGTGCTGCATCCTCGGGGGGCCTGGCCTGTCCCGTCGCAGCGTCGAGTCCGCGCCGAGGCCATGTCGGACTCGCCGGAGCCGCGCCGAGTCCGCGTCGAAGCCGCGCCGAAGCCGCGCCAAATCCGCGTCGAGGCCGCACCGAGCCCGCGACTGGCCCAGGGGAAGACACCGATTCTGGGGGGACGGGCGAAGTCCCCCGAAGATGCCAAAAGAACTGGCGTGCGGCACCGGCAGGGCGCGGCCAGAGCCATATTCTCCCAGCTCGGCTCCCCGCGGGGCTCGAGAGGCGAGGATCCCCGACGCGAATGTTTGTGTGTGTGTGTGTTTTGGTGCTGAGGTGCCTCGGCAGCCTGGGGCGTCGACACCTCTCCAGGCCCATGCACTGGGCCCTCGAGCGACCCTCAGCCGCCGTGTGTGTGCGTGTGTGTGTGTGTGTGTGTGTGTGTGTGCGTGTGTGTGTGTGTGCGTGTGTGTGCGTGTGTGGTCCATCTGGGCGGCTCTCCCAGATTTTGGCCTCGGGTTATGATGTTCCAGCCTATTTAGCCTTGATCCCCGGAGAGAACCTCGAGCACCAGGAAGGTATCGGCTCTGGACGGATTTCGCGTGTCGGGCCCTAGGGGACGAGACTCGTTCGGCACCTCGCCAGCGTGTCGGGCAGACACTGTTTCGAACAAATACTTTTCGGGGTGCTCGACTTAAGTCGGGCATGTCCCCCTGCACGGGGATTTTTGACGAAACATAGACAAAACAAAAATACTCCGAAATGGTCAAAGATATCCAAAAGATCGTCCCCAGACCATGTTTGGACTATTTCTGAACATCCCTCCTGTAGGAGGACAGGCCCGACTTCCTGCTCGAAGCATGATTTCTCGGGGATGGACAGACCTCCCTTTAGTAAAACGTGGTTTAGTGAAAACGACCTGAGGCCCAAACCTGGCGGGCGCAGGCCTGGAAAATAACGGCCACGGCGCCCTCTCGAGAACCGAAAACGGACAATTCACTAATCGACGTGTCACTGTTGGGGGTTCTGTCCACCCCCGAATTTCTGGGATGCGGCCCCCGAGAGCGATCGGAGCAGCAGAGAACCTCGGGGGGCCGCTCTCGGGCCCCCCCGGGCAACATCAGGCACGGGGCCGCAGCGAAAGCCGGCTCCGTGGAAGGAACTCCTCCTCCTCCTCCTCCTCCTCCTCCTCCTCCTCCTCCTCCTCCGGGGCCGGGCACGGAGCACGCGTGAGGAGTTCTTTGGTTTTGGGGGGGGCCAAGATCCTTCCATTTCAAATTGTTTTATCCTGGGCCTCTTCCTGGCCACAAGGGGGCCAGGAACAAGTAGAAATGCAGGTGGTTGGGCCCATTTTTCATTCGAGTGTGTAAAATGGAAAGAAAAGGAGACCGCGGATGACCATGAGTTTGACGCATGATCCTTGTGAGAACAAGCCGTGTCTATGGCATGTTGCTGCGCCCGAGTCATGCCGCTCCAGATCGAAAGTGGAACTCTCAGATGGAAAAGGAGACGGCACTGCAGGAGGGGAAGAGGCCCAATGCGAACAAGATTAAATAATCGGGCCGGTTCGGGCCATGCGGGCGAGTGGGGCCGGGATAACACGCATCACACCACTCAATGAAGATATTGCCTGGCGGCTGTGTAGCTGACACCGGCAGCCGTGAGGCAACGGAACACTCGCTGAGTACGCGCAGCCAAAGACATGGAAGCCTGAGCTCCGGCTGGATGTACTGAGGCCATCCTGATCTCCCGCGAAACCCTACGCCGTCTTCTGGCAGTCCTTGCCTGGGATGATCGCCTTGAAGCCGGGGAGCGAGTCGTACTTCTTCATCAGGCTCGCCAGCTTCCCCTTGAGTTTCGCCTTCGTCTCTGGTGACACATCCGAGTAGGTGTTGTTGCTCGGGAGGACGTCGGGGTTGAACTCGAGGGGCACGACCTCGTCCTGCAATTGCAGGGCGCTCGCGGCAGGCTTCCACGGCTGGAGCACGCGGCGGGCCTCGGTGGAGTTCACCTCCAGGAACTCTGCCAGCTCCGTGATGTGGTCTGTCTTCTCGGTGGCGCGCAGGAAGGCGACAGGCAGATCGCACTGCTGGTAGTACGAATCGAAGTGCTTCTCGAATTGGAAGAAATCCTCCTGCATGTCGTCGACATACTGCTTGAGGTTCTTCGGGAATGGGTGCGGGAACGGGTCGCTGCGAGTCTTTCGGGCCTGGATCATGAACCATCCTCTCCTGTCCAAGGACATGATCGCGCGGGTGGGATCGCCATACAGGTACACAATCTTCTGGGGCCTCTCGCGCTTGAACCCGGCCATCCCGATGAGCTTACTGTACGGCACGTGCTTGATCTGATCGTTGTCGATGGGGTCGTTGGTGACAATCGGGGGGCTCATCTGCTTCATCTCCTCCATGATTCCCGTGGTGCCCACGCCGCCGATGGAGGTGACGTGCACCCTCAGCTGGCTGGTGCGGTGCGACACCGTCTCGGCCTGCGCCTTACGGCTCCAGGGCCAGCGGTCCTGGGACGCCGGGGCGGAGACCAGGCCGGAGGCGCCCGGAGGAGCGGTGAGGCACAGGGTGAGGCACGCCGCGGTGCGACGGAAAGCCATGGTGGGGGGGGGCCCTTTTGCACTGCGCACAGAAGTGGAGGCGTCACGTACTAAGATGTATCAAGGTCTCGGGGCCAAATGGCAGTGGAGGTGGGCAAGATGAAGAAGTTGGTACAGGAATCATGTGAGAATCAAGCTCTCGCTTGGGTGATGACTGGGACGAACCAATGCAACAGAACGGAGATGTGCTGCGAGAGCAGGGAAAGGCGCGCCTGATGCAACGGAACGCGAGATTCGATCATGCTTCCTGCCGCTCTTGGCTTGAACTTATGCGGCCCGTATGACCAGTGTGGTCTCAATGCGCCTTGATACCGCACCTGTGCAGTCTTTTCGTGGAGGAAGAAGAGTAGAGAAACATGATGGATGTAAACTGGTACCTGTTCACACCGTTCACACCGCTGCGGGCACCCTCAAATCCTTTTGTACGTTTGTGACGTATCGCAATTCAAGCTTGGACCATGGACCGTGGCCCGCGACTTCCAGCCGTGAGCTCCGATGCGTTCCTGAATGGGCACGCGCGCGCACGCATGCACGCACGCACGCACGCACGCACACACACACACACACGCGCACACACATACACACACACACACACACACACACACACACGCGGGCACACACAGACACACAGACACAAAGACACACAAATATACAGACACACAGACACACAGACACACAGACACACAGACACACGCACACGCGCACGCGCACGCACACGCACACGCATAAGCACACGCATACGCACGTGCACGCGCACGCGCAGGCGCACACGCGCACGCGCACCGGCGCACGGGCGTACGGGAGCACAGGCGCACGGGCGCATGCACGCACGCATGCACGCACGCACGCACACACACACACACGTTCTTACCTTACTGTAGCCATGAGCCGTGAACTCACATACGGCTTCGACGGTATGCTGTGCTGCTCGGCGCTGCTGCTTACATGCTTACAAATGCCGCCTCGCGCCAACGACAACGGGGGAACACCATGGCCTACAGCTGGAAAGTCGTGCGTTCAAAACTGCAGGGGCCGGCCCGCCCAACCACCGAGCGAGGCACAAGACCCCAGAGGCCACTGGATGTCTCAAGAGGCCCCTGGAGCCTATGGAGGCCTCTGGGAAGTGAACGACGGGCCGACACGTAGGCCCCCGAAGAACTCTCCCCGAGGCCTCTGGAACGTCATCTGTGCACCGAGAGCGACCCAAAAATCTAGATCCTCGAACCGCGTGGCCGTCGTTGTCGTCGTCGTCATCGCCGCCGCCGCCGCCGTCGTCGTTGTCGTTGTCGAGTGGGCCCACCAGGAGACTGCCCGTCGGGTTGGACGACGCAGGGGGACAGCAAAGGGGGGCATCGGTGAACCAGCTCACGCAGCTGATCCTCCCGGCGCCTCCCGGCGCCAGAGCGCGCCCATGCGCACCGAGACGAACGCCCGGCGGCGGGAGCAAAACCAGCTGCACGCCGCCAACCCCCCCTCCCGTCCGCAACCAGCTGGACAAAGAAACGGCAGGGACAGGAACTTTCGGAGATCCGCGCGCGTCTCTTGGATCGGCGCGGGAGGCGACCCCAACGCCGATCCAAGAGATCCGTCCAGAGCTCCCCGGCAGTGTCTGTTCATGCCTGCTTCTCTCGCCTCGAGAGTGCCGAGAACTGGCGGCGAGCGAGGGGAGAAGTGAGAAGGAGAAGGCCTTCCCAAAAGGCTCGGAAGCCCCCCGGCCTCCAGAGAAGTGGACCTCTCAGAGGGCGCGAGGGCTTCTGCGAAGCCCCGCCGCCTCCTGAGCAGGCCTTCTCCTTCTGGAGGAGGAGGAGGAGGAGGAGGAGAAGGAGGAGGAAGAGGAGAAGGAGGAGGAGGAGAATGATGATGATGAGGAGGAGGAGGAGGAGGAGAGAGAAGGAGGAGGAGGAGCTCGCCGCCGCGAGAGGGGGGCCCCCTCCTGGAGGCCCTGCCGCGGGCGTGCCCGCATCATCATCATCATCATCATCATCATCATCATCATCATCATCATCATCATCATCATCATCATCATCATCATCATCATCATCATCATCATCATCATCATCATCATCATCATCATCATCATCATCATCATCATCATCATCATCATCATCATCATCATCATGATCAACATCATCATCATCAGCATCATCAGCATCAGCATCAGCATCAGCATCAGCATCATCATCATCATCATCATCATCATCATCATCATCATCATCATCGTCATCGTCACCATCATCAACCCGTATCAGAAGGACGCACGGGAAGGATGCAAGTTGGCGGTGCGCAGAAAGGGGGTAGGGGGAGGGGGGAAGGCTTCTTAGAAGGAGGCTGCTTTCTAGAAGCCGCGGGCCTTACATCAGAGTGAGGGGGCCGTACGGTCATTCATTGTCCCTGGGTGCGTGGCTGAAGTGGGGATCTTTGGTGAGGATTTTCCTTGTTGCGTTGTTTGTTTGCGGTCGTCGTCCCCCCTGCGACCCACCCGCGACCCACCCCGCGACCCACCCCGCGACCCAACCCGCGACCCACCCCGCGACCCACCCCGCGACCCACCACGACCCATCCACGACCCAACCCGCGACCCACCCGCGACCCACCCCGCGACCCGCCCGCAAACCACCCGCGACCCACCCGCGACCCACCCACGACCCACCCCGCGACCCATCCGCGACCCACCCGCGACCCACCCGCGACCCACCCGCGACCCACTTGCGACCCACCCGCGACCCACCCCGCGACCCACCCCCGACCCATCCGCGACCCACCCCCGACCAAGAAAAAATCGGCGCCTGCGGCGGGCTCGCTGTATAATTTGTGGAATTTTGGCGCCTGCGGCGGGCTTCTCCAGAGTCTCGCAGACTGCCGACGTCCCCACCGCCCCCTCACTCTTCTCCGCATCTGCAGGGTGCTACGTTTACAGACAAGGCCCGCGCCTTCTAAGAGCAGGGGTGCTTCTAAGAAGCCTTCTCCCCTCCCCCTACCCCCCTCTGCGCGCCGCCAAGCAAGCGCTTTGGAGGACCATTGCGAAGCTTTTCGAGCGGGGCGCGGCCAGCGAAAGTGGCTAAGGATGGACCGAGGAGGCAAGAATGCAAGGTTACCCTTAGGAAAATCGCCCATCCTTGCCATGCGGGTTGACCGTAAGACTCGGGCTGGCCTGACGGGGCCGTCAGGAACAGTTGCGTGCTGAACTTTGGCGCGAGCTCCCGCGGCAAGCACCCCACGAGAACTGGACCGCCAAAATCCAGCACGGGCCCGTCAGCAAGCGTCGGCAGACACGCGCTCCGGCGAGCTCGAGTCCTACGTTTCCCCGGAAACGCAAAGGGGGGGAGACGGAAGGGGCTGGCCCAGAGGGGGGGCTCGAGAAGCATCGACCCTTAGTCGCCCCATTCGCCGCCGATTGGGGCCGGGGGGCCCCCCCTCTGAGCAGGAACGCGCGGTGTTGCAAACGGGGGCCTACCGCCGACCCATCGGCGACGCGTCGCCGACTCCAAATCGATGCTCCCCCCACCCCCGAGCCAGCCCCCCCCAACCCTCTGTCGCTCCTCCTCGCCGTCGCTGGTGAAGTGGAGGCCGTCGAAAGGCTTGGACCAGAGCAGACGTGCACGATTCCGGGGAGCCCTCAGTGATCGACCAAAACAGGACCCCTAACCCTTTGAGAGGAAACCTGAGTTAGGAAGGCCAAGAACATGAGGACTAGAAGGGACCTTGTCTGCAGATGTATCGAAGCAAACCGTCAAGATCGATCGTCCCTAATGCGAAGACGGGGGCCTCAGTGAGGCCACGCCTTCACTGTGTTTTTGGGGTTAGGGGGTCTCTCTTCATTCTCGATGACCTGGCTCCAAAGCTGATAGCGCCTCGCCTCTTCTCCCCCCCGAACCTGCGCACTCGGCTCCCGCCCCACCGGGCCCGCCGCCGCCCTCTGTGGGAAGGAGGAGGAGAGGGAGGAGGAGGAGGAGGAGGAGGAGGGAGGAGGAGGAGGAGGAGGAGGAGGAAAAGGAGGATGGCGGACGGAGGATGGAAGAGGAGGAGGAGGAGAAGGAGGAGGAGGAGGAGGAGGAGGAGGAGGAGGAGGAGGAGGAGGGAGGGAGGGAGGGAGGGAGGGAGGAGGAGGAGGAGAAGGAGGAGGAGGAGGAGGAGGGGAGGAGGAGGAGGAGGAGAGGAGGAGGAGGAGGAGGAGGAGGAGGAGGAGGAGGAGGAGGGAGGAGAAGGAGGGAGGAGGAGGGACGGGAGGAGGACCTACGCCGGCCTGCCGCCGCCGCTCCCGCCCGGGGGGGGAGGACGTCCGCCGACGGCGAGGCCCTCAGGCGGGGGAGCGCGCCACGGCGGCGGTCTCGGAGCAGAGGGCGGAAAGTCCACCCCCATAACAATGGAGGCCAGTCCACCGGAAACCTGCCACGAGAAGCCCAACCCTGAGACCCCATGAAGTCCCTTGTGCCATCGCAAATCCATCGAAACCCAAGAAATAGGAACCCAAGAAACCTAGGGCACCCTGGAGGCGAGCAGGGTGTTTCTTGACATGGGCCCCCACTGTAGCCATTGCCCCGGGCAGAGGTCGATGATGTCTTTGCCAGAATGACCTGTTTAAGTAGGCGGCGCTCGGGAAGAAGCTTGCAGAAGCCCCCTCCAGGCCTTGACAAACGCACCCAGGGAAGGAGAATCGAACAGGGCAGGGCCGTTCAGGAAACACCCAGGGGCCGTTTCGTAAGCGCCAAGTGTCGGGGTCTGGGTGGTGTTTCCTCCCTTGGACGGAGGGGGGTCGCAGAGCGTCGCTGATGCATCGGCGGTACGCCAGCGATGCGTCGGGACGGAGGTCGCCGTGCTCCAGTTGAGCAGGGACCGACCGTCCCAGCATTCCTATAGGCATACCACGACATGTTCTGAAAACCCACAAATTCGGTGTGGGCATTTTTTTTTATCTCTGTAGGCCCTGCGCGCGCGCAGGGGGTTCATGCATGCATTCAGGAAGGGGGGGCGGCAGGCCGAGGCTACCCGCGCGCCCACACGGCCGCCAGCTGCGCCTCCAGGTCCATTAGGAGGGCTGACGTCGCGCCTCGGAGCTCGTCCGATGCCGACCGCCATTGGCCCGAGGCCTTCTCGGGCGCGGTCGGGCTCGGCTCCGAGTGGCGCTCCCGCAGGTCACCCGCCGAGAGGTCCGCGCAGGCGTCCTGCTCAGCCACGGCCTCTGCAGCAACCACACTGCTGTTCGTGCCCTCGGACGCCTGCGGCAGCACCTCGCCACCAGCAGCCTCGGACAGCCCGATGGGCTCCTAGGTGCCTGCAGTGCCGCCGCTCAGGGCGGCCTCCTGGGCGAACCCGCCGCGGGCCCGCGCGCCGCTGCCGTGCACCAGCGCCGTGCCCCCAGCAGCGGCATACAGCGCGTCGAGCTCCGCGATGCCAGCAGAGGGTCTGGAAGCCGGTGGGATCCAATCGTGGATCGGCCATGGATATCACCGCCGCCCTCATTGGATAAGGAATCCTCCAAGGTCTGGCGCCTCCTAGGACTAGTCCTTAACAGACGCCTCCACCGCACTCTAGACCAAAACAATTATCTTAGACCAGAATCCCCATGCGTCAGAACAAGACCGTCTCAGCCAGTCAGGTTCGAAGAACACTTCGTGCAGACCGCAAGAGGCTCTCAGCACATCCCCTGGTGGGCCTGTAGGCATGCCAGGGCGCCTCGCCACTGCTCGCTCCAGGCCGCGCGGCTCCCCGACCCTCGCAGCCGGGCGAGCCGAGACAGCGGCCGCCCGACGTCGGGGCCCGGACCCCCCACCCTGGAGCCCGGACGCCCCAGCTGTCCGAGCGGCCCCCGGCCGTGGCGGCAAGGGGGGCCCGGGGGCCCCCGATGGCCAACCACCGGCGTCTCGGCTTGTCCTCTGCTGACTCGGCGGCGAGCGAGGGGGGGGGGGGCAGCGAGAAGGCGAAAGCCTTCTGGTTCGGCACGTGCAGCCGCGCCTGCGGCCGTCGCCCCAAGGCCAAGCACGCGTGAGAGTAGCGGCAGGGCCCGTGCACGACGGGACCGGGCCGGCCTGCACTTCGGCGAGCTGGGTTCGGGCCAGCAGGCCCGCCCAGCTGGCGTGCGACACCGACGGCTGCGCTGCAGTCACAGAGTCGAAAAATAACAAGACGCCCTCGCGCCAGGAACCCAACAGAAGGAGAAGGCCCTCGCAGAGAAGGCTCGGAAGTCCCCCCGGGCCTCCCGAGAAGTGTCCTCAGCCTTCCCAGAGGGCGCGGAAGGCTTCTCGGGAGGCGCGAGGGCTTCTGGGAAGCCCCGACGCCTTCTGAGGAGGCCTTCTCCTTCTGGAGGAGGAGGAGGAGGAGGAGGAGGAGGAGGAGGAGGAGGAGCAGGAGGAGGAGGAGGAGGAGGAGGAGGAGGAGGAGAAGGAGGAGGAGGAGGAGGAGGAGAGAGGAGGACGCCTTCTCCTTCTCACTCCCCCCCCCGACTGACGCCCCCCTCGGCGAGGCGCTGGCCGAGGCGGCGTGGAGCGCGACGTGCCCGAGGGCGCGCGCGATCCTCCGACGCCACCCGCAGGAGGGGCCCCAAATCTCTCGGGAACCGCCGTAAGTTGAGGGATAAAAAAACGACCCTACCCTGGGTTACAAGCGCGTGGTCTGTAAACCTCCTGGGAACCCCCAGCCGCAATGATTCTCATGTCGCGGGAAGGAGGGTGTGAGTCATCGGGGCTAGCTGACTCGCTCGACCTGGCTGGCTTGACCTCGCCCCCTGCCTCCTCACCTGGGCCTGGACGGGGGGGGGCGAAATGGCAGGGAGCCCTTTCGGGTCCAAGATGGCTCCAAGGGCGCCTCAGATGCTGCAAGATGGCCTCCGTTGTGGCTCACGGCACCTCAAGACGGCTCAAGATAGCTTCCGATACCAAGAGGATTCAAGATCGCTCGAAGATTGTCCCAAGTGCTCTCCAAGCCTTCCGACGCACCCTTTAAGAGGCCAAACTACGTCAAACAACTCAGGACACTCACTGTTGGTTGCCTTCTCGCCTTTCGGCTTCCGATAAGCTTCTGATGCCCCGTGATGACGATGGACCCAAGACGGCCTCAAGAGAGCCGAATAGCGCTCCAAGAGGCTCCAAGAGGCACTTGCTCGGGGATTCCAGGGGGAGGGGCGGGGCTGAATTCCCCCCCCCCCTCTTTTTGAACAATGGGGCCCAAGATTAACTCACAAGGCCTACCAGACGCCCCCAAAGAGCCCCGACAAAGCTCCAAGAAGACCCCAATATATTCAAAAATGCTTCCAACATGGATCCAGAATAGATCCGTGAGGCCTCCAATAAGCTTTCAAGAGGCTCGCGGATCGAAAACTCCGCGAAGGCTGTATGATTGACTCGTCGTTATCGTCGTCGCCTCCAGCATCGTCTCCTTCTTTTTCCGCCATCCTTCTACTGGCTATTCCTCTTCTTCTCTCTCTCTCTCTCTTTCTCTCCCTCTCTATTCCTCCTCTTCCCCTTCCTCCCGTGTTCATGTCCTCCATCCTCCTCCGATGGTCAAAGATAGCGACCTCCCCGCCCCGAGAGGGCCCTAAGGAACCTCCGAAGGGCCCCCATAAGAACCCAATGAGGCCACCGTGGCATGGGAGCATGTGTTAAATCGTTCGACACATGGCTGGGGGGGGGGGATACACGAAGCCTCAAGCAATGTCTTTATTCTTGTTGTCGGCCCCACCCCGCGACCGATCCGCTGACCACCCGGGATTTGCAAAGCGATCTGCCCACGACCCACCCACGACCCGCCACGTGATCGCGCTGTTTTGAAGATGTCGGCGCCTGTGACGGGCTATATCGCATTGGTTTAGGAGGACACCAATGTGCGCCCCATCCCTGGTGCTCTGTCACTCTTATCCGCACATGCGGGGACGAAGTATGACCATGTCGCAATTCCTTTCGTACCAAGCCCCTTCCAGCCTACACGCTTAGAGCTGCACTTGAACGCGATGGGGGCATCAAGAGTGTCTCGGTTTCCTTGCGACCCCATCGTGGGCATGATCCTGGCTATAGCTGCGAGCCAAACACAACCATAGCGACGTGCGGGATACCGGCGAAGCTAGATCGGAAACCAAACGCGGCTGCGACCCCCCAAGCTGCCCTCCAAGACAACTGTAGTTGGCTCTGGCTGCGGACTGGCACCGGCCGTGGACATTCCCGAAACTCGATCCTCCCAGCAGCGAAAAAGGAGTATAACGCGGGACCGATACAGAGGATACAGTAGACATGCGAAACAAAGAATTGGCCTGCCAACCCGTGCACCACGATAATGCAACATCCCCCGATAGGCCCAATGACCCCTGGGGCTCCATACAAAGCTCGAAATCGATGACAGATGTGGAATGTTACCGTTCATCCGGATTTCTTCTCTTGCAATCTCTGGGACGTCCATTCCCCGCGCATAATTTGGCTTCTCGCGTCTGTTTTTCCACCAAGATGATCCAAGATGCGATGCCCCCCGCCGAGAACAAGTGCACAAGCCCGAACGATGTCCAATTCTTATCGCGTGTGCCTCCGGTACCGTGCATGCGCCCACGGGGCACGTCTGGGTCCACCTAACTCTCGGCACCGCGAACAGACGCCTCGCGAATTAAGGAGCCAGCGCTCCACCGTGCAGAGAGGGCAGAGCGGGGTCGCGGCACTCGATGAATTACGGGGCGAAAAAATCAGACACCACCACCACCTCCCTCGCCCCCTCCCTCTCCCACGAAAGAGGAAAGGAAGAGGAGGGATAACGAGTGGTGGTGGTGGTGGTGGTGGTGGGTGGGTGGGTGGGTGGGTGGGTGGGTGGGTGGGTGGGTGGGTGGGTGGGTGGGTGGGTGGGTGGGTGGGTGGGTGGGTGGTGGTGGTGGTGGTGGTGGTGGTGGGTGGTGGTGGTGGTGGTGGTGGTGGTGGTGGTGGTGGTGCTGGTGCTGGTGCCTATCCTTGGGACCTGCAGTGAAGGAATGGGCAGGCGCGCGGCGGCTTCTCTCGCGCCGAAGGGTGGAGCTGGCACCGAGCCCCGCCCGGGGCGCTGCCGCCCCGCTCTGGTCCGCAACGCCCTGGACCGCCAGGTCGGAGACAGGCCCTGGCAGTAGCCTTAGGTCGGGCGTGTCCCCCTGCAGGCGGATTTTGGACGAAAGATATAAAATACCCAAAAAACTCAAAAACGTGCTCAAAAATAATAAAAATAGTCCCCCGATTCTTGCTTGACTATTTTTGACTATTCCCACTGTAGAGCGACAGGCCCGATTTCACAGTAACCATGCTCCAATTTCTTGCCCTCTGGTGTGCCAGCTCCAACATGCCGCCTTCCGCCGAGTTTCCGCCAGCCTGCGCCGGTGGAGCCGCCCTCGCGCCCTCCGCCAGGGAGGAGGTGCCCAACGTCTCCGCTCATCGATGGCGGGGCCCTTTTCTGGCACGCCCCACACAGCTCTCACGCTGGCCTTCACCCTGCCCGCCATCAGCTCGCACACATTCTTGGCAGTCAAGACTGATCGGGGGGTCGCCCGATCATTTCTCATGCCAAGTTCGGGCAGTGCCAGCGAAGCGGTCATGCCGATCATGGCCTGATGATGTCATCCACTGCTCAAGCCAACCGAGTGGTGGGCCAAGCTGACAGAGCGTTGAACTGTCGCACGGTTGACCACTGCTGGGAAAACAAAAATGCACCGATACCGCTACTCACCAGACCTCTCCAGGAGTGCGTTCTGACAAGAATTCCGAGGCGAATTCGGCGGTGGCGACGGGGACCTCCCAGGAGGCCCAAAAAGACAGAACGAGGGAAGGGTAGCAGTATGAGTACCATTTCCTCCTCTGTCAGCTGCTCATGCCAACCGCGTGGTGAGCCCAAGCTGACAGCGCCACGGACAGTCGCACGGTTGACCACTGCGCTCGCGACGAACCTTCGGGCGGTCATGCCGAAGTGCCTGCCGCGACCCCGCTCGCGCGTACATCTGCCAGGGCAAAAAAAACAATTAATTCGCTGCGCCTCGCGCGGGCATGCCGCACTGGGACACCGTCAGCCTGAAGCAGGGCAGGGCGCCAGACCAGTCCAGGCACAGTTCCGACCAGCCCTTCGAGCCGCGTGTGGACGGGGCGGCAAGCCCCCCCCCCCCCCACAAGGGCCCCCCAAGAAGCTTCGCCCGCTCTTCTGGGGGGGGCCGCACCGGATCGTCGGCACGTCGGAATCGACTCGGACCGATATCGAACCGCATCGATCGGATCGACATGGATCCGAGAATCGGCAGAAGCTCGGCGGCCTGCCCCGCCTTCGAGGAGCAGCAAAAGGACATGAGCATACACCTCCGGAGGTCCGCGCGGATTTCTCGCGTCGGCGATGGGCCCCCCCTGGCGGCCCCTCCGGCGCCGCCCCTGGCACGCTCCGCGCGCCAGGGAGGGGGTCCAGCGCCGATCCAAGGAGTCCGCGCGGACCTTCGGAAGCCTATGTCTGTGTCGCTGTTTCCTCCGACACCTGCGGCTCCCCGGAGACCGACGGCCGCGACACAGCCCGAGGCGCCGCCGTTGGGCGGCGGAGGGGGCGGCTCAGCAGCAGTGCTTCGCCTTGTGCCTGCTGCTCACGACGGTGTGCTTGCGGCTGGTCTTCGGGCCCTGCCAGCGGCCGCGGTCCGACGGCCCTCGAGCGCGCGAGCGAGGCTCGTGCGCGTCCGAGAGACGAGGCAAGACGTGTTCCTCTGCACTCCTGGCGTCGTGGCATGGAACGGCGGGCGGCCTTCCCGAGTGTTGGCCCCCAGGAGACCGCTTCGGCGCTTCGGGCCCTCATGAGCCAACTTGGCATCGCAAGCACAACGCAATTGGATAGGACGCCCTCGAGCCGAGGAGAGAATCTGTTTTCGTGATGCTGAGCTGCAGAATCGGGGCGCAGACAGAATTGGGACCCCGGGAGCGACTGGGGCGAGGGGGGGTACGAAGTAGAGGCGGCGGAGCGTCTTGCAGGAATAAGATGGGAAACGACGCAAAAAGGACAGAGGCGAACGACGGCGATGGGCGGATGGGAAGGGACGCGCGACGCCGGCAGGGATACGCATCCAGGAACCCGACCTCGTCAAAACCATCGCGCCTTTTCCACAGCTGGTCACCTGCATCCCAAGGACCATCGACAGCCGCCCGTGGCCAACTTGACTATAACATGCCCTGCTGCGTTCGGACCTCGGTGCGAGTCCCTCCCAAGTCTGCCACCGGACCCCTCCTGGACTCCCTATAAGGCCCCTTGGGAGGCACGTGGGGAAGAAGGACGAACGGCATGAGCAGAAACTTTCGGAGGTCCGCGCGGATTCTTTGCATCGGCGCTGGGGCCCCCCTGGCGGCCTTTCCGACGCCGCCCCTGGCACGCTCCGCGCTCCAGGGAGGGGGGGGTCCAGCGCCGATCCAAGAAGTCCGCGGGGACCTTCGAAAACTTATGTTTGTGTCACTGCCTTTTCCTCAGCCCCTGCCCCCTCCGTGAGACCCACGGCCGCGACATAGGCCAAGACCGCGACACTGCCCCTTTGCCGCCCCCTCCGCTGTATCCCAAGGCCGTCTAAACCAGGACTTTGACAAACCGGGACTTTGGCAAGTCAGATAAACGATCCGCTAGAGCCCTGGCCAGTCGAAATAAAAATGCTGATGACTTTGGCAACTCGACGCCCCGATGTTCTAAGGTCCTTGATATAGCAATCCTGGACTCGAGGGCCCTTAAGTATCACAAAGCTGGGCCAGACTGGCAAATGGTCTCTCACGCGTCCGAGCTTCTCGGCCCATGGTGGCCCGTCGAGAAGATCCCGCGAGGCCACCGGCGGACTCGGAGGGAGCCAAGAGGCACGCCGAGACGACCCCCACACAGCTCCAGGACGGTCAACAGGGCCCACCTGGGCGGCGCCCCACAAGTTCTGCCACACCCGCTCGATAGAACTCTTACCAGCCTGGAACGTATCCCTATCCCTATGCTGGGCACCTCCTCATCACGATGCCAATCTGAGGGATTCCCTGATTTTTTGAGGGCGCATCCCTGAGAGTGTCATCGCCTCTTGGCGTCTCAATCTTAGGGATAGGGATACGTCCGAGGCTGGTAGAACTCGGCAGAGCCACCGCGACTTAGCGCCGCGGCAAGAAGAGAGGCCCCGGGTGCCCGCCCGGACTGCGCCTCGCCCGCAGCCCAGGGGCCCGCGGCGGAGAGGCCGCAGCGAGCCGTGGCCTGCATTGTGCCGGGCCTGCTCGGCAGGGCTCGGCACAAGCGGCGCTCGTGCCGTGCTGTGCTGCGCCTGCTCCGTGGCGCAGGGGGCAGCAAGCAACGGACTCACTTTGAGTCGGGCGGGTCCACCTGCAGGGGAGGATTTTGGACGAAACAAACAAATATATTCAAAAAACAACAACAAAATACTCCAAAATTGGAAAAATCGTCCCCCGACTACGTTTTAGACTATTTTTGAATGTTCCTCCTGTGAGGGACGCGCCCGACTCAAGACTGACTTCTGAGCCGCAGCCACGGCCGCCCACGGCGACAGCACAGCCGCAGGGCGGCCGAGAACCGACGGGCGAGAAACCGAGACCGACCAGGACCAACCGGCCCCGCACCTCGGAAGACCACGTAGGCCGAGGTGCTCTGGCGCACCTCGGCCTGCTCGCGGTGGGCCGCGGCCGATTCGAAGCGCCTGCAGGGGGCCCCCCCCGCGGACTTCGGCACGCCGGGGGGCGGGGGTCTCACGTGGGGGGGACTTTGGAGGGGCTGTGTGTGGCTCGGGTCGGGCGAAAGGGGGGGATAGCAAAGGGGGGGGTTGAGAATCAGCTCACGTAGCTGATTTTCCCGGCGCCTCCCGGCGCCGGAGGCGGCTAAGTATCGAGGAATGGGCCCCATCGGTGAGGCCGAAATCAGCTGCATGCAGCCCCCCCTTTCGCCCCGCCCGAGTGGCCCAGCCCCACTTTTCCGTGACGTTCGAAATGGCACCGCTCCCAACACGGTCGAGCCTTTCAGCCGGAGGAGGTGGGTGTGGCGCAGATGGACCCACCCGCGGGAAGAAGCGCGGGCGATCGCACCTGCAATAGCTGGTGCCTGGATGCAGTGGCTCGCTCGCTGGATGCAACGAGTAGCTGCATGGAGGCTGGTTCACAAAAAAACCTTCCACGAGAAACCCAACCCTGAATGCCAAGGACGTCCATTGGTTTTTGGTGTGGAAACGTCGCGCTCTCCATCGGAAAACCATCGAAACGCCAGAAACCCATGGTAAGGGTGTTTCGTTTCGTGGCATGGGTCCCCACTGTAGTGCCCGCTCCAACGTTCGAGCACTCCACAACCGTTGCGTACTGGCGCAGGCAACAACACTCACACTACACACACAAACACACATATTGGCGGTGCGCACAAGGGGGGGGGGGGGGGGGAGGCTTCTTAGAAGGAGGCTGCTTCTTAGAAGGCGCCGGCCTTACATCTATAGATAAGGCCCGCGCCTTCTAAGAAACAGGGGTGTTTCTAAGAAGCCCTCCCCCCTCCCCCCTCCCCCCTCCCCCCTCTCTGCGCGCGGCTGAACATAACTGACCAACCACATCACCTCTCGCCGCAGACCCGGCTGCGCTCGGCCCGCGACTCCAGCTTAGATCGAAGTAAAAAAAACACCCACTTAAGAACCACCCCGCCAAGCGAAGCCGTTTAGTAAACGCACCCAAAGAAGGAATCAAGCAGGGAAGGGCTGTCTGGTAAACGCTCAGGGCCGTTTAGCAAACGCCAATTATCGGGTCTGGGTGTTTTTTCTCTTGGTTAACGAGCCGGCGCCCTGGAATGCAAAAGGCAGGCGCAGGCCACCGGCAACTTTGAACGCCCGAGATGGGTACGGAAAAAAAGCGGGCACGACGCCCAACATCAGAGACTGTCCACAAGAAGCAGCGGCCGCAGTTGGGCGGGCGGCCGCGGCGACGCCCAAAACCCGCGGCGACGCCGACAGCGAATCCTGCTCAAAGTGGACGGGGACTGCTGCCGGTCTTCGTACCATGCGGCCTCCTTGGAGGCGTGCGCCCGACCAGGCCACATAGTGCAGCAGCAGTATAGCAGATCTTTGCCCCAGCAGCGTTGCAAGGGGGCGCCCGCCACGGAGTTCACGCTCTACGATGTTCCTGAGCGAGCCGTCGCCCCTGCGGGGGCGAATCTTGAGAAGTGTGCGTGGGTGGCGCCGAACAGCCTCCAAAGGGGAGCGTCTGTGTGGGATGAGGAGGAGGAGGAGGGCCATCACAGGCTAATGAGGAAGGCTAAGGTTAGGCCGACCCGACCCTAACCGAAACCTTAAGGCTACATCCGCTCACCACTTACGCTCACATGTATCCTGCCTCGCCGCTCCCTCCTTGAGGAGCTGGGCAGCAGGAAAGGGCCGGGCAAGTCGGGGGCGGGCCTTCATACTGCTCTTGGGATGTCGGCCGCCTGACAGAGGAGACCACGCACCTTGGGAGAACTTGCTTCGGAAGCGCTCCTTACATTCACCTTTGAGCCCTTTGAGGTTGCTTTCCGTATATCGGCCGCACCTCCTGCACACTACAATGAAGGACTCACTATCAAGGTAATCACATATCATAAGTTGGTGCTTCTGGGGGTCTCTAATTAATTGTGAGTGAGTCGCCGAGTTGCCTGGGCACGGCTCCGCCGTGCGGGCTTTCTTGGTGGCGTCGGATCTAGCTCTAGTATGGCATAGCAGGCACAGCCAGTGACCGTTCAACCAGCCCCAAGTGTGCCTACTGGCATTGCCGCGTGCTCTCGCACGCCTGGGACCCGCAGCAGGGGGTGGGGGGGTAAGCCGCTCATGGACCGCACCCGCTGCCCCCACAGGGGGATTGAGGCACTTGGCTGGGGTGGCATAGGCTTTCTTCCCAGTCTTCGGCGCCAGCGGCGCCCAAAGTGAAAGGGCCTCACCAACAAATCGCACGAACCTCTGCACCCTGCTGCGAGTCTCTTTATAATAATCAACTCCAAAGTCGACGGGGCTGGAAACGAGGCAGCAGCTTGTTTGGCCACCTTGTCCGCCCAGCCGTTTCCTTTCGCTAGAAACCAGTCCCTCGAGCCAGCCTCCAGGGACTCAAGATCCTGGTGGGCCTTCACTTTCGCAATCTCGAGGGGCCCGAAACTGACCTGGGACCTGGCCAAAACAGAAACTCCAGAGTACATTTCTTTCCTACTAACCTCAGGGCTCTGGTGGACCGAGAGGATACCTTTGAAATCGGTCCACGCCTTCGTGACTCTGGGACACGAGGCGGCAGCTAGAAAACCTAAGTGTTCGGCAGCTGGCGACGTCGGGGGCAGGCTGGCCCCCGCGGGCCCCGAGAGGGAGGCAACTAGGTCGCCCTCCTCGTCGATTTTAACCACGGACCAGGCAGGGGCACCATAAACCGCGGGCCCAGGTTCTAAAACGCTGCCATCGTGAAACACGTCTCCATTCATGGCCACCTCCTTGGGTAGCCCATCACGAGACCAATACACCGCTTGGTCCAATCCTAAACCAGGGGGCCTCAGAGCAATCGGTTCTGGTCGAAGCTGAAATCCCAAGACATATGGAAATCCCCTCCTCCCGTCTCTGAGCTCTTCCACGTCCCCCTCCTTCAACATCTCCTTCCTCTGGTTCTCCGTTTGCGGGCACTCGAAGAGTCTGTGGGGGATGGGGCCCACAGGGCCCTGGCATAGGTCGCACGCGACTTCACCGTCATACCCTGCAGACGTCATTTTCTCTTTGGTCCAAATACACTGACAGCCGAACGAGAGCAGCGTCTTGCGCTTGTGGCCTTGGATGGACTGGTCCTGCAGCGCGCGCTGCATGACCGAGGCGTCGAGCGGCTCGTCTAGGCCGAGCTTCTTACTCGCACGAAGATCCAACTGCTGCTGCCATTGGCTCTGAAACACCTTCTTAATTAGAGCGGGAGAGGTCGTGATGAGGGGAAATTCCTGGCCGTCCGAGTTCTGGAAAACGAACGGGTCGGGCATTGACCATCCCAGACGCTCAAGACTGAGAAGCGTGGCCCCAAGGGGCCCTCGGATTTGGTACCACTTCTTGGGAGGCTTGTCGAGCACCTCGAGGGCTTGGGCTCGAAGACCAGGAAGCGAGAAACTTACGGTACCAGGATGATGAGCAACTCTCCAAATCAGATTTGCCCAATAAGCCGCCGGCCCCAGAGCCGCACTCCAAGTCGGGTCACCCGGGGCCGAGAGAGCCAGAGACCTGGACCTAGTAGCACAGCGGGGGCCCACAATCTTGAGGTACAGGGACTGGGCCTCGTGCGCCTCGGGGTTGGTTAAGCCAATAACCTCTGCTCCATAGTAGGCTGCCGCTTTCAACCCCGTCTGATAAACCTTGCGCATGTTCGCGCCTGCACGCCTAATCTGCGCCAAACGGTGGAGACGTCGTTTCATCTTGGTCGTTCGCTTCTTGAGGGTCACACGATTCTTCCTAAGACGGTTCCCCATGGTGAAATCAACTCCTAGGTTTGGCGCAGACTGAGCTTGGTGGACTCCATCGGGTCCACTGTATTTGCCTAGAGCCTTTGCCAAGCGCTGCTGCACCTCTGCGGACGAGCCCAACACCGCCGCCTTGTGCAGCGCGACCGAGCAATCGAGGTCCTCCTCGATTAAATCTAGCATGCTGTCGGCGGCCTGCGCCAAGTCCGACACCAGAAGTCTGATACTAGTGTTGCTGCTGCCCAACATGAAATCGTCTGTAAAGATGGAGGGGTCCACGGAGGGGAACTTCGGAACCCAGGAATCCATGGGGGGCACCGCGTACACTTGCACGTTGTAGGTGGCGAAAGAGCATCCAGCAGGAAAACCTTTTGTGGCACAACCAGCATCAATTGCCAAGGTCCTTGTGGCTACAACCCTCGGGCCCCCATATTGGTTCATCATAACACATGTTAGCGTCTCCGAAAACCCAGACGAAATGGCCCGAGACTTCCACTTCTTGCGGTTCACGTTCTCATAGTAGTTAGATAAATCCCAAAGAACACCACCAGTATGTACAGCCTGATAGCCAGCTAGTTCGGCCTTCAAGGCCTGAGCATAAACCGTTTCGAGCACCCCTCGACCAGACTGATGCGCCAGATAAGGCCTCTTGTTGGCCCCCTCCCAACGGCGAGCTTCGACTTGGCGGATTTTGGACCATGCTCTCCAAAGCGCGGGAAGCAAACCAATGCCACGGTACGAGGGGCCCTCAGACTCGTCGGCCTTGTGCTTCTCGATGAGGGCGATGATAATGCTACGAATCGCTGTCGGGAAAACTCAAATCTCTTCTATGGCAGCCAAAAGCTTACAAACATGCTCCAACTCCTGGTTACTCAGATAGGCAAAATGACGAGGGTGAAATCCATCCCATGTCTGGCTGGTTGATTTGGGAAACCTTTTGGCTGCCGACCGAATCTGACCAGGCGTGATCGGCTCCAGGCAGTCACGCATGGCGGAGGGCAATTTAAAATCCTGCTCCTGCTCCGTGGTCTGCCAGAGTCCTGCCAAGCGGGCGGGAAGCCTCCGACTGGAGCAGCTCGAAAGGCCGGCCTGAAAATGTCTGAAGCTCGGGGCGCCAGACTCTCTGAGGTTGCCAACTGGTGAGCTTAGAGGTCCACCTGTGTGCCCACCCCACCCCGCGAGACATGGCCTCCTGGACCCAGTTATGCCACGAGGTGGTTTCACTTTGGCGGCCCTTGGCCTCCTCAGCTTGCAGCGCTCGATCAACTGCTTCATCGAGCTCTTCGAAAACCTTCAAAACGAGCTTGGGGTCCATCACCCCGTTGTCCTGATCCTGAGCAGCGGCGCCTAGAGCTGTCCTAACACTGGCGAGCAGACGGGCAAACTCCTCGGCGCCTTCTAACTCTGGAGGTGGTGACTGGATGCTGACCAAAATCTCCGAAAGGTAAAACTCGTCCCTGGAACGAAACCTTCGGATGACATCCATAACTCTGTTTTTCAACCATCTTATCGGGATCGACAAGCTCCTCCAACTGGCCCTTGGTTCCACCTCCCGAGCGGCTCCTGGTGCCCAACGAATCTTGGGCAGGCCTACGCGCGGCATGGTGGGCGACTTGATCGGCGTATCCGTGCAGATGCTGATCGACCTAGCCATGTCGTTAGCGAAATACTGGTACGCGGAGTTCAGGGCCAACATGCGGGCCTCTATGTCACTCTCCTGGGCGATGACCTGGCCCAGGAAGTCCAGGGCAGCTGAGGTCTTATCCCAAGACGGCGCGAAGTTCGATGGCCCATCGGGCCTAGTAGTCGAGAAGGGCTGGGGCTTCTCCAGGACGGGCACCACGAAGGGCTGACCACACCTAAGCTGGAACAGGACGGGCCTGTGGGGGCTCAGCGGGTAATCGCCGAGGACGGTGGCTCCCGAGAGGCCCTGGTCGAAGCACGACGAGGCTAACACGAAGTCGATAGTGCTAGCAGACTTCTTCATCTTACACGTCGGAGTGTTAGGGGCCAAGATCTTGAGGCCCGCACGCAAAGGGTAGTTCGACTCGATGAGCTTATTGGTCGAAACGTTGAAATCCCCAGCAATGATGAGCGGCTGTCGGACAGCGTCTTGAATCATTGCAACCCCTGCTAGAAGTTCTAAGTTATACTTGTTGAGGCCCACCCCGTCGGCCAAGTAGATAGAGACGAGAACGAACGGACGATGTCCAGGAAGTTCAAGTGAAACTGCTGTGAAGCGCGACTCTGCTACCCCTGCAGGAAGCCGCACTCTGGATACTCCGAAGTCGTGCCCATCGCGAATCAAAATCCCTGTGCCTTGCACAGGGTACCCTTTATCACTAAGCACGGCTGGGGAGAGTACCGCATGCCACCCCTGGCGCTCACGCCACTGCACAATGAAGGGGAGCGCGTCTTTCAAAACTCGCACTTCTTGGCAGCATATAATGTCTACAGCCTGAGCTGCTGAAGACAGGATGAATTTCCTGATGGGTCTCCAGCAGCTCCCGTTGATCGTGGCAAATCTGACCGTGTTACCCACACGACTTGCCGTCTGGCCCCTTGCCGCCCTTGCCCTTGGCGGCGACGCACAGGGTCTTGGCAACCTTCTGGAGCTCGGCGACCTGGCCCTGCTGCTCCTCCGTCTGCGAGGCGTTCTGGCCTTGCAGGTTGAGCACCTGGCCGAGCGCCTCCCCCGCGCGCTTGATGCCCGCGAGGCGCTGGTGCTCCACCTCCTCCTTCATGGCCGACTGCTCCGCGTCGAGGGCCGCGTCGGCAGCCGCGCTGAGGCCCCCGCCTGCAGGGGCCGCCCCACCCGGGGTCGCGGGCGGCTGAGCAGGAGCCGCGGCGGCTGGGGTTGCGGGGGGCGCTGCGTCGGCGCCCCCCCCCCGGAGCGGCCTTCGCAGGCGCCCCGTTGCCCTGCGAGGCTGGGGCCTGGGACTGCTGCGACAGGATGTTCGCCTGGGCTTTGGTCCACTCCTCGTGCAGCTTGGCGGAGAGCTGCGCGACCGCCATGTGCACCTCGGGGGAGGGCGTGAGCCCTGGCGGGAACTGGCTGGCAATGTACGACTCCAGCGTGGGGGTCTCGGGCACGTGCTCCTTGAGCGCCTGCTGGACCGCCATCTGGTGCTGGGTCTCCAACTGCTGCACCTCTGCAGTCAGATCAGAGACGTGCTTGACCTGCTTCTCATACTCGTTGGCCAATGTCACCATGGCCTCCACGGGTTTATCACACTCTTGCTTGGCGTTGGCGAGCTTCTTCCTCGTCACCTCGAGCTGATCGTGCAGGGACTTCCGCTGCTGATCCCAAGGTTTCGCTGCCAACGACGACGCCTTGACTGCTTTCAACTCACTGACGGCCTGCAGGTAGTGAGGCCCCGAGATGCCTTCCATGTTCTTCCAGAACTGGACCGCCGCCGTACACACAGCAACTTGGTCGCGTTCGGATTCCTCAGGGACTCGCGCTCCCGCGGCTCGGGGATGGCTCTTCGGCGCTGGGCTGACTGTGCGCCTTCGCCACCTGTTCTGAATGCCTTTCGGTTCGTCCTGGGCTTGGGTCGGGGTTGTAGACCGTCGACCAAGGAAGGCTGATCCACACTGCCCGCAGAACTTGAACGGCTTGTCAGCCCATGTCCACCCCCTGCACCCTCCAGTCTGGCAGCAGATGTACTTGCGACTATCGCCACCACGGCCGCGGCTCTGTTGCCGTGTGCCGCCCATGACTGCGGGGGGCGGGGCAGCTCCATGATTGGCTGCTGTCCTGGAGCGGCGCTGCTGGTCAGCGCACAAAAATGCAAGGCTTGGGCCCCAGCTCCTCGGCCTTGACCGAGGAGGCAACCCTATGTCCTGGCACCTCCCGCGGTGTGATCAGGACTTGAGCCAAAATGGCTACGGAGGGGGGAGGAGGAGGAGGAGGAGGAGGAGGAGGAGAGGAGGAGGAGAGGAGGAGAGGAGGAGGGAGGAGGAGGAGGAGGAGAGGAGGAGGAGGAGGAGGAGGGAGGAGGAGGAGGAGGAGGCGGAGGAGGAGGAGGAGGGAGGGGGAGGAGGAGGAGGAGGAGGAGGAGGCGGCGTCCCGCCCGCCGCCTCGCCTCCGTGCCCTCTGCCGCGTCGGCAGCCTTCGCAGTTTCCGCGGGCACGCCCGCCGCGGGCCGCGGAGCGCCTGCGTCTCGGGCCGCCCGCGGGGGGGGGGGGGAGGCGAGGGGCTCCTTCCCCGTCGCCCCCGTCGCCCGCAGACCTCGGCCTCCTCCTCCTCCTCCTCCTCCTCCTCCTCCTCTCCTCCTCCTCCTCCTCCTTCTCCTCCTTCTCCTCCTCCTCCTCCTCCTCTTCCTCCTCCTCCCCCCCTCCTCACCACAGCACGGTTGAATGTGTTGGTGGGCTGGCGGGTTGGGAACATTGCGCCATGACCTGTCAAATCCTCAGATCCCCGCTCCGCTCGACGGCCCGAGCGCGGAGGACGAGGAAGCGACTGCCCCTCCGCAACTGCCCGCAAGCGTCGCAACGGGAAACGGCAAACGACACATACGAAATCGGAATCCGCACGTCTCTAGGGGTCGACGAAATAGCGCACGCCTTTGAAATGCGACCGCCCACTGGGATGAAGGGTGCAGTAATTGTATATATATATGTACATGAGAGAGAGAGAAAGAGAGATAGAACAAACAAAAAGCCTAGGAAAGCAACATCTACATCTACACCGACAGCTACATTAACATCTACACCTGCATCTACATCTACATCTACATCAACATCAACAGCGAGACTCACATCTACATCTACATCCACACCTACATCTACACCTACCTTCACATCTACATCTACATATACACCTACACCCTCATCTACACCTACACCTACATCTACATATGCATCTACAAGTTCGCATTGGTGTTGGTTTGCGCTGCATGCTATGCTATGTTATGATATGATATGCTATGCGATGCTATGTTATGCGTGGCTATGATATGATATGATGTGCTGTGCTAATGCTGCGCTGCGCTAAGCTAAGCTAATGTAAGCTAAGATGTGCTTCGCTATTATATGCTGTCCTATGATATGCTGCGCTATGCTATGTTATGCTATGCTATGCTATGCTATGCTGCGCTGTGCTATGCGATGCTAGGCTATGCTATGATATGATATGCTGCGCTATGATACGCTATGCTATGCTATGCAATGCGGCGCTATGCTATGATATGCTATGCTATGCTGTGCTGTGCTATAATATGCTATGCTGCGCTGTGCTATACTAAGCAATGATATGCTATGATATGCTATGCTGCGGTATGATATGCTGAGCTATGCTATGCTATGTTATGCTATGATATGATTGGCTATGCTATGCTAAGGTAGACTGTGCTAATGCTGCGCTGCGCAATGCTGCGCTGCTCTAAGCCAAGGTCAGATAAGCTGTGCTAAGTTAAGCTAAGCTAAGCTAGGCGAGGGTAAGCTAAGCTAAGCAAAGCCAAGCCAAGTCAAGCTAAGCTAAGCTAAGCTGAGCCTAGCTAAGCTAAGCTAAGCTAAGCTAAGCTAGGCTAGGCAAAGCGGAGGATCCTGGGGGAACCGCGGGGCGGATGCCGGGGGAACCGCCCGGGGCGTTTTGCACTGCCCGGCCCTTTAAGCTTCGCGAGTAAGAACCCTTCTAGGCAGAGCCTAGGTAGGGAAAAACTGTCAAAACGTTCGCCCCTCTTCTCCCCCCCGGAGGCCTCCGCCATTCCGCTTTCCGCTGCGGGACCTGCAATTCTCACGGCCCAGAGCGTCTTCCAGACGGCACCCAAGTTGACCTCGAATTTCATACTGTTGCCAGCGCGCTGTCAGGGTGCATTGTTGTTCCATTCCGACTTCTTCACGGCCCACTCTTGGCATCCAAATTTTTTGGTGCTGCTCCTCCACAGATCGTGTGCAGTCTGGAAGCTTCAAAACCATGCCAAATGCCCAGGGGTCGCCCGGCCGATCCGTTTGCGGGCTCGTCTAGTAATGTTTCTGTGTGCAGTCTGTGTGGGGGGGCAAAACGTCCCGGTGAACCAGGGTGCTTCTTTCGCCAGGACTCGATATCTCGATACCTCGATATCTCTGTATCGGGACACGCGGCTGGGCGGGGACTCAATATTTCGATATCTCGATAGTATCGGGGGCGTGGCCTGGCGGGGACGCGATATCTCGATACCTCGAATTCTTAATCGATGTCTCGATATTGGGTGGCGGAGCCGGGCGGGGACTCGGTATCTCGAAATCTCGATATCGGAGGGCGGGGCTGGGCGAGAACTCGATATCTTGATGTCTCGAAGTTGGGTGGCGGGGCGGGGCGAGGACTCGATATCTCGATGTCTCGATACCTATATGTCGGGGGGCGGGGCCGGGCGGAGACTCGATATCTCGATATCTGGGGCGGGGTAAGGGCATCTCGGTATCACACCTTGTGGACATCCACAGGCCTGCTGTGGGAAAGCGAATTGATAGATCGAGATATGAAGCCCCGCTATCAGACATCGACGGGTCCAGTCGCCGCCCTCCCAAGAACAGCGCTCGTCGTCGTCATCCTCCAGACGTGCAAAAACTCAGGCCCGCCCGAAACAGTCACCAAACGCATCGCGTAACTGTTTTGGGGCGGGTGCCTTGTCCAGGGGACGGGGGCAGACAGAAGGAAAGGGGAGGGGAGGGGAGGCCTTCCCCTCCCGTCCTCTTACACGACAACGGCCAGCCAGGCAGGGGATGAGGAGGTGGGGCGCTGTCAGGTAACGACGAAGTAGAATGCGTGTAAAACAAAACCTTTTTACGCCGATATGCTCCAAAGTACCTCGGCATCAAGGCACCTTACTAAGCAGGCAGCATGCATACAGAGGTCTAAATGGGGGCATCGCTAGCCAACGACATCGATCAGTATTATGTTTCGAGCGGTCCCCGTTGCAACCTTCCGCACTTGCCCCCAATGGTGCGCGCGCCTACTGAAACAATGCGTGCAACAAATGGCAGATAAAACGGAGAACCTAATGGCGGAGAAAGTGGTGGCATAGAATATCATAGCATATTACATGGCCGCCCCGTGCATATTAACTGTTCAGCCCCAACCGAATATGCTGTTTGGGAATACGTGATGGCATGTTAGGTTACGACATGACATTTCATGGCAATGTACTAATATGGCATAGTCTGATATGTTGGGCCACCCACTGCGATGTTATGTTATTAAACATGGTAATACGTTGTGTGGTGTTTCCCCTTGTGGGTGTATCAAAAGTTCTGCTACGAACTGCTCTCTTACATCAGAATGCACCCTAATACTAGGAAGGCTCGCTTCGTCATGTGATGCCATTATGTTCTGTGCTATCCTATTCAATTGAAACTGATCCTGTTCTACTCGAGCGAAGTCGTTTTATGCAATGCTGGAATGTATTCTATGGTGGTATGTTATGTTCTGCGCAGTGGTCTACTACTATGTGTTGCTGCGTCGAGTTGCACCTAACACGTGTCTCGTATGTTTACTGCGATGTGTTACGGAACGTTATACCCTCAAAGGTTACATCTCGTCTGCTTTCTCCTGTTATGGTGAAGCTTGGAATGCCCTGCTCGGTTTTCATCCAGTACGTTCCAATATACTCGATGGCATCGTATTACGGTTAGTTCAGCCTCGCTTCGTCATATCATAGTGTGTCCTACCTTGTTCTGCTACACCCCAGTAGATGTGAAGGCTTGTCCTGTACAGTTCTCATCCCGTCGATCACATACTATATCGCCTTTTCAAAAATGTCATTACATGTTCTGTGGTACACCTATAGCATGCTATGGGTTGAATATTTTGCTTTGTGAATAATTACTCATGTATAGTATGCTCTGCTATGGTGTACTATCGCCGACAACCTTCTACTACACCGTGTTGCTTAAGATTGAGGATTCTGGCCTATTCGATTCGATTGCATTTTTTTATGTACCGATACCATCGTGATGTCGTAACGCCAGGCCGGCGCGATGCCCTGCACATTTCGTCGAAAGCGCGAGGCGGGCAACTCAGGGACTACCGAAGGATCCGGGGATCTGGCGGCCGCGGTATGTAAGGTGGGCGGGTCGGAAACTCTCTATATACATGTGTGTGTACTTCGAACAATCTCTCTATATCAATATAGACATATACTTCGAGAAGTGTATATATATATACTTCTATACTCTAATCCCTTCTCCGCCTCCTCCTGCTCCCCTTGACCTCACGCCTCGGGTGACGTTTTCAGGCGACCAGGGGAGGCGGGAGGAAAGTGGGGGAAAGGGGAAGCCTTCTCCCCACTTCCTCTTCCACGACCACGGCGGGGTGCTGCCAGCGAGGGGGGCAGGGCGCTGTCAGGGTGCCACGGGGGTGAAGGAAGTGGGAGTCCAAACCTTTGCGACCCCGATATCCTGAATCGATATCTAGAGATCTCAATATCGGGATATAACTCGACATCTGCATACAGAGACTTATGTGGTAAACATCGCTTAGCCACGAGATCGCAAAACAAACAAAACACGCGGCCATCCGCAACATCAAGCTATCGAGTCCCCGCCTGGCCCCTCCCCCCGATATCGAGATATCGAGTTCCCGCCCAGCCCCGCCCTCCGATATCGAGATATCGAGTTCCCGCCCAGCCCCGCCCCTTGTATCGAGGTATCGAAACACCGAATCCCCTTCCGCCCTCGCCCCTCGAGATCGAGATATCGGAATACCAAATCCCCGCCTCTCCCCGCCCCCGATATCGAGGTATCGGAGTACCGACGCCCCGCCCGCCCCCGACCCCCAAACCGAGATACCGAGATACCGAACCCCCACCCAGCCCCGCCTCCCATGTCGAGATATCGAGATGTCGAGAGTCTTCCCGAATCCCGCTGGAACGCTTTGCGACCACAATGCTGATTTCGGCACCGTTCTGGACAGGCCCGAGCTTAATTGTCGACCGGTTCTGGCCCCAACTTTGGCCCCAGAGCACTGCCCAAACCGGCCCCGACGTGGGCCCGGCTTCAATGATGTTTGGACGGGGTGCGCGCTTCGGATGAGTTCGCGCTTGGTTCGGATGGGCCCAACGCGGAGGTGCTCGCGCTTGGGCAGTCAAGAAGCTCGCCTGGGCCGCCTCGCCTCTGAATTGTCTTTTTCGTGGACTCCGTCGGCCGCTGTTGGTATCTGCTTCGTGCTCATCGTGGGCAGTGCTCTGGCCATTTCTGGTCTCCTGCCGCGGATCATGGGCAGCGGTCCCGAGAGCCAACGTCCATGCCACTGATCCGTTGCTATTGACGACGGGCATCGATCAGCCAAACCGCATACCTGAGCCTAGTCGGCGATGGGATGGAGAAGAAACGGAACGCAACAAATAAGTGCAACACACACACAAACACACACACACACACAAACACCTGCAGGAGGGTCATCCCCCGTTCCCCCTATTCCATACTAGCGCTTCGCTACAGGGCTCTGAGAGAAGTGGGATAAGCAAAAAATGCACAACAGAGTCCCGCAGGGGGGGCGGGGATCCCGAGACCCCACCGCTCTCTAGGTCGTCTGCTCCAGCAGCCGTTTCGCTCGAGACTTCCCCACGATTAATTCAGAAATCGTGGTCTCGCCGCAGTGCTGGCCCCCCATAGCAAAAAACACTGGGGTGCACATGGCCGTGCTCGCATACATGGCCCCCCATGCAGCAGGCCTCCCACTCGTCGACCCGCCCCTTCAGCCGTGCTGCTGTGCGCGTGCTGCGCCGGGGTAACTTTCGGAACTGTTCCACCCCGCCTTAGGGGCGTCGAGCCGGCCCTTTGCCCCGTTCAGCCGTCTGCCTGCGCCTCCCGTGCACCAGCCGCCGTGCCGTGCCGCGGCTGGCGTGCCCTGCCTCCGGGCGCCCAGGCCTTTCGCCCGGAGGGCTGCTGCCCACGAGCGAGCTGCTGCTGCCGAAGGGCGGGGCCCAGTAAAACAGAGCTAGGACAGGTGCAGAGAAGGACCGGGACGGATCGGGAACCTCTGAGATCCGGCGGCTCCGAGAGATGCATGGGGCGCCGCGGCCTTCTGCGAGCGTTCTGGAACGCTCTGGAGCGATGTACCCCGATCCTGCACCAGGCGTTTCCAGCCCCCCCCACTTTGTTCTGTTAATGAAGTGAGCACATGATCGCCCCATTGCAGGTCAGGTCACTGAACGGCACGGCCGAGGGCGAACGACGAACGACAGACGAGGACGACGCGAGGGCGCGGGAAGTGGGCGGGCGAGGCACAACGAAGCCAGGAACGGGACAACATCGGATCGGGGCGCATCGAGGATCTCTGAGATCCAGCGGTGCTGCTGGATGCATCTGGCGCTGTACTCGCATTTTCCGTACCCGAAGTGGGTATAGAAAAATGGGTACAAAGCCTAACAACACATGCTGTCCAAGACCAAAGGCGGCCGCTGTCGGGCAGGCGGCCTCCTGCCTCGAATGGACAACATCCGCGGCGACGCGGACAGCAAATCCTGTTCTCAAAATGAGCAGGAGCTGCTGTCCGTCTGTGTGCCCAGTCTTTCCGTACCCAGCTCGATCGTCCCGAAGAACGCTCTGAGAGCGTGCTGGAACGCTCTGGACCTGGTTCACCCGGGCCCCCCCACATTGAACAACAAGACCTGCGGGAAAGAAGCCCCCGTGGCAGAGATCAGAGAGCCACACGGCCGAGGCCACACGACGAACGACAGACGAGAGGGCGACGGGAGGGCGCGGGGAGCAAGGGGGAGGGAGGAGTGGACGCCTCCCAACCTCCTCCTCCTCCTCCTCCTCCTCCTCCTCCTCCTCCTCCTCCTCCGCCCCCTCCTCCCCGCTCTCCTCCTCCTCCCCCTCCTCCTCCTCTTCCTCCTCCTCCTCCTCCTCCTCCTCCTCGTCCTCACTGGGGTCGGAGTAGATGTGGTCGGAGGATCGCGCCGCGTCGCTGATACATCGCCGATTCGATGCTGCGTCGGCGATGCGTCGGCGATGCATCGGCGACGTCGGCGAAGAGAACATCGGGCTGCACATCGAACCGCATCGCCGATGTATTGGCGGTGCGGCACGATCCACTGAACCCATGCGCTCGGAACCCAGTTCGGAGGCCTGGAGGGATCGGGGGCGGCCAAGAGGGGGCGTCCAAGAGGGGAGGGGGGGGGGGGGGGGACAAATCATGGCCGGGTGGCACGTGCGCGCCCCCAGGGGGGGGCCAGGGACGTGATGAAAGCGAGCGCCGCCCATGAAATCTGAGGAAACACCATGGCCCACGCCGTGATATTCCCCCCCCCCCCCCCTAGTCATCACCCCCCTCGGGCCCGCCCCCGAAGGGAGGGCGACAGGGAGAAGCGCGCGCCGGGCACGCGCCTCCCCGCCACCGCCCCGCCACGCCAGCCGCTCCAGCCGCCGACCCCCTCCCGCAGTCCGCTCCCAAGCAGCGCAGGGGCGCGCGTGCGCGGAAGCGCGCACCCGGACAAAAGCCGTGCGCAGGCTTCTCTTGCAGGCGGCAGCTGCACTGCGCGGGCAGGCGCTGGGCTGGGACTACGCAGCGACTCGCCTCGATCGTGCAGCCCCCAGCTGAAGGAGGAGGAGGAGGAGGAGGAGGCCCCATCTAACTCCCACTGACACGTCCCCCTTCTCCTCCGACAGTCCTTGTCCGTCAGAGTCGCCTCTCCGCGGCGGCAGGCTGGGCCGCCCTGGCCGTGGCAGTGGGCCACCCACTTTCTGTGGCCTTCCCCCCTTGGCGACTCTGCCGCTCTCTGCACTGGTTGCCCACCGGACCACCCCAGCCCAACCCGAAGACCCGCATTTATGGTTAGGGGGGGGTCTATGTGTTTTTCCGTATTCCCCGACCCCCCCCTGGAAATCGAGGGCAGATCGGGGCCCTCGGGTAGGTTGGGGTGGCTTGGTGGGCGGTGATGAACTGCCTTTCGGGTCGTCTGCTTTCAGTTCACGTCGGTTGCCGTGGCTCCTCGCCTGGTCAATGTGACCCTCCACCTATTGCAGCGTCGGAACATCCTGGCCCCCGATCTCTTCGCCTCCCCAGGCGCCGCCGTTGCTGGCTGCACGGCTGGTGCATCGAGAACCTGGGGCATGGTCGGTCCATTCCTCTCACGAGCGGTTCCCCGTGTGGCCTGGATGAGGCCGTCTCTGGGGTGTGCCCCTCATCGAAGATGCTTCCATTCGACTCTTGAAGCCCTCTGCCTCTGGGCGCTTGCGCCGTGTCTCTTTCTCTATCTCTGGCCTTCTTGTGCTCGTCTCTCGGCGTCTGTCCTGATGTTACTGCGAGGATGCTGCGCAAGTCGATGCCGAACAAAGCAAGGCGGAAGAGCGAGCGAGCGAGCGCGACGGTCGGGCAAAGGCCTGGTGGGGTATGGGGGCCCAGGCCCTGGTCAGCGATGAGTGGGCGATGCTCCCCCCCGACACTTGGGATTTTCTGGGAGCTCCCAGCACTCTCTCGGCGAGCCGCGCATGCGGGAGAGCCCTCCGAGGCGGGAATACCGCCGAGAACCGACGAGAGCGCCCTCGCACCTCGCACCTCGAGTCTCGCCCGACCCCCCCCCCTGAGACAATCCCCCCCTGTCGTGGCCCCTGGCCCTGGCCCGGACGCGGGCCCCCGGAGGTCTCGCCCGCTTCCCCAGGACCCGCTTTCCGTCCCAAGCCGCTCTCTGAATTACCAGCCTCGAACGTATCCCTATCCCTAAGATTGACACGCCACAAGGCGATGACAATCTTAGGGATTCGCCCTAAAAAGTAAGGGGATCCATAAGATTGGCATCGTGATGAGGAGGTGCCCAGCATAGGGATAGGGATATGTTCCAGGTTGGTAATTGAAGGCCCTGGGGCCGGCGAGGGCCCCCCGGGGAACAGCAAGGGCCAGAGACAACTCTTGCCGCGATTTTTCTGTCATCGTGCGAGGGGGCCCGGGGAGGACGATCCGCGCCGAGGGGCCAGGATCGGCGGCGCGCCGGGGGGGGGGACGTGGGAGGGGGCAGGCCTTCTCAGAAGGCGGCGCGGTTTGTCAGAAGCCCCCTCAGCCTGCTAAGAAGCCCCCCCGTGTCTCCGAAGAGGGCACAGAAAAGCTTCTCAGAGGCCGGAGGCCTCCCCGGCCCTCTGACAAGGCCCGACCCCTCCGCCTCCCCGCCCCCCCGGGCGCGCCGCCGAGGCGAGGGACTCCAGGGCCCCCCGCTGCGACGCGTCCCTCCTCCTCCTCCTCCTCCTCCTCCTCCTGCTCCTCCTCCTCCTCCTCCTGCTCCTCCTCCTCCGCCTCCTCCTCGTCGCCCTGGGGGGGGGGGGGGAACCCTCTCCCGTGAGACCCCCGGGGGCCCCCTCACTGCGGGCGCGCGCCCGCGCGCGCGCCTGGCTGCAGGCCTCCCTGGGGCAGGGCGTGGTGCTGGGGGAACACCTCCCGCGGCGGGGAGGCACACGCACGCCCGGTGCTGCTCTCGGGGTCAGATAGTGGGAGCGCGTCGCACAGGGAAGCGGAGGAGGAGGAGGAGGAGGAGGAGGAGGAGGAGGAGGAGGAGGAGCAGACCCTCACGTATCCAAAGGACGCACGATAAGGATGCACGGGCCCTGGAAGGCCGTGTCCACACTTTGTGAGCGGGACGCGGCCAGCGAAAGCGGCCAAGGATGGGCCAAAGGGGAAGGACGCAAGGGCAACCTTGCAAAATCGCTCATCCTTACTGTGCGGGTTGACTGTGCCATCCAATGCGGTTTAGTGTGATTCCGTGCAAGTCTAAAATGTCGGAATCCTCCAGCACTGACTGTCACGGAATGGCACAAATGGCACTAAGTGGTACTACATGGCGCTGGGTAACACTGAACGGTATGAAATTGCACTAACTTGTACGGACTTGTGAATATCGCGCTAAACGGCAATACAATGGATTGGGCACTTCCACTCACTAGCGCTACGTTGCACTACATTCAAGAATGGGCGAGGGCGAAAGAGAATTTCAACTGCACTAAATCATACTGGACCGCACTAGTCGGAATCAAATGGAGGCTGGGATTCACCAGGGTGCTACGCAAGGCTCCCATGACTTGCGACCTAATGGTGTTGCTCTTCATCCAGTTCCTTCGGTTTCTCCTCCACATCCTCCTCCTCCTCCTCCTCGCAGCCCTTCTTCTCCTGCGGCCCCTCCTCCGCTTTCCTCCCTTCCATATTGCTCTACTCGCCTCTCCCTTCCCATCGCTCTCGCTCACTCTCTCTTTCTCTCTCTCTCTCTCTCTGTCTCACTCTCTCTCTCTCTCTCTCTGAGACTCTCTATCTCTCTATAGGTAAACACCAATATGTAAAGATCTAGGTGTCGGTAAAGATATATCCCTCTCTCTCTCGCTCTCTCGGTCTCTCTTTCTCAATTTCTCTCTCTCTCTCTCTCTTACTGCTGCTGTGGTTTGCTCTCTTTCTCTCTCTCTCTCTCTCGCTCATTTTCTCTCTCCCTGTCTCCCAGTCTCTCTCTCTCTGCCTCTCTGTCGACGCATAGGTGTATGCATGTACAACCCCAAGACTGCATTTGCGCTTCGCGCCACGCACCTTGGTCCTTCAATGTCGGCCTGCGGGCGGAATGAGAGAGATGTAAATTAGTACAACCAACGATCTCCTTGCTGCTGTCTTCGTCATCGTGATACGTGTTTCCTTCTCTTTCCCTAATAATTCCGTTTCCTAGTTCTCGCCTTACCCTGCGAACCCTTCCCGTCCTCCTCAGCTTGTTTGCGGAGGCTTCTCCTTGGAAAGCCTTCTGGGGACCTCCAGCTACCATTGTACTTAAAGGCTTCCAGTGGGCTTCTGGAGACCTCCTGTGCGCCTTTTGGGGGGCCTGTGGGAGCTTTGCAGGCTTCATTGCCGCGAGCCACAGTCTGCCTCAACGACCAGGTTGCCACTCGGAGTGCTTCGGGAGTCGGCCTGGGGCCAGCTTGAGCTGTCAGGGGCCTCTCTTCGGGCCATCTTGTGGCCCTGTTGGGTGGGCCACCTTGGGGTTCTCTTGGACGGGCTGCAAGCTTGCTGGGGTCGTTGTTTATGACGATTTCGGGACCTCTCGGGCGCTCTCGGACGCCCAGGACGCCGAAGAACCGAGGACCAACAAACACCACACCAAAGCCAGAGGAAGAGCATTGCTTTTGCCTGTGGGAAGCATCGTGAGGGTTAACATTGGGCCGACTTCGGGCGTCTGGTGGGAGTCTGGGGTGCTTGGGGCTCTCGCGGAGCAGTTAGGCCATCATTGAAGGGGCCCCAGGACACACAAATAAATACACACAAATAAAATGATTCCCCATAGTTTCCCATGTTTTTTAGTTTTTGTCTTCCCCCACACTTCCCATATTTTCCCATATTTTCCTGGGAGTGGACGATTCATGGTGTCTGTGTGGTTTTCTCCCCCTCCTGAATCATCCTGACCCCACTGGGCCCGTCTTCGAGGGCCAGCAGGGAAGGTCCAGCAAGCTCTGGAGGCCGAGGGAACGCCCAGCATGGAGCGCCCCGGGGGGCACAGGGAGGCCAACTTTCCTTGGAAGGGGTGGGGGCCGGGGGTCCAGCCCTGTGAAAAGTATGCCTGCCAGCGTGGGCCCCAAAGAGCGCGCTGGTTGTAGCAATATGTATACCAGACGGCCCCAAGAGCGCCCCTGAAGCCCCCAAGAGCGCCCCACATGGGCCCCAAGAGGCACCCAGACGGCTCCAATAGGCCTCTAAGAGGCTCCCAATAGACCCCATACGAGGCCTCAAGAGGATCCCCGAGGTACCCAACTCTCCCTCCTGCTCCTCCCTCTCCTCCTTCTCATCCTTCTCCTCCTCCGACGACGACGATTCCTCCTCCATTCTCCCGCTCTTGGGGTATATGACAGCTTCCCCCGTCGCCCTTTGTTCTTCTGCATGCTCCCCCACTTCCCTCATCACCTCAACTCCCCTGGGCATCTTTTCTGGATGGGCTGGTGGGGATACGCAAAGCGTCAGCAAATCTGGCCCTCCAACGTCCTATCCGAAGGAATCCCATCGTGATGGTGCCATCCTCGGGGTTTCTGAAGCTCGAACTGACCGCGCGAACGGCTACTAACAGCCCTGATCCAATCAAGAAATGCCAGAGCTGTTCTGTCAGCCGGTGTTAAAGCCTACGCGTGCCTACGAATCCACGAGCTCGTTGCGCAGCCACAAAGCAACGCCTCCGCCAGCTCCGCGGGCAGCTGCGATCCGGCCGTCCACTGCAACGAAATTGAAGGCGGGTTGCTTCTTGTACGGCGTCTCGCTCTTCATGCCTGCCTGCGCCCTGAGCCAATCAGGCATCGGCACGGACACGCCGCACACCTTCAGGTCCTCGAAGTCGAACTCAAGCCGACGCGACTCATCAAGCCACCTCAGAGTGCCTTCGAACTCCAGGGAGAGCGGGCCAAAGTACACCCCGTTGCGAATGAACTTCTTTTCCAGATCGAAGCGCTGCACAGCAACGATGGGCACGTAGTTCACGCGGCCAATCTCGTCCTCGGTCTTCTTGGTGCCCGTGGTGTATATCAGGCGCCAGTCGCCCGTGAGCTGCTCGTCGAACCCCGAGGCACCGCTGCGGTCCTTGGCCCGCTCGAGGACCCGGATCGCCTCGAAGACCTGCTCGGGCGGCACGTCCCGCTGCAGCGCAGAGGTCGCCAGCGTGTCCAGCGACGCGGCGGCCTCCGACCCCGCGGCCTCCGCGGCCGCCGCGGCCGCCGCGGCCGCCGCGGCCGCCGCCCGCGGCCCCCGCGCGAGGCGGCCCGCCGCCGCGAGCCTGCCGCGGCGCGCGCGGCGGCGCCGCCCACGCCGCTGCGGGCGCCGCGGCACCTGCCGGCCCCAGCGTGCCCGAGGCAGCCCGCCGCGGCCGCCGCGGCCACCGCCGCGGCGGCGGCCCACGGCGCGAGGAGGGCGCGCCGACGCTCCGGGCGCCTCGGGGCCCGCCGCCGCGCCGGGGGCCCGCAGGGCCGCGCGCCGCGGGCGGGCGCGGGAGGGCCGCCCATGGCGTGCCGAGGCGACCCACGGCGCGCTCGAGGCCAGATCGCTCTGGGCTCGGGGCGCTGGGGTCCGTGTGCCCTGGCGTGCCCCCGGCTCTGCCATGGCCTCCCAGCTCTCTTGCCCCCGCCCCCGCTCTCCTCCTCGCTGCCTCCCCGCCCTCCTCTCCTCCTCACACGCCTCTTCTCCTCCGGCCCCTCCCGCTCCTCTACCTCTCCGTGCCCACTCCCCTCCCCCCTCCTCCCATGCCTGTCCTCACTCCTCTTCTCCTCCGGCCCCTTCCTGTCCTCACTCCCTTCTCCGTCCACACACCCCTCCTCCCCTCCTCCCATTCCTGCCCTTCATGCACGCCTCCCCACATCCACCTCCGATGAGGAAGAGGATCGATGCGGCCACAGCCACTGCGTCATGAGCCAGGAGGGAGGTTAAGAGAGAGGTGGGCGTACCCCTGGCACATCATTGTGAACCCAGGGCCTTCGTCGGAATTCCCACACTTTCTCAGCCGGTACCTCGAGGCGGGCCCCACTCAGACGACCACCGCCGAGCACAGTGGGCCGACGCGGGGGTTGCGCAAGGCAGCTCGGAGCCAGAAGCCAGGGCAGGGAGAGGAGCGCCACCAAAGAGAGGACCAGGAGCGCCACCAAAGACAAAGCCTACACGGAGCACAAGATGGGAACAGAGCGTGCAGCGAACCAACCAAAGGACGCCAGACGCAGCCAGCGCACGGGGCCCCCACGGGGCGCCCACGGGCGGGCACCGGCCAAAAACCTGGAGTTCGCAGCCAACGCACGGGGCGCTTCACGGGCGGGTGCCAACGGGGCGGCCCTGGGCGCCCACGGCCAAGTACCAGCTGAAAACTCCGAAACCTTGTCCAGTTACTGGAGAGGGAAGCAAGTAAGAGCCCCGAAATGTAGGCACTGCTTCCTGATAGTTGTCCAAGAGGGCTCTGAGGACAACGCACAAGGGCCCAACGCGGCCAGCACCATGACGGCCCCGAGCGGGACTCAAGCAGGGTCACAAGAGTGCTCCGAAGTTGCCCAAGACGTCCACGTGACGGCCGACAGACAGCCAAAGAGGACCCCGGCAAGCGAGCTGGGCAGCCCGAAGCGGCCCCGATAGTTACGAAGGAGGAGTAGCATTAAGTCGGGCACGTCCCTCTACAGGAGGCATATTCAAAAATACGTTTCGACTAGTTTTAGTAACCATTTTGGAATATTGTTTGACAATGTATTGCTTTTCGTCCAAAGTCCGCCGGTACGAGGACATGCCCGAACTAAGAGTAGCACGAGAGGCCCAACCGAGAGAATCCTGGAGGCCTCTTTCGGGAGCCTCCCGGAAGCTCCGAGGGAGGACCCCACGAGCTGACTGCGCCTAGGTCGGGTATGTCCCCCTCCAGGCGGATCCTGGACGACAAATCTAACAGCAAAAAAGACTTCGACAATGTTCAAAACTAGTCAAAACAACTGTTCAAGACTATTTGTTGACCATTGTTGACTATTGCTGGCTGTCTTTTTTTTGACTATTTTTTTACTAGTTTTGAACATTCCCCCTGTAGAGGGACAGGCCCGACTTCATGCCAACCGCAGGGGGCTGCCGATGGGATGGCATGCCCAGAGAGGCCGTGCGCGGCCAACGGCGACGACGACGACGACGACCAAGAAGACGACGACGACGACGACGACGACGACGACGACGACGACGACGACGACGACGACGGACGACGGACGACGGACGACGGACTACGAACGACGATGACGACGCCGACCTGGAGTTGGAAGCGCTTCGGCTGTTCCCTCGACCGGATGCCGAATCACTTCGCCTCGCCTTCCCCTTCGGCTTCCGCCTGGGCTTCCCCTTCGGATCTGAGCCGCCGCCCTCCACAGTCGGACGTGTCGCTGGCTAGATCCGATCCGCCGCCGCCCCCCAGTCTGGACAGAATGCCTGGGCGCAGCCCGACGATCAACCTCAGCACGCCATCCCCCTCCGTGACGCCCCTCACGCCTCTCGAGCTTCCCCCTGGCCGCACGCGATGGGGGACGCGAATCACGGCAGGGGATGGCCTGCCAGGGGTCCGGCTGGGCCGCCCCTGACGACGCGGGGGGGCTGGCTCCCGGGGGGCAGACGGTGACCCGGGCTCGGCCACGCAGCGCCGCTGGGTCGGCACTGCCCCCCCCCCCCCGGCAGCGAAGCCAGGCACCGAGAGGGCCCCGAGCGGCGAGGACTGGGCGAGTGGGGCTCGACGCTGTCCCTCCCCGGGCCAGTCTCTCCCCTGTCTTCCGGGCCCTGGCTCGGGTCGCGGGCACCCCCAGAGAGCCCTCGGCGAGGCGCAGCTGCCAACCCCCCTGAGCTCCTCCTCCTCCTCCTCCTCCTCCTCCTCCTTCTCCTCCTCCTCCTCCTTCTCCCAGTCCCCCCCCCCCTCCCCTGTCGCTGCCCCCCATGATCCAGACATCCGACGAGACGATTGCTGCACCCGCGGCCGCAGAGTTCCTGGCCCCTGCTCTGTCGTCCCGGGTCCACTGTGGATGGTCCAAGGGCCGAATGCCAGGCCCGCCCATTGTTGAAGTCGGCCCAAGCCGGGGTCGGCCCAGGCCCTGTCGCGAAGCCCGGCCAGCCGTAGCTCCCGAGCCCCTGGTCGGCGGAGGGCGGATACGGGGGATCGGCCCAGCGTGGCTCACAAAGCCGGGCCAGCCAGGGCTGGCTGACCCCGTCAGCGCGGACCCTCCTTACGCCACGGGCCCAAGGAGACACAAAACAACATACACACAAACTTGAGGATTCCCTAGCTTTCGGTGGTTTTCGCATCCCCCCCATCTCCCGCACGTCCCCATACTATCTACCAGGCCCCTGCAAACGGGGCGTTAGTAAACGGGCCCAGTAGCCAAGGGTGCGTTTTCTATGGTGTTTTCAAAAAGTTGAGCTGCCGGGCACAAGTGCGAGGTACCCCCCTGCACAGTCTATGATGATGTTTCGACGTTTTGGCCGCCCCGATGTGTCACGCACCAATGTAAGGCAAATGCCCTGTCGCCCCGTTCTCGCTTGCACAGGCCCCTTCGCTACGCTTGCAGGGGCCTGGATCTATAGGGATTCGACGCTGATTTGTGTATATCTGTCGCGTCCCCCTATGTATTTCTGTATGTTTGAAGTTCGTGCATGTACGCATTATGCAGAACTTTTTTAGGTGACCAAAAAGGGGGTCCAGCTGAAAGGGGGTGGTGCAATAGATTTCGTGCAATTGTATTGCAAATGTGTTGTGCCGGAGAATTGTCTTGCATTGTATTGCAAGACGTGCGTTGCACGAGAAAAAAGTCAGCAATACGCTTGCGCCCCGAAATGTACTGCATGTCCCAGATGTGTTGCGACCCCACACGCATCCAAATCTATTGCGCCACCCCCTTGTCGCTGGGCCCCCCTGTTGGGTCAACCCAGTGTATTGAATCACGTGCGCCCTGATGGGGTCGGCTACACGCAGGAGTGACCCTGGGTAAGAGTGACCTTTGGTGCGCGGCTTTTTGGGGGCCGCGGGGGGGCCAAACACAGGCGCGCAAGGCGCCACTCTCGCATCGCGTTCGGCGATGGGGGAACCCCACTGTGCCCGCGCTAAAGGCCACTCCGGCGAAAGGTCACTCCCACGCCTAGTCCATGGGGACAGACCGGGAGCCGACGCACCGGCGGCCGAACCGCCTGCGGCAGCGGCGGCAGGTGCGGCGCCGCGGCGACGGGGAGCGGGTGCAGCTGGCCGACCTGCGGCGGGCGCCGCCCGTGGGCTGAGGCTTGACTCGGGCCCGTCCCTCCACAGAGAGAACATTCCAAGATAGTCCAAAGAATAGTCAAGGGACTCATTTTTGTATGTTTTGAACATTTGCTGGGTTTTGTTCTGACCATTCTGTACTTTCGTCCAAAATCCGCCTGCAGGGGGACACGCCCGACCCAAGCTTAGGTGGGGGATGTCCTCCTGCAGGCGAATCCTCAAGGACACATTCAAGATAGTAATCAAAGAAAGCCCAAACAGATTCAACAGATCATAGAAAAACGTCCGCAAACTGCTTTTTTGTATGACTAGTTTTGAATATTCCTCCTGTAGGGGGGCACCCCCGATTTAACCATGGGCCCCGGGCACGGCCGCGGACTGGCGCCAGTTGCCAAGCTCTGCCCTCGATCTCCGACGATACGAACACGACAAGACGAGGGTAAATTCGGGTGAGGAGACAATCGAAACTCTCCGGGATCCGGCGGTTCTGGAGGATGTCTCGGGCGCCGCGGCCTTCTCAGAGCGTCCCGGAACGCTCTGAGAGCGTTCCGGGACGCTCTGGAACGGATTGTATCCTCGTCCCAGCCCCGTCCGACGATACGGTCGGAAACTCTTGCTCAGCGTGTCGCTGCAGTGGCCCCAGCCACATGCTATGCCCTGCAAGCGGATGTCGTGTCGCTCCGCTCCCCGGATGGCAGGCTCGGAACAATTCGGGACGTGGACGCTTGGGGACCAGGAAGTGGATAGCGTGTCGCACCGAGGCGCGGTGGGCCAGAACCGATGGAATCCCGTCACTTGGCCTCGGGGCCATCAGAAGTTGGCCCCGAGTGCAAAACTACCCTCAGGGGTCGGTCCTTCTGGGACCGCACATTGAACAAATCATGCCGCCAGATGCCTGGGTCGAGGCTCGGGGGGAAGGCTATCGGCCTTTTCTGACCCTCACCGGCCCCCCAGATGTGCCTCCAAGGACCTCTGGGGGTCATGATCCAGGGCGGCAGCAAGACGTACCCAGGCGCCCACGCGGGGCAGCGACAAAGGTTAAGCCGGGCCTGCCCCCCTACAGGAGGATTTTGGAGGAAAAAAACAATAGTCCAAAAAATCCAGAATGACAAAAAAATGTTCAAAAAATCGTCCCCTGATTATTTTTCGAGCATCTTTGAATTTTCCCCCTGTAGAGGGACAGGCCCGGCTTAAGACAAAGGCCATCTGGCACGCCCATGGCTCAGAGGGCGGGTCGCTTCGTTGTAAGGTGCCCCGCTCCCCCCATTCTGTCTCCCCTCCCTCGCCTCCCAACCCCCTAGACCCACCCCACTGCCCGCCCTCTCGCCCCTCACTCACTCGCTTCCATCCCCCCTCCCCTCCCATCTCTCGACTTTCCCTCCGCCTCATCCCTCCCCTCCTCCCCCCTGGCCCCTCTATCATCGCTCTGCCCCCCCCCCCCGCCGTCCCCCCGCACTCCTCCTGTTGACCCCTCAGCGCGGTACAGATGACTCGAGCCGATGAGTCAGAGTCCCAATCAAAGGAGGACCACTGGGGAGAGAAATCCGATGAGAAGCCGAGAATCGAGGGGAGGGAGGGAGGGATTCGATGAGGGAGGGTGGGAGGGCTTCCCCAGGAGAGACCAGCTCGATGAGAGAGAGGCTGAGGGGGGGAAGCCCCTAGGCAGCGCTTCCCAAAACTCGCCCGCAGACCCGTGTCTCCGAGCTTCCCGGGCCTAACACGCTCAGCGCGCGTGTGCCGACTGGAGCGTCAAGCTGCTCGCACGGCCCCGGCGGGCGAGACCCCAGGTGCGCGCGGCCCGGGAGGCGGGACCCCACGAGCATGACGACGAGTCGGGGTCCAGTCCGAGAAGTTTCTTGCCGTTGCCGAGCGCAACTCGCTGGCCAGGCCCGCGCGACCAGCCCAGCTCGCTGGCCGTCGCCGACTGCAGGACGCCGACGCGCCTCCACGAGGACGAAGGTCGCGGGTCGGCGGGGTGCCGAGTTCTGTCGAGAGACTAAGGCCCGCCCAGGGTCCCTTGTCACTGGAGCGTGATTTGGCCATCTTCAGGGCCCTCTAAAGCCCTCGTAGAGCTAATGAGATCGGATTTTATGGTATCATGATTCTTGTTTAAAAAGAAAGAAAAAACACATCGGACGCGAGTACACTGAAACGTGAGAAGTGATTGACGTCGATTCGTAATTCTTGGACGGAATACAAGGTGATATGTACGCTGAGTGTAACACTGGACACAAGCTGAACACCTTTTGCACAAGCTGGCGCCAAACTAACAGAGGGCGCGAGTCCAACAAGTTAAAGCCTTGCGGTGTTTTGATGTGCCATGTGCTTGTATATTGCGCTGCACGGCGTTGCATTGCCTCTGCGTTCGAGGCCCACCTGGACGAAGGCGGTATTCAGGGCACGTGGGAGGGCCTGGGGTGCGACTATTTGGGCCTCATGGGGACCCCTTGGGCCAAAGAGATGGCGTACTTCGGCCTCCTCATCACCCTTCTCTGTTTTCCTGCGTCCCTCCTCCCTCCTCCCCCGTCCAACATCCCCCCTCCTGCCTATTGCTCCTCCTGCCTCGTGCCGCTTGTCTCTTGCATCTTGCCTCTTGCCTCCTCCTCCACCTCCTCCTCCTCCTTCTCCTCCTCCTCCTCCTCCTCCTCCTCCTCCTCCTCCTCCTCCTCCTCCTCCTCCCCCCCAATCAGGTTGATTCGTGGCGTTGGCGTCCCGAGAATTGTGTTTGGGCACGCTTCAGGATCTTCAAGCGGTGATCTCCAAACGGGGCACTTCCCTCAATGGAAATGAATAATTGTATGGGCCTGGGATGAGGGAGCTTGCACGGAGGATTTATTCCAACATCGCTGATGAGTCTTGGACTTGAAATGGTCCCTCGTCCTCCCTCCTCCTCCTGCTGCTCCCGACTCATCCCTCCTCATGCCTCTTGCCCCTCCTGCTCCTCGTCCCCCCCTCTCTCCTCCTCCTCCTCCTCCCTCCTCCTCTTCCTCCTCCTCCTATCCTCCTCCTCCCCTCCTCCTCCTCCTCCTCCTCTCCTCCTTTCTCCTCCTCCTCGTCCTCCTCCTCCTGCTCCTCCTCCTCCTCCTCATCCTCCTCCTCCTCCTCCTCCGCCCGCCGCTCCTCCTCCTCCTCCTCCTCCTCCTCTCCTCCTCCTCTCTCCCCCTCCCCTCCCCCTCCTCCTCCGCCTCCTCCTGCTCCTCCTCCTCCTCCTCCTCCTCCTCCTCCTCCTCCTCCTCCTCCTCCTACTTCTCCTTCCCCTTTCCCTCCCCCTCCCCTCTCCCTCCCCCTTGTCTGAGGAGGAGGGGCCACCAGCGGCAGCCTATCGGAGCGGGGGCAGTAGGGCCCGAGGGGAGGGGGGGGGCATTGGCAGCGGCCGCGGGCTCCCCGCAAGAAGAAAGGGAGGGAGGGAGGGAGGGAGGGAGGGAGGGAGGGAGGGAGAGAGAGAGAGACCCAGGCGGCGGCGTCTTGTGGAAACATGGCGTACTGCACGGCCTGCCACGCCCCCCTGGGCCCCTCGCCTCCTCCTCATCATCATCCTCCTCCTCCTCCTCTTCCTCCTCCTCATCATCATCATCAGCAGCAGCAGCATCAGCATCAGCATCAGCAGCAGCAGCAGCAGCAGCATCATCAGCAGCAGCATCAGCATCAGCATCAGCATCATCATCCTCCGTCCTCTCCACAATCTCCTCCGTCCTCCTCGAGCTCCATCCCCTCCTCGAGCTCCCTCCTCCTCCTCGAGCTCCCTCCTGCTCCTCCTCCTCCCCCTTCCACTCTCCACTCTCCCCCGTCCTCTTCGAGCTCCCTTTCCTCCTCGAGCTCCCTCCTCCTCCTCCTCTTCCTCCTCCTCCTGCTCCTCACTCTCGTCGTCCTACGTGATTAACGTCCTGCTGCTGCTGCTGCTGCTGCTGCTGCTGCTGCTCATCATCCTCTCGCCTTCTCCTCCTCCTGTACCCTCGCACTCCCTCGGCCCCTCCTGCGGCGCCCGGCTCTCTGCCTCGTCGCTGGCGTCAAGCTACCAAGCGGCTCAAGCAGTCGAGCCGCTGCCAGCGCGCCACTTCTAAAACTGACTGCGACCCCAAAAACTTGTCCCACCAGCCAAAAACGCTCACCGAAAAGATCCCGACCCAACCGCCAAAAGTGACAAACATAATATCCTGATCCAGCCGACCGGAACTGCGGAACTGCCAGCCACATGTCCGCACCCATCCGTCCAACACTGCGCCGACGTACGCCCACCCGCCCGACTGGAACTGCAGCCCGATCACCCAACAGCTCGCCGCTTGGCCCCCGACCAGCCTCACGCCGAAGGGCGAGCACCTACAGTCGGGGCGTTGACCTAAGGAATCCTAAAAAAGAAACGGGGCCCCTTTTTTCCATAAGTTAAACTTCGACTTCCCATCGAAAACATAAGGAAAACCTGAGGCAAGCTGCGAAACAATTAAGGAACATGGAGCCCTTCCCGCACGAAAAGGGTTCCTTCTTCAGCGACCCGACTGTACACGGAGGCATCCCCGCGCTAGACGTGCCGCCTTCGGTGTGGCCGCTGGTTTCTCCTCGGCCGGGCCAGATACGCCGCCGTGCCTCTGGCACGAGGTGGAGGGCCCCAGGGCTTGTGCAGCACTGCGAGCGACAGGTGGGCGCTGTGATGCTCCTCCACTTACCAGCCTCGAACGTATCCCTATCCCTAAGATTGACACGCCAAAAGGCGATGACAATCTTAGGGATTCGCCCCCCAAAATGGGGGAATCCCTGAGATTGGCATCGTGATGAGGAGGTGCCCAGCATAGGGATAGGGATATGTTCCAGGCTGGTAATCCACGGGCTGTCTACCCACAACCCGGGCCTGGCTCTGGCAGGGGCCGAAGGCCACTGCATCCGCGAGAGCTCCAAAGCTGCAGGATCCCTGCGCCCAAACTTGTGCGCCGAGCACGATAAAGGCGGGCTCGAGAAGTCTTTGGCCACCAGCGCACGCGGCCGTTGGCGGGCGTCCCGCCGCTCCCGGAGCTCACAGCAACTCCCGGAACCAAGGGCTCCCTGCAGGCAGCGCATCCCTACCTCAGAAGAGAACAAGGTACCCATACCGCCTACCCTTCGCCAATTTTCTCCCTTCTTCGGCCTTCTGGGAGGCCCTCGTTGCCACCGCTGGATTCGCATCGAAATTCTGGTCAGAACGCACCCCAGGAGAGGTCCCAGGAGTAGCGGTATCGGTACCTTCTGGTCTCCCCATTACCCCCTAAACAACTGCCACAGTTACCAACAGCCTGTCCCGTAACTGCCCCCATCTATTCCTTGCGCCCCAGCCCAGGTCTGCCAGCAAGATGTCCTCGCCCGTCGCGACAAGCCCAAGACTGCGAGCAACCATCTCCACCGCTCTGGCGTAGAGCTGGCAGTGAAACGTCCTCACCTCCTGGCCTGAAACTGCGAGCAAGATGTCCTGACAACAGCGGCCTAAAGCAGGCAGCACAAAATCCCCTCCCCGAGTTGAAACTGCCATCTACTGGTCGAAGGGCCAACACTGCCAGCAATATATCCTCACCCCCCTGTCGCGAAACTGCATGCGAGAAATCATGACCCCTGGCATAAAAGCGCCAGCAATATATCCCAACAGCCAACCGCCTTGGCCTAAACTGCCAACAACATATTCTGAAAACCACGAACTAAAACTACAAAAACCATACCCTCACCCCCGGTCCAGCAACTAGCAACAACAGATGTTCATCCACCGCGGCCGAAACCGAACTGCAACCCGTATCCTCACCCACGTGCCTAAAAAGGTGACCACCACAATCTCACTGCCCACCCGCTCACTCGGGCAACACTGCGCTTGTAAAACACACACATATATATATATATACTGGCGCACCGCTTCAACGTTTCGGCGTTACTCCTTTTCCCAGAAGGAGCTTGACGAACCAACAACACACACCCATACCTACAAGGGGGTCGGAGAGGGCTATGGGTGCGTGCTGTCGAATGGGGTCCCCGCTCGGACGGGAGCGTTCCCAAGGGTCCTACAACCCGCACCCATACCCATAGCCAGTCCTCCTCCCAACGACCCCCCTATGGGTATGGGTGTGTGTTGTTCGTTTATGAGAGCTGGCATACGACGTGCGTCTGAGCTTCAAGAACATGAAAGGGCAATGTGTGAACTGGGCCGCCGAGCTTCGCCCGCCGCGCCGCCGCGCCCCGCGAGCCACGGCGCGCGGCCACCTTCGCGTCCCCTCGCGAGCCCCCGCTGGAGAGGGGGCAGCTCTCGGGCACGGGTCGCGGAGCGCGAAGCGCGATGATCTCTGCGGCCCTGGGGTGACCCAAGTTACAGTCGGTCCGTATCATCAGGATGCGCGATAAGGATGCGAGGGCGACGCCCATGTCGCAGCCTCTCGAGCCGGGCGCGGCCGACGAGAGTGGCCAAGGATGGACCGAGGAGGCAAGGACGCAGGGGCATCCTTGGGAAGGTTGCCCATCCTTACCATACAAGTCAACAATAAGCAATAACGCGATAAAAAATACTCTAAAATCGCACTTCTCGCCCTTACCCTGGCTGCCGCTTGGCTGTGCTGTGCAAGGAGCTGGCCCTGCCCGTCAGTCGGCCATTCTCTCTCGCCCTGGGCTCCGCACATCGGGGCCCTGGGGCTCCACACACACACCAACACACACAATAATCACAACAACAACAACAACAACAACAACAACAACAACAACAACAACAAAAACAAAAACAACAACAATTACACCACCACCACCAACAACAACAGCATTAACAACAACAAAAACACATCTCACACATGCGCGCCACACAACACACACACATACTCACGCCACACATACAAAGACACACAAACAATCACATACAAACAAATTAACAAACAAACAACACACACAAACAAACCCACGTGTGGTTCTGCACACGTGGGAGCATGTGCGAGTAATGTTCCACACGCACACAGACACACACACACACACACACACACACACGGGGGGGCACTACCGGCTGGACCCCCCCCCCTCGAAA
>CAUYUJ010003936.1:430020-470020 GCA_963575745.1 Prorocentrum cordatum
CTCCGAGAAGTTGAGCTTCGATTTCCCATGGGAAACCTCAGGAAAACAAAAGGCAAACTGCAGAACAATCAAGGAACACCGAGCCCCTCCCCAACGAAAAGGGTTCCTTCTTCAGGGCCCCGACTGTAGTGAAGGTCACGGCACAAGGGTCGTGCAGCCTCTGCGCAGCTTCTGGGAACGACGAGACAGAGCGGCCGAGCCTGTGGCATCGAACTCGAGCTGGAATGTGTGAATCCAGGGCGTGGCCTAACGATCGCTTCTGCAACTATCTTTGGGGGTTCTATGGGGCAGGCTCGGGCCATCCCTGGCCCCCTTCAAAACATGCTGTGCCGATCTGATGGTCAAATTCAGCGACCTCAAGCCAACTTCGATCTTCTGGGGGGCTACCTTGTGGGGCGTTTGGGGGACAACTCGGTGTCATACTGGAATCATCTTGTGCAAATCGTTGCTGGCCCTGGGACCTCTGAGGACCAGCCTGGGCCAACATTAGGGGCCCCTGCGAGCGAAAACGCATGAATGTGACGCCCGCTGGACAATTCCAAGTCCCCCCCCGGCGCTGAATTAGTTTATGTTTGTTGTTCCTGAGGGGGGAGGAGAGAGGCCATCGACAAAGTCACTACCTTCAAGACCATCGCGGGTGACCTCGGGAATTACCCTGGCGACGTACCCAACCCCTGCGCAATGCGGGGCATGAGTAGCTTGGGAGACGTTATACGGAGGTGATGACGTGACATGGGCACATATACTTCTGCAAGCGGCATTCGTGAGGCTCGCAGCCCCCCAGGGATTGCGATGTCCCGCTCAGATCTGCCTGGTGCCTCGCTCCGCTGGACCCACCAGCAGCCCTCGAAAGTGGCGACAATTTCGCAGATCGCAGCCCCCCAGGGACGGCGATGTCCCGCTCAGGTCCGCGCGGCGCCTCACTCCGCAGGACCCAACAATTTCGCAGATCGCAGCCCCCCAGGGACGGCGAGGTCCCGCTCAGGTCCGCGCGGTGCCTCACCCCGCAGGACCCACCAGCAGCCCTCGAAAGTGACGACATTTCGCATATCGCAGCCCCCCCCCCCAGGACGGCGAGGTCCCGCTCAGGCCCGCGCGGTGCCTCACCCCGCAGGACCCACCAGCAGCCCTCGAAAGTGGCGACGGTTTCGCAGATCGCAGCCCCCCAGGGACGGCGAGATCCCGCTCAGGTCCGCGCGGTGCCTCAATCTGCAGGACCCACCAGCAGCCCTCGAAAGTGACGACCGTTTCGCAGATCGCAGCCCCCCAGGGACGGCGAGGTCCCGCTCAGGCCCGCGCGGTGCCTCATTCCGCAGGTATCACCAGCAGCCCTCGAAAGCGGCGACAGTTTCGCAGATCGCAGCCCCCCAGGGACGGCGATGTACCGCTCAGGTCCGCGCGGCGCCTCGCCCCGCAGGACCCACCAGCAGCCCTCGAAAGTGGCGACGTTTCGCAGATCGCAGCCCCCCAGGGACGGCGAGATCCCGCTCAGGTCCGCGCGGTGCCTCACCCCGCAGGACCCACCAGCAGCCCTCGAAAGTGGCGACAATTTCGCAGATCGCAGCCCCCCAGGGACGGCGAGGTCCCGCTCAGGTCCGCGCGGTGCCTCACCCCGCAGGACCCACCAGCAGCCCTCGAAAGTGGCGACCGTTTCGCAGATCGCAGCCCCCCAGGGACGGCGAGGTCCCGCTCAGGTCCGCGCGGTGCCTCACCCCGCAGGACCCACCAGCAGCTCCCGAAAGTGGCGACCGTTTCGCAGATCGCAGCCCCCCAGGGACGGCGAGGTCCCCGAGGTCCGCGCGGATCGCTCACCGCCGCCTCAGCAGGACCCACCAGCAGCCTCCGATGTTTTCACAGATCGCAGCCCCCCAGGGATGGCGAGGTCTAATTTGGGTCCGCGCGTGGCGTCACTGTGCTGGGCCCCCCAGCAGGCCTCGAAAGTGGCGACAGTTTCACAGATCGCAGCCCCCCAGGGATGGCGAGGTCTAATTTGTCCGCCGTGGCGTCACTGTGCTGGGCCCCCCAGCAGGCCTCGAAAGTGGCGACAGTTTCACAGATCGCAGCCCCCCAGGGATGGCGAGGTCTAATTTGGGTCCGCGCGTGGCGTCACTGTGCTGGAAACCCCAGCAGGCCTCGAAAGTGGCGACAGTTTCACAGATCGCAGCCCCCCAGGGATGGCGAGGTCTAATTTGGGTCTGCGCGTGGCGTCACTGTGCTGGGCCACCCAGCAGGCCTTGAAAGTAGCGACAGTTTCACAGATCGCACCCCCCCGCAGGCAAGACAGGAGGAGGCAGGCAGGAGGCAGGAGGGAGGCGGGAGGAATAAAGGAGGAGACCACAGTCCCTCATTCAAAACGAATACCCAACCAAGGAGGGTTGGGAAAAAAGGCGGTAGGGGGGGGCATGGGAAATCGAGAAGGTCACAACTTGAAGACAATCGCGGGCGGCCTCGTGAACAAGCAACAACCTACGAAGGGGCACGTAAGCGTGATAATCACGGCTTTGAGCCAATAAAGAACAGACTGGCTCCCACTTGAACTCAAGTTCTGGCAGGATCTACTCACGACTCTTACATACTACCTAACTTTACCCAATCATCCGAACAACACGCGACACACCCATCACCCGAACAACAAACACTCTGACCAAATGACGCACGCACTCCAACACGGGGCAACGTAACTTATGCCCAATGGAATGGCAAGTGACGCAGACACGCAGCCTGTGAGCACCGAGGTCATGCTGCGACCAGTCGACAATGCTACCGTGTGTGCTCCTGCGGGCCCGATGTGCAAAACCTTGACGGGTCTCCTGCGCGCTCCTGCTCACTTCTGGGGCCTGGCGCGACCGCGAGACCATCTCCCCATGCACACGGAGCCCTCCTGAGGACCCAGGGCCCGCGCTTGCCCTGGTCCCCAAAGGCCCGTCTCGGAACCGCGCTGAGGAGTCTCTTCGGCCGCCCTGGGAGCCCTCCGGGCCGGCCCGGAATCACAACATCGTCCAACGACAAGCGGTCCGGGTATGGCTTAACCTTCTCGCCGCTTCGGTGGTTCGAGCGCACGAGCCTGCACAAGCGCCCCAGGAAGGCCCCCCCGCAGCTCACAAGAGGCCTGCCACACGACCCCAAGAAGGGCCAGAAAAGGAGGGCGCAGCGAGAAGGCTGGACGCCTGCCCGCCAAGATGGCCACATGTTCCTCCCGGAAGCCTCCAAGAGTCCACCAAGAGGCCACTCACAGGCCTCAACAGGCCCCCAGGAGGCTCTCAGGAAGCCCCCAAACGCCCCCCCAAGAGGCTCCCCAAGAGACCCCACAGATGCCTCCCAGACGCCTCTGATCCACGATCCATTCGAGCGTAATGACGAGATCAAGCGACGGCCGCTACATGATCAGAAGAAGAGAAGTCCTACCATCGTCTCAGAATGGATGCGGACCCATTGATACCATAGGCAGCGACACGAACGCGAGCAACGCCAGACGACGCTCCAGAAAGGAAGGGGCAAGTTCACACGGAGTAGCGACGAGCGGCACCCTTCCTGAGCCAAGTGGTGGAGGCGACGAGCGACGAAGCAGATCCGGATGGCTGAAGCAACCCCTGCGTCTCGCATCAGACGAGCCCTACAACCACATCTTCAGGCCCACAAGTCAACGTGCAGCTGACTGAACCTGGGTCATGGCGATCCTCGGGCATGCTGGGATATCGCAACGAATGGGGCAATATTATTGAGGCACCTTGGAACCCTCCCGAATGGGCATCTTTGCGCTGCAGCAAGCAATCGAACACATTATATGTGTATATATGTATATGTCTATATGTGTGTGCGTGTGTGTTTTTGGTTGTTCCCCACATGCTTCGTGGGGTTCTGGTTTTCTTCCCTGGCGCGCCGCACCCGCGACACTCACACCTCACTCTTCCTTTCCTCCTCACAGCACTGCTCAGCACATCTCAGCTCAGCTCAGCTCAGCTCAGCTCAGCACGGCACAGCTCAGCACGGCACAGCTCAGCACAGCACAGCACAGCACTTTCTCACTTGCACTCGTGCTGACAGCACACACACATATATTCACAGCACGTATACACACAGCACGCATACACACAGACACTAACAGACACAGACACACATAGACACACACAGACACACATACACACATACATACACAGGCACAACGACACAGACACATACACACAGACACACACGCACACACAGACACACAGACACTACCTCACCCACGCGCACCACCTGCACGGCACGTACACGAGACACGCGCAGCACACTTCACAACACAGCGCAGCGCATCACAACACAGCGCGGCACTTTCAGGACACCGTAGGGGGTGCGCAGGGGGTGGTCTCTCACCGCGGCCGCTATGCACGACGGTCGTCCAGGCACAGCAGGCGTGGCACTTTCTCGACACCACAGGGGGTGCGCAGGGGGTGGTCTCTCACCGCGGCCGCTATGCACGACGGTCGTCCAGGCACAGCAGGCGTGGCACATTCTCGACACCACAGGGGGTGCGCAAGGGGTGGTCTCTCACCGCGGCCGCTATGCACGACGGTCGCTCAGGCACAGCAGGCGTGGCACTTCTCGACGCCACAGGGGGTGCGCAGGGGGTGGTCTCTCACCGCGGCCGCTATGCACGACGGTCGTCCAGGCACAGCAGGCGTGGCACATTCTCGACACCACAAAGAGTGCGCATGGGGTAGTCTCTCACCGCGGCCGCTACGCACGACGGTCGTCCAGGCACAACAGGCGTGGCACTTTCTCGAAACCACAGGGGGTGCGCAGGGGGTGGTATCCCACCGCGGCCGCTATGCACGACTGTCGCCCAGGCACAGCAGGCGTGGCACTTCCTCGACGCCACAGGGGGTGCGCAGGGGGTGGTCTCTCACCGCGGCCGCTATGCACGACGGTCGCCCAGGCACAGCAGGCGTGGCACATTCTCGGCACCACAGGGGCTGTGCAGGGGGTGGTCTCTCACCGCGTCCGCTATGCACGACGGTCGTCCAGGCACAGCAGGCGTGGCACTTTCTCGACACCATAGGGGGTGCGCAGGGGGTGGTCTCTCACCGCGGCCGCTATGCACGACGGTCGTCCAGGCACAGCAGGCGTGGCACATTCTCGACACCACAAAGGGTGCGCAGGTGGGGGTCCCCCACTGCGGCCGCTATGCACGACGGTCGCTCAGGCACAGCAGGCGTGGCACATTCTCGACACCACAGGGGGTGCGCAGGGGGTGGTCTCTCACCGCGGCCGCTATGCACGACGGTCGTCCAGGCACAGCAGGCGCGGCACGTTCTCGACACCACAGGGGGTGCGCAGGGGGTGGTATCCCACCGCGGCCGCTATGCACGACGGTCATCCAGGCACAGCAGGCGTGGAACACTCTCGACACCACAGGGGCTGTGCAGGGGGTGGTCTCTCACCGCGGCCGCTATGCACGACGGTCGTCCAGGCACAGCAGGCGTGGCACTTTCTCGACACCACAGGGGGTGCGCAGGGGGTGGTCTCTCACCGCGGCCGCTATGCACGACGGTCGTCCAGGCACAGCAGGCGTGGCACTTTCTCGACACCACAGGGGGTGCGCAGGGGGTGGTCTCTCACCGCGGCCGCTATGCACGACGGTCGTCCAGGCACAGCAGGCGTGGCACATTCTCGACACCACAGGGGGTGCGCAGGGGGTGGTCTCTCACCGCGGCCGCTATGCACGACGGTCGTCCAGGCACAGCAGGCGTGGCACTTTCTCGACACCACAGGGGGTGCGCAGGGGGTGGTCTCTCACCGCGGCCGCTATGCACGACGGTCGTCCAGGCACAGCAGGCGTGGCACATTCTCGACACCACAGGGGGTGCGCAGGGGGTGGTCTCTCACCGCGGCCGCTATGCACGACGGTCGTTTCGAGGCACACCGCACGACGGTCGTGGCACTTTCTCGGGGGGTGCGCAGGGGGTGGTCTCTCACCGCGGCCGCTATGCACGACGGTCGGGCACAGCAGGCGTGGCACTTTCTCGGCACCACAGGGGGTGCGCAGGGGGTGGTCTGTCACCGCGGCCGCTATGCACGACGGTCGCCCAGGCACAGCAGGCATGGCACTGCCTCGACACCACAGGGGGGTGCGCCGGGGGTGGTCTCTCACCGCGGCCGCTGTGCACGACGGTCGTCCAGGCACAGCAGGAGTGGCACAGTTTCGACACCACAGGGGGTGCGCAGGGGGTGGTCTCCCACCGCGGCCGCTATGCACGACGGTCGTTTAGGCACAGCAGGCGTGGAATATTTTTGACATTACAGGGGCTGTGCAGGGGGTGGTCTCTCACCGCGGCCGCTATGCACGACGTCGTCCAGGCACAGCAGGCGTGGCACTTCCTCTACGCCACAGGGGCTGCGCAGGGGGTGGTATCCCACCGCGGCCGCTATGCACGACTGTCGCCCAGGCACAGCAGGCGTGGCGCATTCTCGACACCCCAAGGGGTGCGCAGGGGGTGGTCTCTCACCGCGGCCGCTATGCACGACTGTCGTCCAGGCACAGCAGGCGTGGCGCATTCTCGACACCACAAGGGGTGCGCAGGGGGTGGTCTCTCACCGCGGCCGCTATGCACGACTGTCGTCCAGGCACAGCAGGCGTGGCACTTTCTCGACACCACAGGGGGTGCGCAGAGGGTGGTCTTTCACCGCGGCCGCTATGCACGACGGCCGTCCAGGCACAGCAGGCGTGGCACTTTCTCGACACCAAAGGGTGGTCTCTCACCGCGGCCGCTATGCAAGACGGTCGTCCAGGCACAGCAGGCGTGGCACTTTCTCGAAACCACAGGGGGTGCGCAGGGGGTGGTCTCCCACCGACGACTACGACGACGATTGCGACGAGGAGGTGCGACGACGAGTACGACTACGAGTACGACGACGAGTACAACGAGGAGTGCCACGACGGGCGCGACGACGGGTACGACAACGAGTGCGACGAGTAAAACGAGTACGACGACGAGTGCGGCGATAACTACGACGACGACGACGAGTGCGACAGCGATTACGACGACGAATGCGACGAACAGTACGGCGACGAGATACGACGACGACGAGTACGAAGACGACGAGTACGACGACGAGTACGACAACGAGTACGACGACGAATACGATGAGTACGACGACGAGCGCGACGAGTACGACGACGACGCTGAGCATACTCAGTACGACGACGCTGGTTCGACTGGTTGGTCTGGTTGGCGTGGTCTGGTTGGTCTGGTCTGGTCTGGTTGGTTTGGTCTGGTTGGTCTGGTTGGTGTGGTTGGTTGGCCTGGCTGGCTCGTGTGGCTGCTCTGCTTGATTGGCCTGGCTGGCTGGTCTGACTACTTTGGCTGGTTATGGCTGGAACGACTGATCCGACTGGTCTGGTCAGTCTGGCTGGTCTGGCTGATATGGCTGGTCTGGTCAGTCTGGCTCGTCAGGATGGCGAAGCGGGATGTGATATGGTTTGTGAACACGTGACATAAAATAAGTATGTGGGGTTCCTCGGTAGCGTAATTTTAGTTTGGTCTGATAGGCAGCCAGGGACTCGGGACACGTTTTCATTAGGTTCGCAGTATGTCTGGATGGACGCGCGAGCGGTGACACCGAGCAACCTACCACAGCGCAACTTGCAAGCATCCAGGCACTGAGTCAACGCTATCAACTGCTCTGCTGGGCCCTGGGTTCTCCTTGAAGGCCGCCAAACATCAATGACAGAATACAAAACTTGGACACAATAAGCCGGATCCCACGCATCCATGCTTAAGCTTCGCGCATGCAGCGCATCCATGCTTAAGCTCGCGCAGGCAGGCCCCCGCCTTCGGGAACACCTCCTGCAGGGGCGCAGGTGCAGCGATGTGCGCCTCGGGACGACCAGAAAGAACCGCACATCTACACATGATGACTTACTGACCGAAGCGTGCAATTGAAATTGCAGCCGCAATCCCACTCGTGGCAAGCCACAGCCAGGCGTCTGGCGGGCAAGACAACAAGACTCAAGCAACCTAAAGGCAGCCTTGAAGGGGGCCGCGACTTCGCCACACATTACGGCACGAGTTCAAGGATTTGTTGATCTTATCGACAAGTGAGCTGAACGGGTCCAGCGTCTACTGAATGCCCTGACGAGTGATATGTCCGCTTCTGCCAGCACAGATGTGCAAAACAACGAGGCGCACACGCACATAAGCACATGCGTGCATAGTGGGAGACACACACACACACATCCACACACACGCACTTCTTCTGTGCGATATTCACGCGCTGGGGGCATGGAGGGCAAGAACGCCTCTGAGACATACAACAACGACGGCGATGTGGATGCGGAAAGGCCGATCACAGACGGTACAGTCGCCATCGTGCTACCACAGGGGACGCATGGTAAGAAACGAAAGGGCTTTTCTGGCCATGGCGGGACTGGGCCGCAAACAGATTCCGCTGCACAGATCTCGAGAACGGCCCGAAGACCCGAGCCCCTCCGGAGCCCCAGACGATCCTTATGTCAGCACCTCGGCTGCCATTCAAGACAATCCGACTTCGTGCCCCGAGATACAGTGTAGAGTTTCCACAGGTCCCGTCGAGTTCTCGGCAGTGGGTGTTCAGTGCTCTCGAGACGCTTTCGACCTCTGACTTCCTGGCCTACTGGGCGTGCATTACGTAGCAGAGCGCCGCTCGGCTAATTTGGCCAGAAGCCTGCGCCCCCCCCGATCCCTGCACTTCCCAAGCTGGCATTGGACAAACCGCCGCTTTCTGTTGCATCTTCGGGGGGCCCTACCCATCCCCTTGCGCCGGCATCCGCGCCGAACTCGCGTCGAGTCCACGCCGAATCCGCGTCGAATCCGCGCCGAGCCTGCGCCGAACCCGCGCCAGCCCCAGGAGAGGACAGCAGCGCAGCGAGGCGCAGCTGGTGGGGACGGCCCCAGGCACCGACGTTTCCAGAGCAGCTGGAAGCGTGCACAAACAGAGTGCTCAATCGAAGCCGATCCCCCAGAGCACTCTCGGCGGCCAGCGAGGGGGGGAAATTAGAAGGAGAAGGCCCTCTCAGAAGGCGGCGGGGCTTCTTAGAAGCCCTCGCGCCTTCTGAGGAGTTGTTTGTGCTTTCAGGGAAGGCTTAGAAAATTTCTCAGAAGGCCGGGGGACCCCCGCCGCCTTCCGAGATGGCCTTCTCCTTCTCACTCCCCCCCCTCGCTCGCCACCGACACTCCCAGACACCGCGTTGACGCCTGCTTGCTTCGCCCACTGATGCCTCGTGGCTGACGAGGCTGTTTCGTCCTGCGCCATGTGTTCTGCCATCCTTGCGGGTACATGCGTGGCTCAACTGGTAGGCGGTAGGCGCCGTCAGGCGCCGCACCGCCGCAAGAGACGGCGCGCCCGACTGGACCCCGCCCCCTCTCCCCCCCCCTCGGGCATCCCCCCTCCTTCACCTCCTCCTGTAATCCCTCCTCCATCCCTGGCCCTCAGACATACTTTCTCAAACGTGTCGGTAGGTCGGGCCCAGCGTTTCGCCGGAGAGCTCCTCGCCATGTCTGGCCCGGCTCGGAAGCTTGACAAGTGGAACAGCTTCACGGATGGATGGCGGGTGGTCTTCACAATGCGGCCCTCTCTCCCCGGCGCCGCGCACACTGGTCTGAACAGTTTGCCGCAGCTCCGTGAGCTGCTGTCTGGGGTGGCCAAAGAGGGGGCGTCCAAGAGGGGGGGCGCAAATCATGGCCGGCGGCATGTGCGCGGCCCAGGAGGGTATTGAAATAGGAAGAGGCGCCATGAAGTCTGTGGAGACATCATGGCCCCCGCCATGCGATCCCCCCCCTCCCCCAGCCTGGAACTCGGCCCCTGTCGTGACCCGGGGCCAGGCTCCTCGCCTTCTGTGGCAACTGGTGGGAGCCTCCCATGCCACCTTGTGGGCTCTTGCGAATCGACACTAATCGAAGCTAAATCGACGCTGATCGACGCTAAATCCACCTTAATCGACCCTGCGTCGACGCTAATCGACTCTAGCCGACGCTATCTCATCGGCCCCCAGACGCCAATCGACGCCAGTCGACGCTAAAGACACAATTTCGAGGGTACACAAGACTCCCATGATTACTACCGAACTCGCCCATCAATCCCGCCCAGCTCAGCAACCGCTCCCTCGTCCGGGTCCGTCCCCTCCTCCCCGCTCGGAATGCTGCCGTCGCCCCCGGCCGAGCCCAGCTGCTCCACGGTCGTGAACGGCTTAACGATTTCTGCCGTCCATCGACTCGCGCTCGACTGGTCACGATTTGCTCCAAGGTTCCTTCGAACACATGTGCATGTTTACCTGGATCTGCCACGACCTGCCCAGATGCACCTCGATGTTATACGTATGCTTACCTGGATTGGTCTGGCTCGATCCCCACAGGTCGATTGGCAAAAAGTCGTCAAGCCCTTGTGGGACGCGCAAAGACGTAGTGGTATTATATGTCCTCCTTGGAGCCGCGCGTCCGACCTGAATCTAAAGTAGACCCATCATGTAGTACATCGTTTCCCGAGCGGTGTGGCCAGAACGCGCCCGCCACGACGCATATACTAAAAGGTTTCTCGGTGCGCGCGTCGCCCCTGGGGGGGGGCGGGCGACGCACACTTCTTTTTCCCAAACGTCCTGTGGTGTTGGGTCCTCGTCTTGAAATAGCGGTCCCCGCGTTCTCTTCCTCCTCCTCCTCCCCCTCCTCCCTCCTCCCTCACCATCATCATCATCATCACCCGTTTCACCACATCCCTCACACGTTTCGTGGCCCCATAGGGAGCCTCACCGAAAGTCCCAGTGCTACCGTCCGCATGCGTCCCGCACACCGCACACCCAGTACAGCGCTTCGTGGCCACATAGGGAGCCCAACCGAAGGACCAAGTGCTACCGTCCGCGTGCGCCCCGGAAACCCAATTCGACATTTCCACTCACCCAATACAGCGCTTCGTGACACCATAGGGAGCTCCACCGAAGCCCCCAGTGGGACCGTCCGCGTGCGTCCCCAAAAAACACAATTTCGGATTTTTACCCACACAGTACAGCGCTTCGTGGCCCCATAGGGAGCTCCACCGAAGCCCCCAGCGGGACCGCTCGCATGCGTCCCACACATCCAATTTGGCATTTTCACCCACCCAGTACGGCGCTTCGTGGCCCCATACGGAACTCCACCGACGACCCAGTGCTACCGCCTGCATGCGTTCACCCCCACCCAGTGCAGCGCTTCGTGGCCCCATAGGGAGCTTCACCGAAGCCCCCAGCGGGACCGCTCGCATGCGTCCCACACATCCAATTTGGCATTTTCACCCACCCAGTACGGCGCTTCGTGGCCCCATACGGAACTCCACCGACGACCCAGTGCTACCGCCCGCATGCGTTCACCCCCACCCAGTGCAGCGCTTCGTGGCCCCATAGGGAGCTTCACCGAAGCCCCCAGTGGGACCGCTCGCATGCGTCCCACACGCCAAATTTGTCATTTTCACCCACCCAGCACAGCGCTTCGTGGCCCCATAGGGAACTCCACCGACGGCCCCAGTGCTACCGCCCGCATGCGTTCCCCCCACCCAGTGCAGCGCTTCGTGGCCCCGTAGGGAGCTTCACCGAAGAAGATATTCACAATTGCGGCACCCACAACTGCATATGGTTGAGTCCTTCGCCAGGATCATTTTACCAACGCAAGGGGAGCCCAGTGGCAGAGGAATGAGAAAACGACAGACGAAGGGACGACACGACGGGAGAGCGCGGCGGGCGAGGGGGGACGGGGAGGGGGGGGGAGGGCGGGGCGCGCGCACGCCCACGCGCGCGCGCGCACAGCGCCAGCCGGGGCCCGCGCAGTCCCCGGGAGGAAGCCGGTTGTGGTGGGCGGGGGGGGCGATGTACACATAGCATTAGAAGGGAACGAACAATGACATAAACATAAAAACTCTGAGATCCGCGCGGACTTCGCGGATCGGCGCTGGGTCCCCGTGGCGGCGCCTCCGGCGCCGCCCCTGGCGCGCTCCGCGCGCCAGGGAAGGGGGTCCAGCGCGGATCCGAGAAATCCGCGCGGACCTCCGAGTTTTATGTTTCTGTCATTGTCTGTCTCGCTGTATTAAGATGTTGGGGTGGCGCCGACCCTGGCCAGGCGGGAGGAGACGCCCTGGGGAGGCAGGTGGGCACCGACCGCTGCCACGCCGCCGCCCCGCCGCTCGAGAGAGCCTCGCCGCCGCGCGGGCCGGGCCCCCCCCCCGGGGCTGGAGGAGCAGGAGCGCGCGCGCGCGCAGCTCTCGCCCGTGCAGGTTGCCCCCCTGCAGCCTCTCCGCCTCCTCCGCTAATCGACGCGACATCAACGCCAGCCGACGCTAAACCGGCGCTGTCTCATCGACTCCCAGACGCTACTCGGCGCCAACTGACGCTGGAGGCGGAAAGAAGAGGGTAATCCAGGAACCCATGATGTGCTACAAAACCCCCATGCAGTCTCTCCGCCTCCTCGGCTGTCTGCTTGAGCAGTTCTTCTGAGGGCTTGCCAGGCTCAGCCTGGGACATCAGGAATTAGAAGCAGGCGATCCTGGCGCAGACGACCCCACATCAGAGGTCGTCTGTGCCGTCCCTCCGCCTGCGAGCTGGTGGTTTTGTCGCGTCCGTCTCACTCCCCGGCCCTGGCGCTCTGTCTTAGCGAAGTGATCGATAAATCATCCTCGTCCTCCTCCTCTCCACCCTCCTGCGGAGCAGCGTCAGGGGGGATCTTCTATAAAGGGAGGCAACATCAGCATTGAGTTGGCATCTGCGACACAACGCCGATAGATTCGCGATAGGCCCCCGACAGAACATCCGCGGGTGCTGGGTGGGCAGGACCATGGATTAGCGATCCATGGATTAGCGATCCGTGTCGGGGACGCGCAAACATCGATTAGCGATCCATGGATTTGGAGCGCGGTCGCCAAATCCATGGATCGGAGGAGGTGCCCTCCCCAAAGTGCGACCGGTGCCGCCTCGCTCGGCGGCGGAAATCCGCGATTTCCCCTAGAAACGGGGACCGTCGCTAATCCACGCCCCCTGAATCCATGTTTCCGATCGCCTGAAGAATGGGGGCCGATGCAGCCTCCCTAAACCGATCCCCCTCTCACGTTGTCACTGGTTTTTGGCTCATAGCTTTAGGTCGGGCATGTCCCCCTACAGGCGGACTCTGGACGAAAAATGAAGAAAAATAGCCAAAGAAAATTCAAACAATATTCAAAACATTGTAAAAGACAAAAAAACGTCCCCAGACTATTTCTTTACTATTTTTCAACGTTCCCCCTGTAGGGAGACAGGCCCGACTTTCCGGAGGCCGCTCGGGGCGATCCGGGAACCCCCAGAACGCTCTCAGCGAGGCGCAGCTGCTGGAACGGCTCCTGGGGCCGGAGAACCACCAGGAACCGACGAGAGCGGCCGAAAGCCTAGAACCTCGAAACGGCCCTGTCCAGTCCAGGGCCCACTGAGACCCATCCCTTCCCTCCCTCCCCCCCTCCTCTTGACCCCTCCGCCTGAGCGGGGGCGCGTGGGCGAGCCTGGCCTGCGAAACGGACGAGTGCTCCACGTAGACCGTGTGGCGGGCGTCCCGCTGCGCCTGAGGTGCGGGCAGGGCGCGGGCTCGAGGAGCAGAACAGAGAGAGGAGGAGGGGGGGGAATATCCTGACCAGCCTCACGTTGCGGAAAGATCACGTCGGAAATCCTCTGGGGCCCTGGGGGCCCTCTCCGGGCCCCGGCACCGCAAGCACAACCACTCCCAACGAAGCACGGGGATACGTGGAGACAACTGGAAACGAGTCGGCTACACGCAGGAGTGACCCTGGGCAAGAGTGACCTTTGGTGCGCGGCTTTGGGGGGGCCGCGGGGGGGCCAGACACAAGCACGCGAGACGCTGCGATCGCATCGCGTTCGGCGATCGGGGGGCCCCGGGTGAGCCCGCACCGAGGGTCACTCCGGCGAAGGGTCACTCTGACGCGCAGCCGAACGAGGCAATGTGCCCACGGCAGCTCCGGCACGAGAGGGCGTCGGACGCCGGAGGGCGACGGGGAGCCCCCCCGACGGGTGGAGCGCCCAGGAGGCCTGCGGCCCCCGAGGGTCCGCGGCGCGGGGGCGGGCCCCGCGGGCGGGAGGGGGGAGGGAGGAAGCGAAGCAACCAGTCCAGCTGTCGGCCAGGACGGATGCGTACGGATCGCTGAGCTTGTCCAAGACGCGAGTCGTCCTGCCACCGCCTTCCCCCCCTGCAGGTGGCACTCTGGAGCGGGGCGGATCTGCGACAGCGTCGGCATCATCCCGCCAGCCTTCTGGGCGTCGGCGGTCTGAGGCCATTCCGCTTTCTGGCAAATCCCCTCTTCCCTTCAGGAAGGGGTACCCTGCCCTCTCCCCCTGAAGCTTCCTGGTGGGATCGCGAGCGGTCGGCGCACCCGAAGTGGCCCAAGATGGCTCTGGGAGGTCCAAGAGCGGGCTCCAAGGTGGCTCCAAAATGGCACAAGGTGGAGCGAGCTGGCCTCCATCGTGCCTCCAAGAGGCCCGAGAGAGCTACAAGATGACCCCGAATGCTGTCGGAGCGCCCCGTGGACACACCCAAGGGGCAAAAGACATCCAGCACCGAAGGAACATCAGTTAGTTTAGCCGTCTCGCCTTTGCGCCTGCAGTTCGCTTGAAGTCTCAAGATGGCCCCAAGATGACCCAAGAGAACCCCAAGAGAGCCCCATGATAGGCCGAAGAGGCCTCCGAGAGCGCCCCGAGAGGACCCCGACATGCAACTTCGATGGCCCAAGAAGGGTGGGGATGGGGGTAAGGGTCAACTATTGTTCTATGTAGCGATATGGTTAGCTTGTCTTGTCTATCAGTTTCAAATTGGTTCAGCTTCATAGTTAGCTTGCTGATTACGCAGGATTGCCATGCAAATTCTGCAGTTCGTTATCTCTTTCTCTCCCTCTCTCTCTCTAACTCTCTCTGATTGTCTGCATGCCCTTCTCTGCCGCGTGCATGTGCAAGCCGATCTGCAGAACCGAGCCCGACGAAACATCCCGACCACCCAGGAACAACACAATACAAGCACTAGAAAACAACAAACGGACATAGCATTGCAAACACATGGTGTTGTCACAGGTTTCGCTGGTCCTTGCTTGTTGGAACAATTGGTCCTGCTGTAAAGCATGCAACGTGTTTTGATTACTTTTGGTGGGAAACTAGAATTAGCCAGGTGAAGGACCCAATCATGTGCAGTTGTGAGTACCGCTGTTGTAAGCACCGCATTCGGAGGAGCTCCACATAGGGCCACGAGACGTGTGACGGGTGTGCCAAAATAAGTGCGGTGGGCGCATGCGAACGCAGCTATTGGGGCCGTCGGTGGGGATCCATATGGGGCCGCCGCGAAACGCGTGAGGGGTAGGCCAACAGGGGTGCGGTGGGCGCATGCGAGCACAGCCACCAGGGCCGTCGGTGGAGGTCCCTATGGGGCCACGAAGCGCGTGAGGAGTGTGTGTGTGTGTGTGTGCGTGTGTGTGTGTGTGTGTGTGTGTGCGTGCGTGCGTGCGTGCGTGCGTGCGTGCGTGCGTGCGTGCGTGCGTGCGTGCGTGCGTGCGTGCGTGCGTGCGTGCGTGCGTGCGTGCGTGCGTGCGTGCGTGCGTGCGTGCGTGCGTGCGTGCGTGCGTGTGCGTGCGTGCGTGCGTGCGTGCGTGCGTGCGTGCGTGCGTGCGTGCGTGCGTGCGTGCGTGTGTGTGTGTGTGTGTGCGTGCGTGCGTGCGTGCGTGCGTGCGTGCGTGCGTGCGTGCGTGCGTGCGTGCGTGCGTGCGTGCGTGCGTGCGTGCGTGCGTGCGTGCGTGCGTGCGTGCGTGTGTGTGTGTGTGTGCGTGTGTGTGTGTGCGTGTGTGTGTGCGTGTGTGCCAAAATTGGTGCGGTGGGCGCTTGCGAACGCAGCCACTGGGTCCGTCGGTGGACCTCCCTATGGGGGCGCGAAGCGCAAGACGGGTAGGCCAACATGGGTGCGGTGGGCGCATGCGAATGCAGTCACCGGGGCCCTCGGTGGAAGTCCCTATGGGGCCACAAAACGTGCGAGGAACGTGCCAAAAGGGGTGCGGTGGGGGCATGCGAACGCAGCCGCCGGGTCCGTCGGTGGAGCACTTTGTCGGCCATGAAATGTGTGAGAGGTGTGCCAAAAATGTGCGGTGGGCGCATGCGATCGCACCCACTGTGGCCTTCGGTGGAATTCTTTATGGGGTTGCGATACGTGTGAGGGGTGTGCCAAATGGGGCGCGGTGGGCGCATGCGAACGCAGCCAAAGGGCCATCGGTGGAGGTCCCTATGGGGCCACGAAGCGTGCATTTGGTGTGCCAACATGGGCGCGGTGGGCGCATGCGAATGCATCCGCTGGGGCCGTCAATGGAACTCTCTATGGGGGTGCGAAACGTGTGGGGGGCGTGCCAAAATAGGTGCGGTGGGCACGTGCGAACGCAGCCACTGGGTCCGTCGGTGGAGCTGAACCCCCTTATGGGGCCACGAACCATGTGAAGCGTGTGCCGAAATAGGCACGGTGGGCGCATGCGAACGTAGCCGCCGGCGCCGTCGGTGGGGATCCTATGGGGCCACGAAACGTGCGCGGGGTGTGCAAAATGGGCGCGGTGGGCGCATGCGAACGCAGCCACTGGGGCCGCCGGTGGAGGTCCCTATGGGCCAAGGGACGTGTGAAGGGGCGTGCCAAAAATGGACCCGGTGGGCGCATGCGAATGCATCCACTGGGGCCGTCGGTGGAGCTCCCTAGGAGCCACGAAAATAAGTGCGGTGGGCGCATGCGAACGCAGCCACTGGGTCCGTCGGTGGAGCTGTCTACGGGGCCAGGCAACGTGTGAGGGGTGTGCCCACATGGGCGCGGTGGGCGCATGCGAACGCAGCCGCTGGGGTCGTCTGTGCAGCTCCCTGTGCAACCACTGGTGGTCCAGTGCCGTGATTGGAGCCCGCAAGTCACAATTCCGGTACTCACAACTGTATGGAAGGAAAGAAAAAGGAAAAAGGAAGGAGGAGCGCGGGGACGGTCTCCTCACATCGAGGACCAACACCACAGGATGGTTGGGTGAAAAAGCGAGCATGAATCTCATTGATCCTTTTGCAAGTACATGAGGAACTGGCCCCCATGACTGTTTTACATACACATGCACCGTGTAATCATGAAAGCAGAAACGCGTAAGTCAAACGAACACATTGTGTTTGTATGCAGAATTAAAATACAGGTTGTCGAGGTCGGGGACCATCGAAAACTCTCGGGCCACATTGTGTTTCCGCATGTCGGCGGATGCCTGTTATGTTTGGTCTGTTTGTGCGTATGGTGTTCATTGTTTCTGAAGTCTTGGAAATTTGAAAATCTGAATATCCCCCGACAAGTGATCGGCCACGAACAATCATAGCATTGCTAAATTCTTGTGTTTTGCAAGGCGCACCTGGTTCCAGCCTTGTACAGCATAAGCAACCTACGTCTTGATATACAGCCTATATATATACACTTAGCTCCCATTGGTTTTTTCTTAAACAAAACAATCACAAACCCCAGTGGTCCTTGTGCAAACACAAGGACCACCTGGTCCCGCGAATGTGTTTTGATTGTTGCATTGAACATTAGAAATAAACGTCGGAGAGAAGCACAAAACCGTGGGTTATCAGGCCGTAACAAGTAAAACCTGTGAAAAGGCAGCGCTTCCAACACAATATGACTGCTTCGTCTGCGCTGCCAGGTTTCCTTGGCTTTCTGTTTTCTCTTGTCCTTAAGATTTGGAATGCCGGTCCCCCTTTCCCAAAACCCAACCCCCCCATACACATAACATTAAACCACATACACACATACACATCAACCACATTAAAACCCAAACCCCTTATACACATAACAAATGCCGACACACACACACACACCACAGACAACCAATATAAACCATATATATATATATATAACATTAGAAATTCGGAAAATTCGGTTCCTGGCTCGCATCAGAGAACCACTGTCACAAAAAAACCATAGGGTCCATCTGCCTGCAACCAAATAAAGTCAATAGGGATGGACCAGACTCCAGATTAACAGGCAATCGGTCGGAGACCGTTGGGAGAGCAATGAGGATGGAAAGGGGTCCGAAATTCCACACATGCCAATTTGATTTTCATGTGAGCACACACATATCATCACCAGCTCAACAACTTCCACGGCTACCCCGCCTCCGTGGCAACTGTTCAGGTCAGGAGTAGCATTGGTGGCTGAGGCGGCGGTGGTACTGGTAGTCGTAGCAGTTGTAGCAGCCGTACCAATGCAAACCCGCACACAAAGCACAAGTAGTGGAGATGGTAGCAGTAGTATCAATAATAATACTAGTCGTCGTCGTGGCCGAAGTAAAAGGAGTAGTAGTAGCAGTAGTAGTAGTAGTAGTAGTAGTGGTAGTAGTAGTAGTAGCAGTAGTAGTAGTAGTGGTAGTAGTAGTAGTAGTCGTAGTAGTAGTGGTACTAGTAGTAATAGTAGTAGTAGTAGTAGTAGTAGTAGTAGTAGTAGCCGTCGCATGCGCCGCCGCTGTCGTAGTCGTAGTAGTAGCGGTAGCAGTAGTAGTAGTAGTAGTAGTAGTAGTAGTAGTAGTAGGAGTAGTCGTAGCAGTAGTAGTAGTAGTGGTAGCAGTAGTACAAGTAGTAGTAATAGCAGTAGTAGTAGCAGTAGCAGTAGAGGAAGGAGTAGCGGTAGTTGTGGCAGTAGTAGTAGTAATGGTACTCGTAGTACGAGTAGCATTCGCTGTAGTAGTAGTAGTAGTAGTAGTAGCCGTGGTGACAGTAATCGTGACAGTAGTACTAGCAGCACTGGTAGCAGTAGCAGTAATACAAGTAGTAGTCCCAGCAGTAGTAGTGGTAGCAGTAGTAGTAGTAGTAGTAGTAGTAGTAGTAACAAAAAATAGTAGTGGTAGCATTACTCGTAATATTAGTAGTGGTAGTGGTAGAAGTGGTCGTAGCCGTGGCAGTCGTAGTCGTAGTAATGAGCATACTAGTAGTCGCAGTGGTAGTCCGAATGGTAGAAGTAGTGGAAATAGTAATAGTAGTAGTAGTAGTAGTAGTAGTCGTCGTCGTCGTAGTAGTAGTAGTAGTAGTAGTAGTAGTAGTAGTAGTAGTAGTAGTAGTAGTAGTAGTAGTGGTAGTAGTAGTAGTAGTAGTAGTAGTAGTGGTGGTGGTGGTGGTGGTGATAGTAGTAGTAGTAGTAGTAGTAGTCGTTGTAGTAGATGTTGTTGTTGTAGAAGTCGTAGCTGTAGTATCAGCTGCAGCAGCAACAGTAGCAGCATCAGAAGCAGCAGCAGCAAGAGCAGCAGCAACAAAAGTCGGAGTAGCAGTACGATGCGTAGTAATAGTAGTATTAGTAATGGTATTGGGGGTAGTACAAGAGATACTAATGGCAACAGTAACCGTAGACGCTGAATTCGTAGTAGTAGCAGTAGTAGTAGTAATAGGAGTCGTAGTAGTAGTACTAGTAGTAGTCGTAGTAGTAGTAGTATCAGTAATAACAGTAGTGATGGTAGTAGCAGTAGTAGTAGTAGTAGGACGAGTAGTATGAATAGAAGTACTAGTCGTCGTCGTCCTCGTCGTAGTAGCGGTACCAGTAATAGCAACAGTCGTAGAGGCCGTAGCGGTAGCAGCAGTGGTCGAAGTCGTAGTCGTAGTAATAGTGGTCGTAGAAGTAGTAGCAGTAGCACCTGTAGTAGCAGTAATAGTCGTAGCAACAATAATGCTATCAATGGTAGTAAAAGTAGTGGCAGTGGCAGAAGTAATAAAAAAAGGTGGTAATAACAGAAAGCGGGGTAACATTGGTAAAGGCACTAGTTGTAGTAGTGGTAGTAGTAGTCGTAGTAGTAGTAACAGAAATCGTCGCCGCACTGGCCGGGACGTAGTAGTAGCAGTAGCGATCGTAGTAATAGTAGGGCAAAGGTAGTAATAGTAGTAGTAGTAGTAGTAGTATTAGTAGTAGTAGTAGTAGTAGTAGTAGTAGTAGTAGTGGTAGTGGTAGTGGTAGTGGCGATGATAAAAGTAGTAGTAGTAGTAGTAGTAGTAGTAGTAGTAGAAGTAGTCGTAGTAATAGTCGTAAAAGTAGTAGTAGTAGTAGTAGTAGTAGTAGTAGTAGTAGTAGTAGTAGCGATAGAATTAAAGGAAGTAGTAAGAGCACCCGCCGTAGTCGCCGTGGTAGTAATAGTAATAATTAAAAAGTCAGTAGTGGTAGTAGTAGAAGTAGTGATGACAATACCTTAGTGGTAATAACAGTAGCACTGGGAGTTGTAGCAGTAGTAATAGTGAAAGTAATGGTAGTGCGAGCGCTGATAATAGCAGCAGTAGTAGTAGTAGTAGTAGTAGTACTAGTAGTAGTAGAAGCAGTAGTCGTAGTAGTAGTCGTCGTAGTAGTAGTACTGGTAGTAGTAGTAGTAGTAGTAGTAGTAGTAGTAGTAGTAGTAGTAGTGGTAGTAGTAGCACGAGTAGTAAAAATAGTAGTAGTAGCTGTCGTAATCATATCAGTGGTAGCTGTAGTCGTGGTCGAAGTGGGAAAAATCGTAGTAACAGTGGTCGTAATATTACTAGTAGTAGGAGCAGTGGCCGTAATGGTACTAGTAGCAGCAGTAGTAGTAGGAGTAGTAGTACTAGTAGTGAGAAAAGGAGTGATAGGCGCAGTATGAGTCTTCGTAGTAGCAATGATATTAATACAAAAAATAAAAGAAGTAGTAGTAGTAGTAGTAGTGGTAGTAGTAGTAGTAGTAGTAATCCTAGGAATGGTAGAAATACTAGTCGTAGTACTGGTAGTAGTAATAGTAGCCGTCGTTGATGTAGTAGTACTGGTGCTAGCAGTGATAGGAGGAGTAGTAGTAGTAGTAGTAGTAGTAACAGAAGTCATAGAAGTTGTAGTAGTCGTACTGATAGTGGTACTGTTGGAGTATGAGCAATGGGCATAGTATTAGTAGTCATAGTTGAGGTCGTGGTGAGATAATGCAAATCAGGAGGCCCGGTGGAGAAGGAAGCCTCGCATCAGAAGCAGCACCACCAGCCCAGCACATCTAGTTTAACCACTCTAAGCCTTACGAGCGAGAAGCACCGCACACATGCTCCATGACTGCTGTTTCGACTTACTACTCCCTTTACGAATTTGGGTAGTTCTGCATTTACAACAGCCACCAGCGCCGCCACAACCAACACTTAGATTATCACATGTGCTATCACAACCGTCCTGTCCGGGTCAGGATGCGATGGTGGTGGCATGTGTGGTGGTGGTGCTGAATTGTCTCCCTCGTGCTCTCCTCCTCCTTGAACTACGCATTCAAAAACCCCAACGCTACAGGTGCTACTACGACCATCGCTATGGCCATTACTGTTCCCACCTTCCCCACCGAAAATATTCTTACCCGAACTACGGCTACCACAACGACAATTACCAGCACGCGCGCTAGTTGTTTTGCTAATACGAAAACTCTTACCACTGCGGCTACGACTACTACGATTACGACGGCTACTACTACGACAATTACTACTACTACTACTACCACTACTACTACTACTTCTACTACTACTACTACTACTACTACTACTACTACTACTACTACTACTAGTACTACTACTGCTACTACTACTACTACTACTACTACTACTACTACTAATACTACTACTACTACGACTACTACGACTACTACGACGACGACTACTACTACTACTACTACTACTGCTACTATTCCTAATACGATTTCTACGACTACTACTACTACTACTACTACTAGTACTGCGACTAGTACTAGTACTACTAATACCACGACTACTACGACTACAACTACTACTACTACCATAACTACTCCGACCACTGCGACTACTACTACTACCGTTACTACTACTACGACTATTTGGACGACTACTACTACTACGACCACTAATTGTAATACTACTACCATTATCACTACGACACAAAGTGCGACTGCGACTCTTACTACTACTACTACTATTACTACTACTACTACTACTACTACTACTACTACTACTACTACTACGACTACTACTACTACTACTACTACTACTACTACTACTACTACTACTACTACGACTACTACTGCTACTACTACTACTACTACTACTACTACTACTACTACTACTACTACTACTACTACTAGTACTAATACTACAACTAGTTAATACTACTACTACTGCTACTACTACTAATACTACTACGACGACTACTACTACCGCTTCCCGATTAAAACAACTTCTGCGATTACTTGTTCTGTCGATCACTACAGGGTCCAGTAAACCCGCCACCTCAAACACACAATTAGTACCATTACTAGTCCTCCACCATAACCAACACTGGTCTGGGTAAGAGGCGCGGTGGTGGTGGCCGTGGTATAGGAGGTGACGGTGATGGCAGTCGCAACCATGGCCGTAGTTATAGCAGTAAGAGTCGCAGAAGCCATTGTAGGAGTAGTAGTAGTAGTAGTAGTAGGTAGTAGTAGTACTAGTAGTAGTAAAATAGTAGTAGGAGTAGTCGTAGTAGTAGTAGCAATAGTAATAGTAGTAGTACTACTAGTAGTAGTCGTAGTAGTCGTCGTATTAATAATAGTAGTAGTCGTCGTAGTAATAATAGTAGTAGCAGTAGTAATAGTAGTGTAGAAGTAGTTGTGGTGGGAACAGTGGTAGGAGTAGTAGTAGTAGTAGTAGTAGTAGTCGTAGTAATAGTAGTAGTAGTAGTAGTAGTAGTAGTAGTAGTAGTAGTAGTAGTCGTAGTAGTAGTAGTAGTAGTAGTAGTAGTAGTAGTAGTAGTGGTATGAGTAGTAGCCGTGAGCGTCGTCGTCGTCGTAGTGTTAGTGTGGGTGCTGGAAGTCGTATCAGTGGTGTTAGTGGCCATAGTGGGGTGAAGAAATGAATGAGCAGGAGAGGCAAGACCGAAACGACTGCCATCCTTGTCAGAGACAAACAACTCTTGAAACAGCGTGCCCGAACTCATTTGTCTGGTTGTGAACCGGATTCACATTAGAATTCAGTGGGGGTTGCGCATTACGTAGGTTCAGAAGATGCCCATGGGAGTTGGAAAAAGAGCTACATCGAAACCAACAGGATTGGACCAGGCCCGAGAAGCAGCGGATTTGGGTTGGATCCGAATACGCACTCAACATGAGTTCCATGAACATGGCACGAGGCTCAAAGGATTTCCATCGGATTGAATGAAACATTCAAGGGGGACTCAAAAAGAATGGAGCAAGCCCCTGTATCAGACAGGATTTCGATGGAATTAGCAAGGCAACCGAATATGAATTCAATAGGACTGGAGCAATGACCAAGTTCAGAGGACTTCACATTGATTTAAGATGGAACCCTATATGAGTTCGATGGGGATGGGGCAGACCTCCGTTTCAGAGGATTTTCATTGGATTTGAACATAGTGTCGATCGGAATTCAACCAGCATGTAGAGAAGGTCCCAGATTCAGAGTACTTCAGCTTGATTTGGCTAGAAGCCTTTAAACATTCCATAAGACTGGAGCACACCCGAGGTTCAGTGGACTTCGATCGAATGTGAATTGGACTCCGGTGTGCTGTCAATGGAAAAACTTCAAGCCATGAGTCAACAGGACAACATTTTCGATCAGGAGTCTTCGAGAAACGCATGAGGACACATTGCTAAATAGAAGCACGTGTCCCCTCCACGGGGGGGGGGAAATCGAGGACACCCTCTCTTTCGATCAATGGCCTCCAGCACGGCCCCCAGAGGGCGTCCTCGCTGGCAGTCGTATGTACATGCGAGCTGGCGGGACTCGATGCAGCAGTGGGGAAGAGGTCGACGGGCCGGTCCTGGATCCCCTGTGGGCCTCGGCGGAGGGACTGCTTCAATGGATTCGTGAGACGGGCGCCGGGCCCCATCGAGTGCAGCCTTTCTGGTTCTGTTTCGTCTGCGCGACCGAATCGCTGCTCCACTCTGTGGTCGTGAGATTCGTGGATCTTGCCCCTGGTAAACCGACTTCCGGCGCGGATCCGCAAAAGAGGAGAGGGAACCTCTGGAATGACCGCGCGGATGCACTGAACGCCGCAGGCCCCCGCCGATCCAGACGACAGCGCACGTGAATTAGCCACGTGGAGGGGGCGGGTGGAGCAGGGCTGGCTCTGAAGACGGTGGCGCCACGAAGGGCCCGCGCGCCCCGGTGGGAGACCGCGGCCACACCGTTTTCAGCGCGATTCGTTGTTCCGACTGGTGCTCATGGCGGATCACACACACACAACTATGACATGGCCGATGCACGCTCTGACAAGATCTGACCGTGTATTATGGGTAGGTAGCCGCTTGCCTCAATCCGCAGGCCCGTCTCCTCGACAAACGGCGGATGGGCTGCGAAAGCCTGCTTCACGCGCAAGCCCTCTCCCACTACTGCTCGGCCTCCTCAGCGCATCCACCGCGTTTTGTCTAGGATGCGCCAACTGCGAGTGGCGGAAGGCCACGCCATTGCATGCCACATCCTGACCAAGGAGATTGCGGCTGCGGCTCTGCTTGTGCCAGGCGGCCAGCGCCTGCAAGGCTGGGAGCCCCGCCGAGCAGCCCGCGTCGACTCATTGCGCCCTGCCTGCGCAGAGGCCGAACCGGATCAGGCGGACTGCTCGAGGCGCCGCGACGGCGGTGACGCCCCACTCCGCCGCCCGAGTGCCCCACGAGCTTCCGCGACGCAGCGGGCGGCTGCCAGGCAGACTGGCCTGAGTGCTTGGCCGAGCACGACGGGTCGGCCGGTCTGCTCAGACGAGGGCGCCTGGTCGCGCCCCCGCGGCCCAAGCACGCCTGGCCCCCGCCGCGGCGCCACAGCGGGAGCGAACTTCCACACCCCTGCCAGAGTCAGGCCTTCTCAGAGCCGAACGTCCAGCAGCACGGGCAATTCTAACGCGCGCTGCCGCGCGAGGCTGGATTGCTCGCGTCGACGGCATGAGTCAAGACATTGGGACACCGATGCATGCGGTCACCTCATCATGGTGGATGCTGGCGGCGGCCGCGAAGCATGCCGACCTGTCAGAACTGCAGCTCCCCCGGTCGAGCACCAGGCCAAGATGACCATGCACATTGAGCCAATGCTGCTCTGCAGAGGGAAGATGGAGGAAGAGGAGGAACAACTATCATCCTGGCGAAGGACCCAACCATATGCAGCTGTACGTACCGCAAGTGTGAGTATCTTCTTCGGTAGCGATCCCTAAGGGGCCACGAAATGCATGAGGGCTGTGCCGGGGCCTTCGGTGGAGTTCCCTGTGGGGCCACGAAACATGCAAGGAGTGTGCCGACATTGGCGCTGTGGGCGCATTGGAACGCAGCCACTGGGGCCTTCAGGGGAGCTCCCTATGGGGCCACGTAACGAGTGAGGGGTGTGCCGAACCCGGTGCGGTGGCGCATGCGAACGCAGCCACTGGGGCCTTCGGTGGGGCTCCCTGTGGGGCCACGAAACGTGTGAGAGGTGTGCCGAAATGGGTGCGGTGGGCGCAAGCGAACGCATCCACTGGGGCCTTCGGTGGGGCTCCCTGTGGGGCCACGAAACGTGTGAGGGGTGTGCCGAAATGGGTGCGGTGGGCGCATGCAAACGCAACCACTGGGGCCTTCAGTGGAGCGACCTATGGGGCCACGAAACGTGTGAGGGGTGTGACGAAACGACTGCGGTGGGCGCATGCGAACGCAGCCATTGTGGCCTTCGGTGGAGCTCCCTGTGGGGCCACGAAACGTGTGAGCGGTGTGCCGAAAAGGGTGCGATGGGCGCCTGCGAACGCAGCCACTGGGGCCTTCGGTGGAGCTCCATGTGTGGCCACGAAACGTGTGGAGGGTGTGCCGAAATGAGTGCGGTGGACGCATGCGAACGCATCCATTGGGGCCTTCGGTGGGGTTCCCTGTGGGGCCACGAAACGTGTGAGAGGTGTGCCGAAATGGGTGCGGTGGGCGCGTGCGAACGCAGCCACTGGGGCCTTCGGTGGGGCTCACTGTGGCGCCACGAAACGTGTGAGGGGTGTGCCGAAATGGGTGCGGTGGGCGCATGCGAACGCAGCCACTGGGACCTTCGGTGGAGCTCCCTGTGGGGCCACGAAACGTGTGAGTGGTGTGCCGGTGAACGCAGCCACTGGGGCCTTCGGTGGGCTCCCTGTGGGGCCACGAAACGTGTGAGCGGTGTGCCGACATCGGTGCGGTGGGCGCATGTGAACGCAGCCACTGGGGCCTTCAATGGAGCTCCCTGTGGGCCACGAAAAGTCTGAGGGGTGTGCCGAAATCGGTGCGGTGGGCGCATGCGAACGCATCCACTGGGGCTTTCGGTGGAGCTCCCTATTGGGCCACGAAGCGCGTGAGGGGTGTACCGAAATGGGTGCGGTGGGCGCGTGCGAACGCAGCCACTGGGGCCTTCGGTGGGGCTCCCTGTTGGGCCACGAAACGTGTGAGGGGTGTGCCGAAATGGGTGCGGTGGGCGCATGCGAACGCATCCATTGGGGCCTTCGGTGGAGCTCCCTGTGGGGCCACGAAACGTGTGAGGTGTGTGCCGACATGGAGAGGAGAGGAGAGGAGAGGAGAGGAGAGGAGAGGAGAGGAGAGGAGAGGAGAGGAGAGGAGAGGAGAGGAGAAGAGAGGAGAGGAGAGGAGAGGAAGAGGAGGAGAGGAGAGGAGGAGTGACGCGGGGCATTGTCTCTTCAAAACAAGGACCCAACACCACAGGATGGTTGGGACAAACTCACAAGACCTGGGGGGACGGCACTGGCCATGGTCGTACCCTTCCCGAGCCCTTTATCCGGGCGGCTGTCCTGCCTCAGCGGTGTTCTGCAGGGAAGAGTGCCTTCGGGCCACCTAGAACAGGCGCCCCGCCCGATCTGGTTGCAGCCGTCGGGCTTTGCACGGCGCATCGGGCGCCGCCCTGTGAGCGACGGGGGAAAGCCGGGTCTCACGCGAGATGACGTAGCGTCCTCACGCCGCGGCTTACGCGGGCCGCCAGCGCGGCACGCTGCACTGGAGACGAGAGCGCTTACGCGCGACCTTACGCGGGCAGCTTACGCGCGAATGTCGGCGCAGTCGAACCCGTTTTTTACGTCGCCCATGTGTGGGAGGTAATGAAGCGAGCACTGGAAGAGGGACGAGGAAAGGAAATGGTAAGGCTTCGGGTTGCGTGCAGGCAGCGCCCCCCCCAAGAGGATCAGGACTAGGTCGAACATGTCCCCCCTACAAGCAAAATTTGGACGAAAAAATCAAAATAGTCAGAGCATGCTCAAGAATAGTCACAGAAGTCGAAAAATCGTCCCCTGGCTATTTTTGGCTCTTTTCGAATGTTCCTCCTGTAGAGGGACACGCCCGACTTCAAATCAGGATGAGGTTGAGGATGAGGCTGAGGTGGAGCGGCCATCACGGCGATGGTCAGAGGCGAAGAGGAACCCGAACTTTCTCGGACAGGGCGGTCTGGGACGCATGCCACTCACGCCAGGCAACCGCTCCAGGACGAGGAGGAGGAGGAGGAGGAGGAGGAGGAGGAGGAGTACGACGAGGAGGACGAGGAGGAGGAGGAGGACGAGGAGGAGGAGGAGGAGAACGAGGAGGAGGAGGAGAACGAGTAAGAGGAGGACACGGATGAGGAGGATAACGAGGAGGAGGAGGAGGAGGAGGAGGAGGAGGAGGAGGACAAGCAGGACGAGCAGGAGGAGGAGAAAAAGGGGGAGGAGGAGGAGGAGGACGAGGAGGAGGAGGAGGAGGAGGAGGAGGAGGAGGTGGACGAGGAGGAGGAGGAGGAAGGCTGTGAGGTTGATGCGCGGCGCCCGCTGGGCACAGGGCCGGCCGCGCGGCGGGCGGGGCGGCGGCACCGCGGGGGCGGCCAGGGCGGCAGCACTGGCGCCGAGCGGCTCCCCGGTGGTGGCCGCAAAGTCTGCGCCGGGCGCGCCCTCCCTCCGTCCCCACCCGGGGCCCAGATCTCCGACGATGTGATGTCTCAATCCTGGCGTTTCTCCTCGCGCTCGGCGCTCGGTGCCAGCCGTCGGGCCCCGGGGGCAGGGGCGGTCGAGGAGGATGAGGACGAGGAAGCGGTCAGAATGCGGTCAAGCCGCCAGTGTGGGACACGCCCGTAACTTTGTCACAGCGCGAACCTCCGAAGAAACAAAGCACAACGAACGGAGGGAATGCAGATATCAACAATTGTTCTCATTCTTCGCGATGACGCCTGTGACCAGCCCCGCCTTCCCCACCCGCTCCCTGGTCACGTCACGATTCGCGCCGGCGCCGTCTGGGAATTCAATCCTGGGCAGTTCCAGGCGGCGCCGGTGCGAGTCGTAGCGTGCCCAGCCCCCTCCCCCCCTCCCCCTCAGTCACGCCCGTGATCGCCAAGGGACACAACACGCTCTCTAACCCGGCTCTGAGATTGCACCGCTACGCCGATGCATTGGCGACGCGGATGCTCCACTTAGGAAGAGCAAAAAACGGTATACCATCGAGGGCGGGCTCACTTGCCAGCACTCATTCAAGTCGCCCTGTCGCGGCCGCTCACCGCGGCCCGCGCCTCGCGTTCACTCCAGCTCCTCGCCCTGGCAGCCCCTGTGCTGCGTCCTGCAGCAGTAGTCGATCTTGCGGGGGGGGGCAGGACAGCTTCAGGCAGTGCATGCAGTGTTGGTACCCCGCGTCCCAGTCGTACTCGCTGTCATCGGGGCCAAGCGGCAGGCCCGAAGGCGGCGCTCCGGACGGGGGCGGCAGCTCCGATGAGCACCCCTTGTTCGCGGTCTTGCAGCAGTGGAGCGCGGCCACAGCATGGCTCCGGCCGGAGCCGGCCTGGATAGGCCGCCCCAGCCTGGGGCCCTGCGCCTCGGTCGGCCCCGGTCCGGCCGGGCTGAGCAGCCAGCGCCGGTCCTCTGCTGTGCCTCCTGCTCTCGCGCTGCGGCCGCAGCAGCTGTATCTGCCGCTGCCTTCTCGCCCTCCTCTGCCTCTGTCTTCGCCTCTGCCTCCCTCCTCTGCCCGTCTCTCCTCCTCTTCCTGGCCGGCCTTGGCCGGGGTGTTGCTGCTGCTGCATTTTCTGTCACGTCCGCGGCGTCCTCAATCTCCTCCTGATCTGCCTCCTCCTCCTCCTCCTTCTCCACCTCCTCCTCCTCCTCCTCCTCCTCCTCCTCCTCGACCTCATCAACCTCCTCTGCTTTCCTCTTCCTGTCCTCCCTAGGTTCAGGCGCTTCGGCGCCCTCCTCGGCAGCTTCGGCGGCCGCGTGTGAAGCGGTTCCCGCTGCCTCTGGTTCCTCCGCCTCCTTCTCCGCCGCCTCCTCCTTCTTCTCTGTCTTCTCCTCGCACCATCGGCCCAGGGCTGCCTCACTCCAGTACTGGGTTGCTGCCTCTGCCTCGGTGGGCCCGCCGTCGCGATCCACGAGGATGCGCCGACGGATCCTGGCCATGGCCTGCGCCTGCGCTTGCCGTCGCACACGGGCGGCCTTGTCCTCCAGCGGGCTGCTGGCCCAGCCCATGATCTTGCTGAAGTGCGTGGGCGGAGCCGTGGCGCCTCGGCGCTCTGCGTCAAACCTGGCACAACCCCACATTTGATGGGCACCTCGTGCACGGGCCTGGCGCTTCGCCACGCACGATCTTGTCGTAGCGCGCGCCGCTCAAAACTGCGCCCGTCAGGATTGCCCGCACGTGCGGCCTCAAGATCTTATCCTCATGGCTGCTGCCTCGCAACATCATGCCCGCGGCACGCTCGTTGCGGGCCTCTGCGGCGTCTCTCCTCGCGAGGGTGGCCACGTAGTTGTTCCACATACTTGTCCTCCATTTCTCGCGAAGTTGGTGTCCAGCCGCGCGCGGGCCCTGTCCAAGGTGAGCTTCGCGTCTGCCGCCGCCCAGCACCAGCCGTCGCTGCCGTCTGTTACTGTCGCCCCCATCTCTTCGAGGATCCCCAGGAAAGCGTCTAAAGTGCCGGGGCCTGCTGGGGCCGTCGCCCTCAGCTGCCGCGTCCGTCTGAGCTGCCTCCTGGCCTCTTCCTCCCTCGGGCGCCGGACTCGCTTTGCGAGCAGTTGCTGGGGGCACCGCGCTTGCCAATAGGACACCTCCAGGTTGCGCCCGACCGCAAACATGCGCGTCAGGTGGGTACTTCCACCACGAATGTGCGTCTTGCAGATGCTGCCCGCGATGCACTGCAACATCTTCCGTCGCTCCTGGCGTCTTGGCACCTGGCGTAAGTGCCGCCACAGGTACTTGGGCAAAGTAACTGAAGTAACTGCGCCAGCGATGAGCTTCCTGTCCTCGAGAGCCAACGGGAGGGCTCGGATCCTCGCGGCTCGCCTCATTGCCTCCTCTGGACTTTCCGCGTCGCCGTCTGCTCCTGCCAGCTGCCGCCGCCGCCCTGGCGACCGTGCGTGTAAATTTACGCCAAGCACTTTGATTCTGCCCTCTGGGAGCCTGCCTGAACTGTCGAACACCAAATCCTGAGTTTGGGAAACATTGGCGCGCAACGCCGTGACCTCCTCAAGCGCGCGCCACATCGCCTCGATGTCCTCGATGTCCTGCGCGGAGTGCGACGCCGCGCTCCTGTCGTCGGCGAAGGTGCACAGGGTCGCCCCAGGTACTTCCCTCTGAATATTGCACAGCATGGGCAACATAAGTGAGGCCATGCCTATCATGCTCAACGGGCCCCCTCTGCGGGAGCGACGCTGGGGCTGCCACCATGCGGGGCGCAACATACGCGCCCACATATATGCTGCGTTGTTGCGCTTTCCACACTCGCGCCATGGGGTCGACGATCCGCAGGGGCACGCCGAGTTCCAGCCACACCATGCGAACCAGATCGGGGTGGACCCGGTCGAACGCTGTCTGAAAGTCCCAGCTGCGCACATACAGGGGCGGCATGCCCTCGCGCCCAGCGCAGCTGCCGCCTGGGCCGGGGTTTGGGCTACATTTCCTCCTGCCTCCGCGGCCGGATGCTCCTCCAGTGCCTCGTCCTCAGCGCGTTCCTCGGCTGCCCCGCGCTCTGCCTCCGCCTCCTCCTCTGCTTTCTCCTCCTCCTCCTCCTCCTCCTCCTCCTCCTCCTCTTCCTCTCCCCGTCCCGTCTGGTTCTGCCTCCTCCTCTGGTGTCCCTCTGGGGGGCTTTTCCTCGCGCTGCTGCGCCGCCGCCGCTCCATGCTGGTAGCTGTGCCCCTGCGGCCGCCTCCGGACGCGCCAAGACAGCATCGTCCACCGCCGTGGTGAGCGCTCTTCGACCAGCTCGGGGATGGACAGACCCCCCTTTAGTAAAAAGAAGGTTTCGTGAAAACGACCTGAGGCCCAAACCTGGCGGGCGCAAGCCTGGAAGATAACGGCCACGGCGCCCTCTCGAGAGCCGAAAACGGACAATTGACGAATCGACGTGTCACTGTTGGGGGTTCTGTCCACCCCCGGCCAGCGTCTCCAGGGCGGCGCCAGCCACTTCCCCGCCATGTCCGGCGGGCCACGCGGGCTTCAGGTAGTCTGCCAGCTGCTCAGTTCGATGCCTCGCCCACGCCCGCCATGGGACGCTTGAGATCGCGATCGGCCGCAGACGCTGCACGTCCGGCACCGCTTCGTCATCCTTCGGGATGTGGATCTGCCGCCACCTCCGGAAAGCCTCTGGAACGGCCTCCTTGTGCCCCATCTGCTCCGCGAACTGCCACAGCACTGATAGAGCCCCCTCAGGCAAGGCCAAGAGTTCTTCGGCACTCCATCCGTCAAGGCCGTGCGCCTTGCCAGCCATTTTCCGAATATGGCGCCGGAGCTGCACGGGCCGAGGCGGGTCCCAACTCACTGAAACCTGCGCCGCCTCCCTCCATACTAACTCTCCTTTGTCACGCGCCTGCAGCCAGAGCGACACTGCCGGAGCTCCGTCCCGAAGGGGTTCGCGAAGCCCTCCGGGTCCGTGCCCTTGGACGCGTCTGAAACATGTTTCTGGCAGTGCTTCCGCGCTGCGTCAGCTGCCCTACCCTCTGTCTCGATCCGGCCGCCTGGCACTCGCAGTGCCGCATCCGTGGGTCTCCACGTCCGCGCTCGCACACACTGGTACACTTGCCTGCCCAGTGGTTGGCGTTTAAGGCGAGCCCTCCACTGGGCGATCCGCTCCTTCTTCTGGCGTTCGAGTTCCTGGTGTAAGAGCCTCTGCACGGCGTCTGTCTGCTGCGCTCTGGTGCCGCGGGTGCCTCGCCGGTGTGCTGCACTGGCGTGGCCGCCTCCTCCTCCTCCTCCTCCTCCTCCTCCTCCTCCTCCCCCTCCTCCTGCTCCTTCTCCGCCCCCTCCTCCTCCCCCTCCTCCTCCTGCTCCTCTGCCTCCTCCTCCTCCTCCTCTTCCTCCTCCTCCTCCTCCTCCTCCTCCTCCTCCTCCCCCTGTCTCTCCTATTGCATCCCTCTCCTCCTCTACCTCCTCCTGCCTCTCCCCCTCTGATGCCGCCTTCCCGTTGCGCGACCGCGGCGGCGTCGGTCTCGCTGTCCCTCCAAGGCTCAGGGTGCAGCAGCAACGTGTCCAGCACCTGCTCACCCGCCTGGCTCCACTCCTCCCAAGACGGCTGTGCAGACCATGCCGCGGTGAGCCGGCACCAAAGTTTTGCCGCCGCTTCCAGATCGTCTCCTCTTGGTCACAACGGGTCGACAAGGTCCGCTGGGGGAGCGGGCTCCACTGCCATCCGCCTGGTGCAGCTCTGGCGTCGGCCATGGCCGGGAGGGAGGGTCATCACTATCAGCTTGTGGCCTGCAACCACATGTGGTGTGACCGTGCACTCCGCACCATCTGCTGCTCGATCTGCCTTGATGCCGAAGAAGTCGATGACTCTCGTGCTTGCCCAGCGCGTTGGCGACGTCGTCGCAACTACTCGCAGACTACCATGGGTCTTCAGGTTGACCAGGAAAGCTCCCGCGTGGGCGTGTCCGCTGAAGCTTCCACCACGCGGTCCTCTATCCACTCCTCAAATTTCGCTGTGTCCTCCTCCTCTGCGTCTGTCCCTTCTGTAGAGGTGAAGGAGGCGCCATTCCTGTTCTCCGCGCCGGATCGTGCACAGCACAGCCTCGCCTCCGGCCTCTTTGTACTTTTTGGACGCCCGAAATGGGTACGGAAAAATAGGCACAATGCCCAACATCAAATGTTGTCCCAAACCAACAGCGGCCGCTGTTGGGCAGGCGGCCTTCTGTCTCAACTGGACACAGGCCGCGGCGGCGCGGACAGCGAGTCCTGCTCAAAATGAGCAGGGACTGCTGTTGGGCATTGCACCCATTCTTTCTGACTACCTACCAGACCACCCCAACCCAACCCGAAGACCCGAATTTGACCCGAATTTCGGGTTGGGGGGGGTACGGGTTCCATGTGTTTTTCCAACGTTCCCCGACCCCCCCCCTCACTGGAAATGGTGGGCAAATTGAGGCCGTCGGGTTGGGTTGGGGTGGTTTGGTTGGTGGTGACTTTCCGTACCCGTTTCGCTCGTGCAGATACTTCGTGGCTCCGTCTGGCCTCCCAGCCTGGCCGGGTGAGCCACAGGCCGTCTCTCTCCAGCTGCCGGCAGCGGTCCTCCCTGCAGCTCTCCTGCGCTGCCGTGCCGGGCGTGCCGCTCCGGCCAGCCGCACGGAGGCGACGCCGCGGAGCGGCCTCGTGGGCTCTCATCAAGCGCATCTCCTGTAGCATTAGGTCGTGCCTGTCCCCCTACGGCCCTACGGGGGGATTTTGGTCGAAAATCAAAATAATCAAAAAATACCCCACAAGAGTCAAAATACCCCACATCACTCCCCCTGTGGAGGGACAGGCCAAATTTAACTGCAGCAGCAGTATGTCCAGATTCTCTGCCGCAGCGGCACGCAGCGCCGCCTGTCCGTTGCGGAGCCAGCCCGCAACGTTGAGCGTCCCTATCCTCAAGCTGCTCCCTCCTCTGGCCGGCGCACCCGGAGCCCGATCCGCCTCAGCAGCTGCTGGCGGAAGCTGCCTCGGGCGGGCCCCACCGGTGCTCCCTGCGCCACCGCACCCATCGCTACTGTCGGGCCCAGCGCGCCTTCTCGGTCTGAACCTTCCGCTCCGCGCACCCTGCATGGTTGCCTCCGGCTGCCTTGCTGCCTCCTGCTGCTGCTGCGCTGCCGCCTGCTGCTGCTGCTGCTGCTGTTGCTGCTGCTGCTGCTGCTGCTGCTGCTGCTGCTGCTGCTGTGCTGCCTCCTGCTGGCTTCTTCCCTGGAAAACGCCTATGCACTGGGGGTGCCTCGCTAGGTCGCTCTTGCAGCAGTAGAGCTTCTTCGCGCCCGACCATCCACGCACCCACTGCAGCGGGTCGAGGTCGTTGTAGCCGGCGTTGCAGTCAATGTGGCACGGCGAGGTGGACGTGGTAGGGCACCCCTTGTTTTCAATCAGGCAGCACTGCGCCTTCTTTGCCGCGTCCCAGGACAGAGGAACGCCCTCGGCGCAGTTGATCCTCTTCGGAGTGGTCGATGAGTGAGAGAGGTAGGAGTTCGGATCCTTTCCCCTCAGCAATGAGGCTGAAAAAAAAACCCAGCCGCATCAAAATGAAGAGTCTTGGCAACCGGCCGGCCGCGCGCGAAGCTCACCACGCAGAGGCGCGGAGCGAGGCCAGCCGAAAAAATTGCCGCCGCAATCGCAGCCGGGCAGGATTCCTGGGGAGGACGGTCCAACCCCAGCGATTGGGAGTCAACATCGCTGGCCAGGAGAGCCGGCGGAAGCGTATGAAGGGGCGCGCATGTGGCGCCAACTGAATTAAGAGCCGGACTGGACGAGGCACCAATCCAAACAACCCTTGCCGAGGGCCCAGCGACATACCAACCCAGAGCCCCCACCCGCGACCGAGCCGCAGCGGAGTGGTCGCGGGCGGCGGAGGCGGAGGCGGGGGCGGGGGCGGCGGGGGGGGCGACAGCGGGGGCGGCGGCGGCGGTTTTGTCGTCGTCTTCTCGGTCGTCGTGGTGGGCACTTCTGGCGGAGCCGTGGTCGTGACGATCGGCGGAACTGTGGTGGCGGTCGTGGTCGTGGTCGTCGCGGACTACATCAGCGGGATCAGCAGGAGCGGTAGCAGCACCAGCGGGATTACCACCAGGCAGCAGCTGGGGCAGCGGCCTGGAATGCGAATCGCATCGAATGTGCCTCCTCCGCCTCCCACCCACCTGTACTCGTCGCGTGCGCGTAGTCGCCCCCTGGCCCCACGTACAGGCCGCCCCGCAGTCTGCGGCTTCTACGCAGCAGGCCTTCCCGCCGCAGGCACCGCCTCAATTCCGAGGTGTGATGAGCTGTGGCCATAACAAAACGCTTGCTGCAGCGAGTGTGGCACTGCGCGGGAGTGGCATTCAGTCGACCTGCGACTACTACCAACGGGAAAACATGATAAGGAACGAGAAGCCCTTGTTGGTGCACCGAGAGCGCCTGGGTGCAAGAGGAGCGTTAGAGGAATAACCATGAACGGACCTAAGGAACAGCGATCACCTTGCGAGCGAGAACTGTTCCATATTTCAGTGTATTGGCTGTAATGCACTAAGACACGCCAGCATGCTGTTCAACACTGGCACCATGATACAAACTTGCTTCTCTCAAGGTCGATCAGGGGTCACCCCTCGGCCTTCGGCGCCGGTGCCGAGCCAGTGCCCGGGCCTCAAGAGCGGACCATCCAGAAGCGAGGCCACATCTGGCAAGCCGATCTGGAGTAGGCCAGCGTCACGAGGCTCCGATTCACCATTCGGGCAAGTACCAATCTCTCGACGGACTACTTATGTGTTAATCCGTGCGCGATCCCGCTGCGTCTGGCCTCCATCACAAACGCCGCCTTCTCTTCCTCGTCATGCTCCTCTCTGTCCCCAAGACTGGAGTCGACAAAAAGGCGCTCCACTGGTCAGCACCGTCGCGGCCGCGTACGCCACCTCCGCCGCGGACATGGGCACGATGCCCTCGGCGTGGGGGCCGCAAGCGGGCGGGCATTGCTTACCGACAAGGACTCATTACAACAAACCCTTCCAAATTCTTTGATGCGGCAGCTAGGCAGCTAGGCAGCTAGACAGACGACCCGACACGAGATACTCAAGCCGTCTTATATGTTGAGATCACCCATGCCTCGCCAAACCTGTGTCCATTCCTTATTGGGCGGGTTTGCCATACACGTGTCGAATTGCCAAACGTATAATACGGCCAACACACAAGCTGAACACACAACGTTACCACAACAACGGATCCTACCTCAAGTAACACGAACTGCAGTTGGCATGATCCTTGTATAGTGCTGGTGGGGTCATTTTTGGTAAAAGCCTTGGCACAGACCTAATGACTGCCAGGGTCCTGACGCTGTCCTGGCATGGTCTTAATGGAGTCTCGATGAAGATCTTTTCGGCAATCCTGGTACAGTCCTTGCAAGATCCGACTTCAACGAACTGGTGCTGCCGAGGCCTTCGTCTGGTCGTGGAAGGAACCACAGATGCTGGTGGGGTCGTTGCACGCTGACAGTAGGCTAGTGGGTCCTGTCCAGTTCAGAGTACGACCCAGGCAAGGTCCTGGCAAGGACACGGTCTGGGCCCCCCCCAAAAAAAACATGATGGGCGGCCTGTTTTCCACCACCACCACCACCATCACCACCATAAGTTGAAGTGGGAGGAAGTCCTCCTCCACCTCCTCCTCCACCTCCTCCTCCTCCTTCTCCTCCTCTTCCTCGTCCTCTCCCTCCTCCTCCTCCTCCTCCTCCTCCTCCTCGTCCTCCTCCTCCTCGTCCTCCTCCTCCAACCGATGGTTCATCCAAACAGGGCCCCCAGGAGGCCAGGCTGTGGGGAACACGCAGGGAGTGGGCAGCTCCATCCCCCGGAGGCCCCCGGCGCACTGCTCGCGACACTCCCGCCCGGCCGCTTCCTGCGCACCCCGCCCGGCGACCCCCGTCGTGGCCACGTCGGGGCCCGGCGGGGGAGCGGGCGGCCCGAAAGGCCGGCGGGCGGCTCTGATTGGCGGCGCGCACACGGGGGTGGAGGGAGGGGGGGGGGGGGGGCTTCGTAGAAGGAGGCTGCTTCTTAGAAGGCGGTGGCCTTGCATCTATAGATGAGGAACGCGCCTGCTAGGAAGCAGGGGTGCTTCCAAGAAGCCCTCCCCCCTCCTCCCACTCCCCTCTGCGCGTGGCTGATCTGAGGCGGTGGCCGCGGACACCGTCGGAGACTCGGAGGTGGTGGTGGCGTAAGTTGCCTCCCACACTCGGGCGCGCCGAAGAGGAGGGGCCGGGGAGAGGGGGCGTACCGCATCCGGGCCCAGGGCGTGTGCGCGGACGAGTAGGCGAGAGATCGCACTGAAAGAAGAAGAAGAAGAAGAAGAAGAAGTAGAAGAGGAAACATCACAATAACAACAAAGCGAACAATCATCAAAAGTGATGTTCTTACTAGAGCCACGCGCGCGCTTCGCGCGCGCTCAGGTTCTAGCAAGCTGTGGCTATGCCAAACAGTGTGCAGCATCGGAGAGGCGAGTGCGAACCAGACGCGCGTCATGAGAAACACAGCGTTCGAACACTAAACAAATATTGTCCCGCCTGTTTGCTTCCACGTATGCAACGCAATACATCCCAATCGCCGCTTGTCCAACATTCTCTTACCCTCAAACCCTTCCGTTCCCTCTCCACCCCTTCTTCCTCCTCCCGTACCTTGTCGTCCTTTCCCTTTCTTCGATCCACCATCCCTCCCGCCGTGCCTCGGAAGCCCTCCTTCCCTCGCTGCTGCTCACGGCCAATTCCGCCACCACGGTCTTGGGGCCATCTCAAAGGCCTTTGGAAGGAGCTTGTTGAATGCCTGGTACGGTCTTGCGGCTCTGCTTGGCGCGGTAAACCTTGGTCTCTGCTGCTCACGTGGCCCTGGACCGCTCTCTTCGGCCAATTCTGGACGGCCTGAAAGCAAAGCTGCGCTAGACAGCAGAGGCGTTGCTATCTGCAGGCGGAGGTCACCTGCCAATCGGCCCAACAGCCTGACACGCCCGTGAGCGAGTGGCATACCGAGTGGCCCGCTGAAAACTTTCCGTCGCAGACACACCTGCGCGCGAGTGGCATACCGAGTGACCCGCTGAAGACTGCCCGCTGCTGAACAAACAGAAATCATGGCAAGGAGAGCCTGGACAGTAGGATGGAGGGGGGCCACGAGCGACCAGCTGACTGTTAGTACATAGAAATCGCCGAGCCCATCTTAGGCTGTTTGGGGGCCCTCTTGGGACCCTCTTGGATCCCTTGGGACGCCTTGCGCCCGTCTGGGGGGACTGTTGGGCCGTCTTGAACCACTCTGGGGGCCCTCGTGGGACCATCTTGAGGCGCCTTGGGCCCCTCTTGGGCCAGCGTGGGCCCTGCGTGGGCCCTCTTGAGACTCGCTTCGGTTGTTTAGGGGTGAGCTTGGGGGCCTCTTGGCCCGTCGTGGGCGCCCAGAGGAGCGGACAAGCAAATATGCGAAAGTCATGCAAAAACCAATGCAACATCGCTGCTTCTCTGCTCCGACACCCCAAGGCCAGTCCAGGTAGCTGCTGTCTTGAGCCGCCTTGCAAGCGCTCGAGCTGCCCATCTGCACCTTTGGGCCGCTCTGGTCGCTCATCCGTGCTCCCTGAAGCAAGTTTGAGCGGCCCGTGGGAAGCCCTGGAGGCCCCGTGATTTACTCAGGGGGCCTCAGGCTTAGGGCAAGGGTGCGTGTGCGGTTTGGAATTGCTGGAAGCCTTGAGACCTCTTGGGGCTGGAGGGGTCGTGGCGCGCGTCGCGCGCACTTAGGCTCTGGCGAGCGTACGTGTTGTCCTACAAACGTACGCGCACACATCAATACTCGCGTCCGTTGCTCCGACACCTATCCAACCATACGTTCGCTCATACATCCCATCATCTGGAATGGGTGAACGCCTTCATCAAAATACCTCCATCCAAGCAGCCGAGAAGACACCACACATGACCATATGTAAAATAATGCACCCAGGCAACATCGACTCTTTTCTCCTCACAGACATTCACTAGAACCACGCGCGAGAACTTCGCGCTTGGTTTCTAGCGGAGTCCAAGTGAACTTCCAGGACTGGGTGAGGATGGACATCGTCCCGCAAGGCTCAATCTGGGAGCGTGCTCCCTGATGGACGCTGCAGGAGTCTTTGACTAGTTAGACCCTAAGAAATCCTGCTGCTCCGCGCAGATACATCGAGCAGTTGCCCGAAGGTAACTTTTGAGAGGCTTCGGGAGGCTTGTGGCCTGTGGGCCGTCTGTCGCGGTCTTGAAGGTCATCTGGGCGTCTGGAGGGCCCCTCGGACTATCTCGGAGGTGTTTGAAGGTCCCTTGGAAACCCTGGGGGCCAATTATATGGGGAGGCTCAAAGCATCCAAGGGCTGCCAAGTTCAGTCGAAACCGTAGCGGGCGCAGCCTCAGGGGATCTCTTGGGTCTTACTGTGCCTTCTTGGGAGGCGTTAACATGTTGCACGGCATACGATACCAGACAGATGGCGGGCCTCACTCGTCTGATTGAGGCGACGTCCAGCACGACTTGGCGCCATAGGCGCAGGGCGACTCCCCCTGCTGTTTTCTGGAAAGCTCCCAGGAAGGCTGCAGGAAGGCGCGCAAGACAACCACGTGGAGGATCCAAGGCAGCCTATGGGGGGGACGCCCGAGAACTTCGAGCAGCCCGGGAAAGCCATGCCGGGAGTCTCTTTGGATGCCGTGGGGGACGCTCTCGGAGGGCTCTTGGGGGTTTCGGGGGTGGGGTCTATTCCGTTTTCGGCGGGTCTCCTGGTGGTCTCTTGGGTCTTGGGACTTTTTGAGCGCGCCTCGGGGGCCTCCCTGCGGCTCTTGGCGTCTGGACTCGACATGTCCAATGGGGTCAGCCTTAAAACAAACATTATTCGAGGGATTAATTTTTTTCAAGCTGGGCCTCCTACCACTCAGTCGGGCAGAATTCTGGCTAAGGGCGGCGGAGGGAGGAAGGAATAAAGGAGAGTTGAAAATGAGGGAGGGGGGAGGAGCAAACGCATGAGGGAGGCGGAGGCAGGTAGGCGCGAAGGAAAGACGAGAAAGCGGGGGGAGGGCTAATGACGCAGCGCAGAGGAGGGGGAGATGGGAGGGTGATATATATATATATATATATATATATGTGAGTGTGTGTGAGTGTGTGTGTGTGAG
>CAUYUJ010003936.1:475020-482520 GCA_963575745.1 Prorocentrum cordatum
GAAGGATTCCTGGGCATTGAAGATGCCTGAAGATGCCTGACGATCCTTGAAGATTTCCGAAAGGTTCCTGGAAACATCTCTCTGGCTTCCTGAAGCACTCCCCAATATTGAAGGATTTCTGCGGGTTCCTGAAGGATCCCTGCGGGTTCCGAACGATTTTCGAAGGATTCCTGAAGACTCCTTAAGATTGAAAAATATTCTTGAAGGCTCCTGAAGGATTCCTGAGGGTTCCTGAAAGATGCCTGAAGGATTCTGCAGACTTCTGAAGGTTCCTGAATGATCTCTCAAGGTTCCTGACGGGTTTCTGAAGGACCTGAGGATTCCTGAAGTATGTCTGACGATTCCTGAAGGATCCTAAGGATTGCTAAGGAGTCCTGAGGAGTCCTGCAGGATTCTTCCTGGAAGTTCCAAGGTCCCTGGAAGATGTATTAGGTTTCCGGTGGATTCCTTCAACAAGGACTTCTGGAGACCCCTGGAGGATGCCTGAAGGATCCCTGAACGATGTCGGAAGGATTCCTGAAGAATTCCTGCGGGCTCCTCAAGAATCCTGTTCCTGAGGGGTCCTGTGGTTTCGTGCACTCGGGGGTTCGGGCAGTTCCCGAACCCATGCAGAAGAAGAGGGTGGCCGAACGAGTCGCTTTCCCCCACCGCCGCCGCCGAGTCGTTCGGCCGCGTACCCCCCCAGACCCCCCTAGAGGGACACTAAACGAGAACCCCTCCTGAAGGTCGGGAAAAAACCTCAAGGAAATATATTGAATTTGCCTCTCCGAGCTCTCCTGGAGGCCCTCCTGAAGGCCTCTTGGGCGGTCCAGGGGGCTCAGTGGCCCACTTTGAAACCATCTTGGGCGTCTTGGGCCGATCTCTCGGCGACGTCGTGCCCTCTTGGACCATCTAGTGGGCAATGGGGCCTCTCTTAAGGCGCTCCTGGCGCCTTCGTGGGCAGTCTTGGCGTCTTTACTGTGCTCCTTTGCCTGCCGGTGAACCCGCGCACCCCCGAGCGCAATCCTTCGCCGCGTTCCCCCCTTCCGCGGGCTCGCCTGGGCCGCGTGGCTGCTGCCGGTGGTGGACGGCACCGCGTACGTGGCGGCGTTCACCTGGGCCAGAGGGCGCAACTCGGGACCCCCCGCTGCTGTGAAATGCAAACGTCGGAACCTGGACGATTCCGAACACCATGGACCCAAAGACGTTTTCATCTCTTCGGGGCGCCGCTTTTTACTTCCACCGCCGTCCGCCGAGCTTCCGCCGGCTTCCGCCGACGGAGGCGGTCTCTTTGTACTTCCGCCGACCTTCCCCCGCCCAAATCGAGTCCGAGCACATGGGGGCGGAGGATCGCCGATGCATCGGTGGTGTCGGTGTGGAAAAATCCAGCTTCACATCGAGTCGCATCTCCGATGCATCCGCGATGCTGCGCGATCCTCCGACCCCATCTGCTTGGACCCCATTCATATGAGAGAGCGTGATCCACCGCCGCTTTACTGTGGAAAATTCCCCTCCCTCTTCCTCCCCCCCCCTCCGAAAATCCCCCCCCCCCTGCTGGACCCCCCCCCCTTCCCCCCGCAAAATCCCCCCCCCTCCCCTAATCCCCCCCCCACACTCCAGAAAACCGGGAGGGTCACTACCAGTTCGAAGCCCCCCCCCCGGGGCCCCTCATCGAAAACCGAGGGGGGTCACTACCAGTTCGAACCCTCCCCCCCCACCCCAGAAAACCAAAGGGGTCACTACCGGTTCGACCCCCCTCTTTCGAAAACTGGGGGATGTCACTACCGGTTCGAAGCCCCCCCTCTCCCCCCCTCTCCAAAGCCGAAGGGGTCACTACCGGTTCGAACCCTTCCCCCCCCCCCACGCTCACCGCCAGCAAACAACTCTGGGTCCCTACCACCTTCCTCACCACATCCCCCACTGCTGTCCCCAGCACCACTTTCTTCACCACCATGTCCCCACTGTTCCCACCACCATCACCACTGTCCTCACCAGTGCCCCCACCACTGTCGCACTGTCCCCACTGTCCCCACCACTGTTCCCACGTTCCCACCACCGTTCCACTCTCCCCACTTTCTCCACGGCCCCAACCACTGTCCCACTGTCCCCACTGTCCCAGTGTCCCACTGTCCCCGCCGCTGTCCCACTGGGCTGTCCCACTGTTCCCACCACTGTCCCCACTGTCCCCACCACTGTCAATACTGCACCTCTGTCCCATTATCCCACTGCCGAACTCGCCACCGCCCTCACACCTGTCGCCACCACCACTGTACCCTTCACTGTCCCACTGTTTCCACCACATTCCCAGTGTCCCCACACCACTGTCCCAACCACCACCGTCCCCACCAGTGTCCCACTGTCCCCACTGTTCCTACCAGTGCCCCCACCAGTGTCTCACTGTCCCCACTCCCCCCAGCCATTGTCCCACCACGGTCTCACTCTCCCCACTTTCCCCACGGTCCCCACCAGTCCCACTGTCCCCACTGTTCCCACCACTGTCCCACTGTCCCCGCCGCGGTCCCACTTTGCTGTCCCACCGGCCCCACTATCCCCATCACTGTCCCACTGTCCCCACTGTCCCCACCACTTTTCCCACTGTACTACTGTCCCACCACTGTCCTCACCACCGCCTTCACCACTGTCCCCACCACTACCGTCCCCACCACTGTCGCACTGTCCCCACCACTGTCCAGCTGTCCCCTCACCACTGTCCCCACCACCACCGTCCCCACCACTGTCCGCACCACTGTCGCACTGTCCCCGCACCTCTGTCCCCACCGCCACCGTTTCCACCACTGTCCCAACATCCCCACCATTCTCCAACTGTCCCGAGGAGCGGGCATCGTTTGCCGGCGGCGAGGGGGGGGGGGGGGTTCGAACTGGCAGTGACCCCCCCAGATTTTCCAGGGGGGGGGGGGTGGGGGGGGTTCGAACCGGTAGTGACCCCCTCACTTTCCGAGGGGGGTTGGGGCGGGGGAAGGTTCGAACCGGTAGTGACGCCCCCCCTTTTCATGATGGACTGGGGGGGGGGGGGTTCGAACCGGTAGTGACCCCCCCCCCGGTCCACCCTCATAATAAGCACCCTGGCAAACGAGGCTGTTACGTGAACGCGCCCTAGGAAGGAGTCGAACAGGCAAGGGCTGTTTCGTAAACACCGAAGGCCGTCAGCAAAGGCCGAGGATCTGGGACGGGGTCGTTTTTTCCTCCTCTGACGCTTTGGAGGCCTGGAGGAGAGGAGACAGAGAGAGGCCTGCCAACAGAGCCCGAGCTCACGGGCGTGCGGACACATCCACGCCCGTGCCCTGGCGGTCTGGACTCCGGGGCGCGCCCCCGTGGATGCGCAGCCGCATATGGGTGCGGTTGCGGCCGCAGGGGCCCGGCCCGCCTCCTCCTCCTCCTCCTCCTCCTGCTCCTCGACTCCTCCTCCTCCACCTCCTCCTCAACTCCTCCTCCTCCTCCTCCTCCTCCTCTCCCTCCTCCTCCTCCTCCTCCCTCCTCCTCCTCCTCCTCCTCCTCCTCCTCCTCCTCCTCCTCCTCCTCCTCCTCCTCCTCGTTGGCCACATATGGATGTGCTTCTCGCGCCCACGACGGAACTCGACGAGGCAGGGGGGAGCCCTCTGTGGGCCCCGGAAACGGCAGGGCCGTGTTTTCACCGTCTCCAAAAAAATGCCCCTTGAACATGGAAGCGGCAAAACGACGGCGACCGGAAACGGCAAAAAACGGCTCCAGGATCGGAACTGGAGCCGGAACCGGTCAAAAAACGACGACGGAACCGGTAAAACAACGGCGTCGGAACCAGCAACAAAAACGGCAAACGGAACCGGTAAAAAAACGGCTCTGTCGTTTCCAGGGCCCACTAAGGGGGAACCTGGTTCAGGCGCCCCCACTTCGGTGGCCACGCATGGGAGCCTTCCATACCGTCTTGCCGGCTCTTGCGAGTCGACGCTCGTCGACGCAAATCGATGCTAGTCGACGCTGAGTCGACCCTGAACCTGCGCTAACCGACGCAAGGTCGGATCTATCCCATCGACTCATAGACACTAATCGACGTGAATCAACGCTAAAGACAGAATTCAAAGTGTATACCGTATACCGAGCTCCCATGATTTGCCACCGAATGGCCTGGTTCAGGCGCCCCACGGAGATGCGCCACGGAGTCGAGTCCAGGCGCACCTCAATACGACTGAGAAAGGCCGCGTTTGGGGAGGCGCACCTGTCGGACCGTGAATCCTAGGCCGCGACTTGGCCGACACACCCAGGACATCAAAGCACCCAGAAGTGGAGATTTGAGAGGCGCTTGCTGGCGACGGTGTTTAGGGAGCTCCATACTCCCCCATGCCCAAATCTTCTGGAGCTCGTTCCGAATCTGGCACACGTGGTAATCACACTCCCTACGACCATTGCGGCTACTCTGCGGCGCGGCTGGGTTCCTCAAAGGACTCCTTTCGAACCAACACGCGGACGGACAGACGTTCTGGGCTCAAGCGAGGCTTGGGCCTTCCGCGCGCGTTGGTTCAGAGCGGCTCCGCGCGCAGGAGCCATTCGCATGCAGATCGTGGTGGCTGCGGCGGCGTTCCGTGCTGTGGTTGACGCCCTCTCCGTCCTCGAGTCGCAGGAGGTGCAGGTGCTAGTAGTCAGCACGGATGAAGAAGTCAAGGGTCTCGCTCTCTTCCAGCGCCAGTCCGAGGAGGTCTGCGCTGAGCAGGGCGAGGAACAGATCGAGGAGTGCAAAGCGGTCCTCGAGCCGCGGGTGCGTGGCGCCATCACCCCTGAGGCTCCGCCTTCGCTCGCCAGTGCGAAAGCAGGCGGCGCAGGTGCGGGCACCGCAGGGGTCATCACGGGCATCGGCAAGGAGCACTTCGAGGAGCTCTTGGGAGCGGTCCTCACGTTCTTTGGCGGCCCGAGTGGAGCTCAAGGCATCGGCAAGGAGCCGATCGACGAGCCCTCTGGCGAGGGCCTCCCCCCCGTCTCGGAGGCCACCCTTGCGGAAATCAGGGCGAAGTTCCGTGCAAATGGGGTGAGTGCCCGCATGGCGAGGATGGCGCAGAATCAGCTGCCACCGCCCCCTTTGCCATCGCTGCAACAGCAGACCAGGCTGGCAAGCAGGTGGCACCACAGGAATGCGCGCCGGCCAAGGCGATGCCACCTCTGCAGCTCTCGGAGCAGCAGGTGGCTCGGCGGGCCGGCACGTCGGCACAGAAGGGGCCATCGGCGGAGCAGCTCCGCCTGCACCGCAGGCTGGATGTCATCAGGAAGCGGCAGGAGGAGATTGCTCAAGCATTGGGGCTGGCTCCAGTGCGCTCGGCCTCACCGACCCCGCCGCCGCCTCCGAGTTTGCCTCCCCGGAGGCAGGCAGTGGCGGAAACGGCGCCGACGCCGTCGGCGGGGACCCTCCAGAAGAGGCGCTGGCGCCAAAGCAGGGCGTGGAAGAAGGAGCAGCAGGCGCTGGTGCATACGGCGGCTCCGCCCCCACCCTGGAGTGCCTGAGCGTCGCAATGGACAAGCAGGAGGTCTTCACGGACGACGAGGCGGGCCCGCCTGCCGTGCTGGCTGCTGCCAAGGCGGCGCGCAACCACGAGAAGCGGTTGAGGAAGAAGGAGCGCAAGGAGATGGTGCTGCAGCGGGACCGCTACAGGCCTGGTTGGCACCACGAGAAGGAGGCGGAGCTTGTGTCTCCTGATCCTGAGGCCAAGAGTCGTGGCCTCCTTTGGGTTCAGGAGCAGATCGAGCTGCGCCTGCGGGGTGACCTCGCGGGAGCGGTCGTCGACGACGAGCTGCAGGGGGCCTGAGCAGGGATGCTAGCTCCAGTTCCTGATTGAGGCCTCTGCTGAGGTCGGTTTTCGGCGCGCTTCAGGTGAGCTGCCGCTGCCAGGCGGCAGTGTACGGAGGCTCGGCCCACGGGGGCCCTAGCGTTTCGGCGCTTTCAGGGTCCCGGCGTGCCTCTGCAGTTCTGTCTTCTCTGCCCACAGCGGCGGTAATGGGACGTTTGCGGGGCAGGCCCGCATGCATGCTCTCTGCTCTCTCTCTCTCTCTCTCTCTCTCTATTCTTGAAGTATTGTTGCCTTGAGCTTATTTAAATATAAAAAAACACGCGGACGGACTCAGACAACACTGGGCCCCGTGCGGGCGTCATTGAATTCACTTCGAACCCTCTGCCCATCAGACCCTCAAACGACATGTTGGCTCTGATTGAGTAGTCCGTCGAACACTATCGACGGCCTTTGGACCTCGCCTCTTCGCAAATGCCTCCAGCGCGCCACAAAACCATGAGTTCGCCGTGCGCTGGATCCCACTGCTCTGTCAAACAATGCGATCTTGAAAATTCTCCATGGCCACCCGAAAACCACCCTACTGATGCGGAGCAGCGAAGTAGTCCACGCGAGAGAAGCCCACCAGTGACCCACTTATCCAATTCCTCGGACTCGCTCGTAACTCGTCCACTGCTGCCGACCAATATCCCGAATTAGCGACTGCATCACCACTGCTACGAACATGTGCCTTGCACCGACGAGTGCCACACTGCCCGCACCACCAGCGTGCCACAACTTCCAGGGTGAAACGGCACATGTTGCGCGACATGGCGCAAACGCCAGAGCATGATCCCCGTGTGTGTTTAAAGAGATACTGTGTCCCGCCCCATCTTGACCAGCGTGTTCCTGAGCGAATGATGATCGTGAAGGGCAGATCACAAGAACGCAATCGGAACATTGCACATCATTGCTCAAGCACAGGCCCAGCAACGTCCAGCACAATGATGACCTGATATTGCTACGAACCCAGACCTTGGAGGACAAGTGGGCGTGACTTGTGAGGAAGAGCAAAACAAAGAAGAGCATGCCTATACGGCACATAATGCTGATTCCAATGTTGTCCGGATGACGCTGTGTAGTTTTGAGGCACATTATGCTAGTTCCCGTGTCGTCCGTTCGACGCTGTGCCACTTTGTCGGGGCGTCTCCGACCATCTTGGAGCCCTCTTGGGCAGTCTTCGGGCCCTGGGGCGTCTCCGACTATCTCGGGGCCCTCTTAGGCAGTCCTTGGGCTTTCCCAGGGGCCCCTGAAGGCTTCCTGGAAACCTCTTGGAAGCTTCTTGGGGCCTCTTGGGGGCGTCTTGGGACCTCCTGGGGGGTTCTTTGGGCGGAGAGCCCAAAATGTTGGTCCCTGCCCCCCCTCTGGGACCCCGCCGTCTTGGGGGCGCCTTGGGCCGTCTGGGCGCTCTCGTGGGGGCCTCTTTACGCCGTTTTGGGGCGATCGTTGGGGCCTCTTGGGCCTCCATGAAGCGTCGGGAGGCCGACAAGGCGAAAAAGCATTTTTTTTGTTTTTTTTTACAAAAAAAACATGAATTTTGACTCTTGGTGCTCTCTTGGGAGCCTCTTGGAGGCCTCCTGGAGCGTCCTGGGGGTTTCCTGGGCCGTTTGGAGGGCATCTTGGACCGTCCGGAACGGTCGTTGAGCGACTCGCGGCCCTATTGGACCATCTTGCCGACCATCTTGAGGCCGTCCGTGCCGCCCGGAAACGCGTC
>CAUYUJ010003936.1:487520-492520 GCA_963575745.1 Prorocentrum cordatum
CTGGGGAGAGGATCTCCACGGACCCCTGGAGGCGGTGGAGGTGGTGATATTTGAGCTCCAGGGCGGCTGGACATACCGACAGCCACGGCCCCAATGGAGTCCAGGGAGATCACTTCCCCAGGTCACAAATCTCACAATGAGGACATGACAGCTAAAGGGGTTCTTGTTTTCTTTGGACACCCCGTGCAGAAACAAGATAGCACCCACATTCTCTCACACACACACACACACACACACACACACGCGCACACTCACACTCTTACACACTCACTCACCCACTCTCTCTCTCTCTCTCTCTCACACACACACTCACCCACTCACTCACCCACTGACACTCACACACACACACACACTCATCATCATCATCATCATCATCACCATCATCATCATCACCATCGTCATCATCATCATCAGCATCATCATCATCAGTCACTCACGGAGTCACCCACTCACTCACCCCCCAACCCTCCCACTCACTCAGTCACTCACTCACACTCCCATCATCATCATCATCATCATCATCATCACCGCCACCATCGTCATCATCAGCATCACCATTATCATCATGATCACCTTCACCTTCACCTTCACCTTCACTCACTCACTAACTCACCCACCCAATCATGTCAAGCGGGAGCTTCGTCTGTAGGTGAAGTGCGATGAAATCTCAAGCGAGAGTCCCCTCCCTATGGGGCCCGCTACAAATCCGAGCGGGCCATCGGAATCCTGTAACGGCCGTCGCTTCTCAACGCGTCAAACTTGAGTTTGGCGGGAACCTGATGCGGGAGCCTCGTCTGTGAATTGCGAAGAACATCAGGCGGGAGCCCCCTCCCTGTGGGGCCCGCAACTCAGGTTACTAATCCGAGCGGGCCATCGGAACCCTATTACTGTCGTCGCTATGGGGCTCTTCGAGCTTGCGTGTGGCGGAAATCTCAGGCGGGAGCCTTGTCTGTGAGTGAATTGCGAGGAAGTCCTCCCTATGGGCCCGCAGCTCAAATTATTAATTCGAGCTGGTCATCGGGACCTGTAACTGTCGTCGCGTTGGGGCTTGTCAAGCTTGAATATGGAGGACGTCTCAGGCGGGAGCCACGTTTGCAACTGAATTGCGAGGTAGTCTCAGGCGGGAGCCCTCGCAACTCATGTTGCTGATCCGAGCGGGTCATCGGAACCCTATTACTGTCGTCACTTTTGGGCTCCTGAGGCCTGAATATGGGTGAGTATTAGGCGGGGTTGTCCCAACGGCGGCGCGATGCGGTCATTGGAGGATGCGCCCGTGCTGGCCGAGGCGGCGACGGCGCCGAGGAAAACCGACGCGCGCCCTCCTACCAGGAGGAAGGAGAGGTGCACGAGGAGAACAGGCGAAGCGGACATGAGGAGGGGGAGAAGGAGGGGAGATGGAGGAGGAGGAAAAACAGGACGAAGACGAGGAAGAATATGAGGAGGGGGAGGGAAGGGAGGAGGCGGAACACGAGGAGGAAGAGGAGAAGGCGGAAGAGCAAGAGGATAAGAAATGCAACTAGCAGGATGATAATGGACAGGAGAAGGAGAAGGATGAGAACGAGGAGGAGGAGGACGCAGAGGGCGGAAGGAAGGCCTCCGCCAGTCGAAGAAGGAAAGGGCGATGGACACGCTAAATAGATTCTCATGTGGGGTCCTACCGTCGGAGTAAATTTGTTGGAAAACAAAACAAAAAACAGCACCCAGATCCAGCTGGCTGAATTCGGCTTGTTTGAAAAGGCGGGCGGGCCTAGGGCCAGCGCAGTGCCCTGCTGCGTGTGTTTCTTTTCCCGTGGACACCAAGAAGAAATAGTGCAGAGATGTCTTCGAACTGGTGGGGGGTGTATAGAGGCCTCCTGGATGGGGTCGGAGTAGATGGGCTCGGAGGATCGCGCCGCATCGCCGATACATCGGCGATACATCGGCGATGCATCGGCGATGTATCGGCGATGCACCGGCGATGCAATGTCGACATCGGCGATGCATCGGCGACGTCGACGTGAAGCAAATCGGCATCCACATCAAGCCGCATCGGCAATGCATCGGCGATGCGGCGCGATCCTCCGACCCCATCTGCTCCGACCCCATCTGGGAGGCCGAAAGTGTAGCGCCCCAGCCCCTGGACCTCGGGCCCGTGGTCGCCGGGGTCGGGGCCCCACGCCACCGCCCGCCAAATCCTGCTGCCGTTGCCCCACGCGGACCCCGGGTCGTTCCTGTCGTACACTGCTGCCAGGCCCTCCTCCGAAGGAGCAGAACGCGGGACAAGCACAAACGCTGCTCCCACCGTACTTCAGCACCACATGAATTATGTTTTCGTTGTCGATGGGGTACTCTTAGAATGTCCCAAGTCCTTCGCGAAGAAAAACTGGACACCACGGGGAAAGTCATGCCGCCGGGGCGTGGGCAATCCTATCACGGACCTCGTCCCGGAGATCCGCCGACCCTGTCGGCGTGTGAGAGGGGAAGTTCTGGGCCGGGTTGTCCTGGAGCGACCCCTGGGAGACGAGCGTGCATTCGAACTGTTTTCTCCATCCTCGGAGGCCCTCGTGAGACCCTGTCTTGGCTTGCCAAGCTCGGCACCTCGAGGCGGATCGAGCCAGGCCATAATCGAAGTCCTTCTCGAGTCGAAGGGAAGCCCCTTCCCTTTGATCCCTGCCCCGCCCGGGGTGGGGGTCCTGGAGGGGGGTCCCAGGGGAGGGGGTCCCAGGTCAGAATACGACCCCTCTCTTCCGTTTTCGGGCCGCCTTCGAGGAAGTGTGGCCCTCTTTCGGCACTTCAGGTCCATGATAATCCAAGAGCGGTCTGCAAGATCGCTCCAACACGCCCAAGAAGCCCTCCAGACGGCCCAAGAGGCATCCAAGGCGGCCCAAGAGGCCTCCAAGAGCACTCCGAGAAGTGCCCCGAGAGGCACAAAATATAGATGTCCCTTAGTTTTGTTCGAGGATCTGGCCGTTCTGGCCTTTTCGGCTTCCCGACGCACCAAGACGGCCCAAGAGGCCCTAATGATCGCCCCAGGACGGCCCCAGAGGCCTCCAAAAGGGCCCCACAACGCCCCAAGAGGGCCCCAAGAGACAGCAAAACGGCTCCAAGAGGGGGCCCAGACGAGGGATTCGAACGGACATCGCGAGCACTCGGCCCCGAGGGACCCCCCAGGAGGCCCCAAGAGACCCCCAAGAGGCCCCCAAGAGGCCCCAAGAGGCCCCCAGGAGGCCCCTAGGAGGCCCCAAGAGGCCCCCAAGAGGCCCCCAAGCGGCTCCCCAGAGGCCCCCAGAAGCGTCAACGACGAGCCCGAAGGTCTCGACACCATCCCAGGAACCAACAATTCAACCAGAAGTCCGTCTTTGACATACCCTGTCGCCTGAACCAGGCCCCTCATGCCTAAAGCGGAGAGAAACCTTCAGAGATGGAGAGTCGACGAAACTCTACGAAGAATGGCCCCAGAATAGAGGAGGAGGAGGAGCAGAATAACGAGAACGAGGAGCAGAAGATGGAGAAAGAGGAGAAGGAGGAGGGGGAGCCCGAATCAAGGGACAGCCTCCGAAGATCACGAGCGGGACCGGACGGCACCCACCGTCCTCCTTCTTCTCCTCATTCTCTTCATCCTCCTCGTCCTCCTCATTCTCCTCCTCCTCCTCCTCCTCCTCACCCTCCAACTCCTCTTCCTCCTCCGGTTCCTCGTCGACGCCGTCCTCATACTCCTCCTCCTCCCCTCCTCCTTGACATCCTTTCCAGGGTCGGCGGAACCAGCTGTAAGGCCTTTGCAAGAATTTCGAGCATCCAGAAAGGATCGGAACAGTGTCGAACGAGTATCGCCTCCCAGGTCCCGACACGTGAAAACCCTCAAGTGTCCGTACTTCTTTGGCGCTCGGAATTCTTTCTGGTGGTCAGAGCTGAGGTAGATTGGAGCATCATCGACAAGCACAAACGTTCGGAGGACCGCCTGGGCTTCCTGGATCGGCGCTGGAACCACCCTCCCGTTTCCCTGGCGCGCGGAGCGCGCCAGGGGCGGCGCCGGAGGCGCCACCAGGGGAGTCCAGCGCAGATCCAATCGGGGGCGGCCACGAGGGGGGTGTCCAGGAGGGGGGGCGCAAATCATGGCCGACAGCACGTGCGCGGCCCAGGGGGGGGGGGCGGGGACGTATTGAAATAAGAGAAGGCGCCATGAAATGTGGGGAGATCTCATGGCCCCCGCGATGATATCCACACACCCCTGATCATCACCCCACCCAAATTTGCCGCCCCCGATCCGAGACATCCGCGCAGACCTCCGGACATCTGTGCGCATGCCACTGCCTCCCCTGCGGGTCCTCGGCGTCGACGAGCCGCCGCGCGACGGCCTCCGCCCAGACCGCCGCCGCGCCCGGCCTCGCCCTCGGGTGGCCGCCCTCGCGGGCCGCCTCGGCGCCCTGGAGGCTGCGCGCAAGGTGTGGCCCTGGGCAAGACTGGATTTGGCAGCGCTGCTTGCTGTGAGGCGAATGTGGCCGCAAAAGTTTCCGGCAGTGCACATGGATGGGCTCCCCACCACTCTGCTCACGGGTAGGCGAGGCCTCGGATGCTAAGCGCCCTGCGTATCCGAGCGTGTGTATGGGGGGGGGGGGGGGGGGCGAGGCGGGGGCAAACCCGACCGCGCCAGCCGCTGCAATCGCATCGCGTTCAGGCGTCGGGGGTGGGGGCCCTGGCGGGCCCGCACCAAAGGTCACTCCGGCAACTCCTCCTCGTCGTCCTCCTCCTCCTCCCCCTCCACCGCCTCCTCCTCCTCCGATATGTGTTTCCAACGCGCGGCCAGAAGAGGTCTCGACCGCTTCCTCGGGGGCGGGGGGCACGCCCCAGATTCCCTTCTGCTGGCCCCGAGTCCCGAGTCCACGGGCCACAGGGGCCGCAATCGAGGGGAAGTGCTGGGATTCAGAAAACCACATCCTCAGACCCTGAGATCCGACGCTGCGAGAAATATTGTAACATCGCCAGAAATCGCAACCGGAGCCCCGGACCCCATCTTTCTGCGT
>CAUYUJ010003936.1:497520-550020 GCA_963575745.1 Prorocentrum cordatum
CAGGCAGCATCGGGGCTCTCTCGTGGGCCCCTGGGGGCTTCGTGGGGGCCCGCTGGAGGCGTCTCGGTGCCTCTTGGGGGCCTCTTGGGGCCTCCTCGGAGGCGCGCGCGGCGGAGAGCCCAGAATGTCGGCCCCTGCCCCCCCCCCCCCCCCCCGGCTCCCATCTGGAGCTCCTCTGGGAACGTTCCTGCGGCCTTTCTGGTCCGTCTTGGTGGTCTCTTGGGCCGTCTTGGGGGCGTCTTGGGCCGCGCGGGCGCTCTGTCGGGGGTCTCTTGAGCCGTTGCGGGGCGACTATGGGCGATCGTGCGATCATGTGGCTGGGCAAACCTTCGAGAAACCTACGGAAAACACATGCGGTTTGATGTCCGCAAAAAACTGAATCGCAGACCGGAGTCGCGGCGCAGTTGGAACGCGCGCCTCCGCGTGGAAGCGCGAAGGGAGCGGGCGGGCTCGCAGTCCTTGGACCAGCCGTTGCACTCGTCAACGCCACTCACATGATCAGACACTACCCGGGAGTCCAAAGGGCCGAGCCCAATGGCCTGAACAGCGCCCGACGCCCCGCCCTGGGAACGGACTGCGCGCGCCCGAGGAGGGCCCCTTAGACCGCTCTACAAGGGCAAACCAGGTCCCAGCTCCACCGCGGCCCATCCACACAAATGGAGTTCGGGGCTGCCGCTGGCCAGCCCCGAGCCGCCCGTGAAGAAGCGCCCCCCCCCCCCTCCAAAGGTCAACGGGCGCGACTCCTGGAGAAAACGGGGGCTTCACCCATGGCCCGGGACACCCTCGGAGACTCGAGAGGGGCCCCGGGGCGAGCTCCACAGTGGCCCAGTCGGGAAGACCTAGCCGAGAAATGCACGTCACCCGTGAGCGCCGCCCAAGGCGCCCTCGGAAAAACACCGCCCCCGCGCGCCTGGGAAATCCACCGCGCCATCGCAATTACACAGGCGGTGCCCACAGGTGCCCTTGGCGCCAGCAGAGCACGCAGAGCGCGCATCTGCCTCCTAGCTGGGGCCAACATCGAGCATCAGAAAAGGCGCCTCAAAATCCCCTGCCTCTTGCTGCCACGCGCGCTGAGGACTCCGCGGCGCGGACTTCGCGCCCAGAAATCCTCCGAACCATCCGCATGTAGAACGCGCTGCAAGACGCGGGCCGATCGCCGACGGGAGAGCCCTGACCTCAGCAACCCACGGAGCTCGAAGGGAGAGACGCGGAGGAGGGAATGCGAGACGCCGAGGCCATCGACAACTACGCGAGAGCACAGCATCGCCCACCCAATGCGGGGCAATGACAGCAGCGCTGCGTAAATAAGACCCTCCCACATGTCCGAAGCCTTCCACTCAACAAACTCATCACGGGTGCCTTGCCACGCTCGCTGGAGGAGCTCGAGCGAGACCTCGCCACCTCAGACCGCAGACGCATATCTCAGCAGCAACGGCATGGTCGCGCCAAGGATCGGATCGAAAAACCTGCCCCTCTGACTGGCCAGCCACAAGATGAGAGCGCAAGACCCCTTCGCGCCCGCCATGGTTCCCGCGAGAGTGCGGGGGGGGGCATTGACGCAGCAGCATTAAGTCGGGCGTGCCCGACAGAGGGATTTTCGACGAACAAATAAATTATCCCGGCAAAGCAACCTAACAGCGATGTGTAGGAGCATATCTGGAAGCATTCCCCTTAAGATTCACATGAGAATCCAGATGTAGAACTCTGCTGTTATCGCAGTCTCAGTCGCATTCGCGATGAAAGTCGCAGTGGCAACGGCAGTCGCAGTCACAGCCTCAGCCTCAGCCTGCCTCAGCCTCAGCCTCAGCCTGCCTCAGCCTCAGCCTCAGCCTGCTTCAGCCTCAGCCTCAGTCTGCCTTCAGCCTCGGCCTCAGCCTCAGCCTGCCTCAGCCTCAGCCTGCATCAGCCTCAGCCTCAGCCTCAGCCTGCCTCAGCATCAGCCTGCCTCAGCCTCAGCCTGCCTCAGCCTCAGCCTCAGCCTGCTTCAGCCTCGCCTCAGTCTGCCTTCAGCCTCGGCCTCAGCCTCAGCCTGCCTCAGCCTCAGCCTGCCTCAGCCTCAGCCTCAGCCTCAGCCTCAGCCTGCCTCAGCCTCAGCCTGCCTCAGCCTCAGCCTCAGCCTCAGCCTGCCTCAGCCTCAGCCTCAGCCTCAGCCTCAGCCTCAGCCTCAGCCTCAGCCTCAGCCTCAGCCTCAGCCTGCAGCCTCAGCCTCAGCCTCAGCCTCGGCCTCAGCCTCAGCCTGCCTCAGCCTCAGCCTGCATCAGCCTCAGCCTCAGCCTCAGCCTGCCTCAGCATCAGCCTGCCTCAGCCTCAGCCTCAGCCTGCCTCAGCCTCAGCCTCAGCCTGCTTCAGCCTCAGCCTCAGTCTGCCTTCAGCCTCGGCCTCAGCCTCAGCCTGCCTCAGCCTCAGCCTGCATCAGCCTGAGCCTCAGCCTCAGCCTGCCTCAGCATCAGCCTGCCTCAGCCTCAGCCTCAGCCTGCCTCAGCCTCAGCCTCAGCCTGCTTCAGCCTCGGCCTCAGTCTGCCTTCAGCCTCGGCCTCAGCCTCAGCCTGCCTCAGCCTCAGCCTGCATCAGCCTCAGCCTCAGCCTCAGCCTGCCTCAGCATCAGTGTGTGTTTTCTGGGAACTCGAAGACACGAAGTGGCCTACAGTTGGCTCCGGGCATTCAAAATCATGCCCAGGAATGGAGTTCTGGGAACTCGAAGACCACGAAGTGGCCTACAGTTGGCTCCGGGCATTCAAAATCATGCCCAGGAATGGAGTTCTGGGAACTCGAAGGCCACGAAGTGGCCTACAGTTGGCTCCGGGCATTCAAAATGTGGCCCAAGAATGGAGTTCTGAGAACTCGAAGACCACGAAGTGGCCTACAGTTGGCTCCGGGCATTCAAAATGTTGCCCAGGAATGGAGTTCTGAGAACTCGAAGACCACGAAGTAGCCTACAGTTGGCTCCGCGCATTCAGAATGTGGCTCGGGAGTGCAGTTCTGGGAACTCGAAGACCACGAAGTGGCCTACAGTTGGCTCCGGGCATTCAAAATGTGGCCCGGGAATGGAGTTCTGGGAACTCGAAGAACACGAAGTGGCCTACAGTTGGCTCCGGGCATTCAAAATGCGGCCCGGGAATGGAGTTCTGGGAACTCGAAGACCACGAAGTGGGTTACAGTTGGCTCCGGGCATTCAGAATGTGGCCCGGGAATGGAGTTCTGGGAGGTCGAAGAGCACGAAGTGTGTGACTGTTTGCGAAAAACAAATTCGGACACGAGTTCGGACACAGCTCCCCGGATGCCGCCCCGACCCCCCTGTGGAGTCATCTGCTGTTCTCTTTTGACCCCACTAGATACCTATCAGCAAAAGCTGTTAAGTAAATACCCCCGAAGAGTGCCCCAAAAAGGTCAGAAAATGCCCCCAAAATCATCCCCTGACAATTGTTGGAGCATTTGTTGATTATCTGGTTGTCAGAGTGAGGGGGCCGAACGGTCATTCACTGTCCCTGGGTGCGTGGCTGAAGTGGGATTCCGCGGTGCGGATTCGTGTTGTTGTTGTTGTTGTTGTTGTTGTTGTTGTTGTTGTTTGTTGTCGTCGTCCCACCCGCAACCCGCCCCGCGACCCACCCGCGACCCACCCCACAACCCACCCGCGACCCACCCGCGACCCACCCGCGACCCACCCGCGACCCACCCCGCGACCCACCCCGCGACCCACCCCGCGACCCACACCGCGACCCACCCGCGACCCACCCGCGACCCACCCGCGACCCACCCCACGACCCACCCCGCGACCCACCCGCGACCCACCCGCGACCCACCCGCGACCCACCCCGCGACCCGCCCGCAGCCCACCCCACGACCCACCCGCGACCCACCCGCGACCCACCCGCGACCCACCCGCGACCCACCCGCGACCCACCCCGCGACCCACCCGCGACCCACCTTCGACCCAAACCACGTTCAAGGTACAAACCAACATTTTCGGCGCCTGCGGCGGGCTTTTTTTGCATTCCTTCCAGGTGGAGAGCCCGCGACACACCCCGCGACCAACTCGCGACCAACCCGCGACCCAAACCGCGTTCAGGGTACAAACCACATTTTTCGGCGCCTGCGGCGGGCATCTTTTGCATTCGTTCTAGGTGGAGAACCCGCGGCCCACCCGCGACCACGATCAGGGTACCAACCACATTTTTCGGCGCCTGCGGCGGGCATCTTTTGCATTCGTTCTAGGTGGAGAACCCGCGGCCCACCCGCGACCCAAACCACAAACCAGATTTTTCGGCGCCTGCGGCGGCCTGCTTTTGCAGGAGGACGAGGAGGAGGAGGAGGAGGAGGAGGAGGAGAGGAGGAGGAGGAGGAGGAGGAGGAGGACGACGGACGACGACGACGACGACGGCGACGACGACGACGACGACGAAAAGGAGGAGGGGGGAGGATCGGGAAGGGGGGGGAGAGGAGGAAGACGACGAGGAAGAACATGACGACAATGGGAGGGCGATGATGGAAGGACGAGGGGGAGAGAGGGAGGACGAGGAAGAAGAGGAGGAGGAGGAGGACGAGGTGGAGGGGGAGGAGGAGGACGACGATGACGATGAGGACGAGGACGAGGACGAGGACGAGGAAGAGGAGGAGGAGGAGGAGGAGGAGGAGGCGGATGAAGAGGAGGAGGAGGAGGAGGAGGAGGAGGAGGAGGAGGAGAGCGCCATCGACAGGGAAGGTGGGGGCCACGAGGTCCGCCGGCTTGACGACGCCCACGAACGCGCGCCCGCCCCCTCACTCTTATCCGCAATTGCGGGGTGCTACGTTATTTTATTTTTTCGTCGAGCATCCCCCTTTAAGGGGACAGGCCAGGGCCTCTCACCCCGGCCCCGCGAGCCACGGCTGGAAAAAGGCCAGTCCCCCAGAAAGCGTCCACTCCCCCAGGGGCCCCTCGGCGGAGGGCTGGCAGCTCTGGCCCCCCCTGCAACAATTTCTCCAGGAGGCCTCGTTAACCCGTGCGCGCCGGCAACTTCGCGCCCGACAGCGCGCGCTTGCGGCCGCCAAGCCCCGCGACGCGCGCGCGCCAAGACCTCCGCGGCAGCTCGCGCGGCCGTGGCAACGCGGCCGCCCCCGGGCACCCGGGCGACCGGTCCGACGCGAGAAGCTCCACTGCGAAACCAGGCCACATCCCACGGGAGCGGCCCAGAGCCCCGAGGACGATCACCAACCCGCTGAGAACTCACATCGGCCTTGAGGACGCGGGGCCGAACCCAGCCAAAAAACTAACAGCGCTTTGACCACAGCACGACGCAGCAGAAGGTGCATAAGCGCGCCGGCATGGCTGCAAGCCGCCAACAATGCTCCGAAGCAAACCACACCCCTGGAATGCAAACCAAAAGCTGGCCTGAAAACGCCGATCAACGACCAAACGTATCCAACTCATCCTAAAAGGGCACTGAAGAGCACGGGCCTCTTCAACCTGATACTGCCACAAAACCCGACCTTGGAGGACAAGTGGGCGTGACTTGCGAGAAAACAGAACAGCAAAGAAGAGGATGCCTACAGCGCGCATGACGTGGGTTCCCGCGTTGTCCGTTTGACGCTGTGAGGGTTTGTCGAGGCGCCCCCAGCCGTCCCGGGGTCTTGTTTGGGCAGTCCCAGTCCTCTCTTGGGCGTTTCTGGGGGCTTGCTGGAGGCCTCTCGAAGCCTCTTGGGGCCTCTTGGGGGGCTGTTGGGGGTCTCCTGGGGACCTCTTGGGCTCCTGGGGGGCTCTTTGGGCGGGGGGCTCGAAATGTCAGTCCCCGCGCCCGGCGGCCGCGCGTGGAACGCATCGTGGCGTCGACGGCCAACATTATTCTAAGATGCTCGCTGCCGCGCGCAGCAATCAAAATCAATTAAAGGCTTGGGGGTGGGGGGGGGGCCAGAGGCCGCTGGCCAACGACCACCATTCCTGTGAGATGCGCACTGACAAGCGAAGAATTGAAGCTCCCCGATCCCCTGGGACCCAAAATGACGTTTTGAGGGGGGCCTTCCCCAGGCCCATGACTTCGCGAACGCTCTACCTGGAGCCTCGGGAGTTTAAAAGAGCTCGAAACAGCCCAGGAGGGCTCACACAGAGCGCCAAGATAATTCGATAGGGCTTTAAAATGACCCAGGGCAATCCCACGACGGTCCGACACGGGCGCGCGATGACCCACGCGGCCCCCAAGACGGCCCAAGAGTGCTCCTAGATGGCCGCCGAGAGAGCCAGAAGAGTCTACCATGTTCTGAGTCCTATAGGAAACGCACCTGTTTCGCTCACTCGCTCTTTTCGCCATGCAAGCGTCCAAGACGGCCCAAGGGACCGCCGAGAGCATTCCAACGCGGCCCGCCAGGCCCCTAAGATGGCCCGAAGACGGCCCAAGAGGGCCCCAAGACAGGCCCAGGCGCCTGCCAGACGGCCCGAGAGATCCCCAAGAGGGCCCCAAGCCTCAAGAGGGAGAACGCAAAAGGTGGCCCCAATTGGCAAGAGGGCTCGAAGAGCCCCAAGCTGCCACGAAGAAGCCCCCCAAATTATGATATCGGAGCTCCCCAAAGCAAACTTTGATTGACTTGCGGGCTTACGGAGAACACCTTCGCCGTCCTCGCTCTGGCAGGGCCTCCCTGGAGGAGGGGGGGGGCGCGAACCCTTACCAATATCATGGCATGCCTCCTGTTGAATGCCCCCCCCGCTCTGGCTGGGCCTCCTTGGAGGGGTGGGAGAGGCGCGAAACCTAGGACATATTATGATATGCAAATGCCCTCGTCGCTCCGCCGGGGCCCCCCTGAAGACGGGAAACGGGAGGAAGACCTCGACAGAGGGGCGCATTACGGGCCCGAAGTCAGCGCGCAGTTTCGACTCCAGCCCAGCGAAAGGGACTTCCTAAAGAGCCAGGGGGGCAAGAGATCATAATCAACTCCCTGTCTTCGCTCCTCCTCCTCCTCCTCCTTTTCCTCCCCCCCCCCTTTTGTCCTCATCCTTCTCCCCCTCGCCCCCCTCCGCCACCTTACTTCATCATAGGGCCCCTCTCTACCTATCGATGGCCCAGCGTTCCTCCGCGGCATTAGATGGCCTTGGCCTGCTCCAGCGGGGCGCAAAGGTCCCGAGTCCTCGTCGCCGCCGCCCTCCCAGCGACTGATGGAGAAGCCTTGCGGCCGGTCTCGCCGACGCTGAAGGGGGGCCCGGAGGAAAGCTCCAGGAAAGCCGCGGACTCGGGGAGGCTTCTTTTTGAAGTGCGGTCTGCGGGGAGGCTCGTCGCTAAAGTTGTTGAGGCCTCTCGGGGGGTTAATTGCGGGGAGCGCGCCGGAGGCCTCGGGAGGCCTCTCGGCGTTCCCTTGGAGGGCCTCTTGGGCAATATTGAAGCTTTCCTGGGCTGTCTTGGGCGCGTTTTAGAAGCCTGTTGGGCTTTTTTCGGGCGGTCTTGGGGGCACCATGGGCTGTCTTAGGCGGGCGGGGGCCAGAGGCGGCGAGCACTCGGAAAACCCTTGAACACAGTCGGGGGCTCATGGGTTGCGGCTCCTTGGGATTCTCTCCCGCGGGTGCTCTGCCGGCCGCGCTGGAGAGAAGCAGGCCCAAGTACGCTACAGGTTCTCGCGCCTATGGCTCCCTGCGACGAATGGGCGCTGGGCCGGGACATGGGGGCGCACGCGCGCAGACGGAATAGGGGCGTGCGGAGGCGCCCTGCGGGCGCTCGCGGCCTCTCTGGGCAGGGGAACGCGCGGCGAGGGGCGCAGCGTTCCCTGAGGACTTTTGTCGTTTACGTACCGCAAAGATACCTTGAAGAGACAGCGCAGGGATGCGCAGGGCTTCCACACCACGCGCCCCGCGCCGCGCCCGCCTCTTCCGGGCCCGCGCTCTTCTCGGGCGGAGGCGGGGGGCGCGCGCGGCACGGCGAGGGCGCTGCTGGAGGCGAAGCGGAAGCCTCACTCCAGCGCGTCGGCGGGCCACTTGCGCGCGCGCATGATGGCGGGGGCCCTCGCGATGTGCTCCGCGTGGAAGCGTTGCGCGAGACTGGGCGGCCTGCCGCCCGTGGCGACCGCGGAGGCGCTGAAGCAGCGGATCCGCAAGGAGGTCACGAAAGCGGCGCGATCACGAAGGCAGCCTTTCAACAGCGGAATCCGGTCGCGGTGGGGCTCGCGATCACGAGCCTCCGCGGCGCGGCATCCAGCAGCGGGCGAACGTGTTCGTCGAGGTGGCGCGCGCGCGGGCGGCGGCGAACCGGGTGGTGGACGGCGCTGCGGCAGCGGACCTGAAGTCGTCGCCGGGCGCCGTCGCGGGCCCGCGCCTCCCGCGCGATGGGTACCTGAGCTCCTTGTTCACGTGGTTGTGGGCGGCCGTGGGCGAGGCGTCCGAAAGCGACATCGACGCCCTGACGGGCGCCCCCGTGGCCTCGGGGACCGCGGCGGGCGCTGCGAAGCTCACCGGCGACTCCGCCGAGGAGCTTGAGACGAGCAGGGCGCTCGTCATGGCCTGCGCGCTGGTGCTCGTGGAAGAGATGGACGCCCTGAGGTCGCGGGGCGGCTAGGAGGGCCGCCCCCCCATTGGCCTGGCGCAGCTGCGCGGGTCGCCCTGCAAGGACTGGAACATCGCCAAGAAGGAGTTGGCCTCGCAGGGGCCCCCGGCCGCTTGCCTCTCTTGCCCTGGCCCAAAGAGGGGCGGATTGATGTGCGCGGTTTTGACTCCGGCCGCCTCTGGATTCAAATATCCGCCACCGTGCCTTGAGCTTGTAGTGGAGCGTCCCAAGGCTCATGCAGCCCCCGCAGACATAGAGGTTGCAAGGTTGGTTTGATCTTAAAGGGTCGGACCCCCCTTTTCGCAAGGATTCCTGGGGCTCCCCGGGATTCCCTAGGATTCCCCGGGATTGCCGGGAGCTCCCGGGCGCTCCCGGGAGCTCCTGGAAGCTTCTCAGCCAGCTTCAATAGGCACCGCAAGACAGCCCACGAGATTTGAAAAATCGCCCCCTGACGCCCAACGCGGCCTCAAGACAGCCCAAGAGGCCGCCAAGACGCCCGAGGAGGCCTCCAAGAGGTTCCAGAAGAGGGCCCCGAGAGGCCAGAATCGTTGATTTGCATTGGATTCTCAATGTTTTTGGGGTTCGCGCCCTTTCGGCTTCCCGACGCTCCAAGACGGCCGAAGAGGCCCCCGAGACCACTCCAAGACGGCCCGAGAGGTGCCCAAGACGGCCCCAAGACGGCCGAAGAGGGCCCCAAGGCGGCCCAAGAGCCGCCTAATATGGCCCAGGAGGCCCCCAAGACGGGCCCAACAGGGGACCAAGAGGGGGGGCGCGAACTCCAAGACCGAGACTTCCGCCCCAAGAGGCCCGCGGGAGGCCCCCAGCGGCCCCAAACAAGCCCTGGGAGGCACCCAAGAGGCCCCTAAGACGCCCTAAGACGCCCAAGAGACGCCCCAAGAGGCCCCAAAACGCCCCCCAAGAGGCTTCCAAAACTGCCTCCCAGAGGCCCCCGAGAGGCCAACCACCAGATCCCAATCAACATCTATGAGGTCTGGGACCCAGCACCCAGGCACGGTGGCGGGATTGGCCGAAGGCCACTAGAGAACTACAGATTGTCATTAAGAACAGAAGGTCGGCCCAAAAAAAAAATGTTTAATGATTGTCTGGTTTACCTTTGCCATTAGGAAATGCCGTATACGTCGCACTCGGACGAAACGCACATTTATTTATTATGCTGCTCAGGTGCAAAGGTAAGGCAGCGGAAAGCGGGGGAGGGGGAGGAGGACGACGAAGAGGCGGCTGGAGTCAAAACTGCGCACATGAATCCGCCTCTTTGGCACGGGGTGAGAGGGCAGCGGCCGGGGGCCTCTACGGGGCCAACGCCTTCTTGGCGATCTTTCAATCCTTGCAGGACGTCCCGAACCCGCGCCGCTTCCATTGGCATAGCTGCACGCACAACCGCGCCGGGCCAATGGGGGGGCGGCCCTCCCGGCCGCCCCGCGGCCACAGGGCGTCCATCTCCTCCACGAGCACTGGCGCACGGGCCATGACCAGGGCCCCGCTCCTCTCAAGCTCCTCGGCGGAGTCGCCGGCGAGCGTCGCCGCGCCCGCCGCGGCCCCCGAGGCCATGGGGGCGCCCGCGAGGGCGTCGATGTCGCTTTCGGGCGCCTCGCCCACGGCCGCCCGCAACCACGTGGACAAGGAGATCATGCACCCATCGCGTGGGAGGAACGGGCCCGCAACGGCGTCCAGCAACGAATTCAGGTCCGCTGCCGCCGCGCCGTCTGCCGCCCGGTCCGCCCGCTCACACGCGACGTCGACGAATTCGTCCACTCGCAGCTGGAGGGCCGGCCCACGGAAGCTCGTCATCGTGAACCCCAGCGTGGCCTGGATTCCGACGTTGAAGAGCTGCCTTCGTGAGCGGGCCGCTTTCGTGACCTCCCTGCGGACCCGCTGCTTGAAGGCCTCCGTGGTGGGCACGGGCGGGGGGCCGACCAGCTTCGCGAACCGCGGCGCCCACGCGGAGCACGTCGCGAGGACCCCCGCCAGCAGGCGCACACGCAAGTGCTTCGCCGACGCGCTGGACCGAAGTTTCCGATTCGCCTCCAGCAGCTCCCTCGCCGCGCCGTGCAAGTCTCCCGCCTTCACTTGAGAAGAACGCGGGTCGAGCAGAGGCGAGTAGGGCACAAGGCGCGTGGTGCGCAAGCCCTGCGCGCCCCTGCGTTGTCTCTTCAAGGTGTCTTTGAGGTATGCGACAAACCTTCTCAGGGAACGCCGCGCCCCTCGCCGCGCGTTCCCCTGCCCAGCGAGGCCGCGAGCGCCCGCAGGGCGCCTCCGCACGGCCCTATTCCGTCTGCACGCGGCGGTCCCCATGTGCCGGCCCAGCGCCCAGTCGTCCCTGAATGGCTGTTCGCATGCCGGGCACTTCACCACCATGACGCTCCATCTGGCTCGCGGCGGCGTGAGAATCGCAGGGAGACGCAGGCGCGAGAACCAGCAGCGCACTTGGGCCTGAACGCGGAAGGGATCCTTGGACGCCCGAGTTATCCGGGGTAACTCGGGTCCGGGGTAACTCGGGTTTGGGTTCCCAAAGAACGACCCCGAGTTAACCCTGACCCGAGTTACCCCTGATGATTCGGGGCTCTGGACGCCCGAAATATCCGGGGTAACTCGGGTCCGGGATAACTCGGGTTCGGACTCCCGAAAAACGAACCCGAGTTAGCCCTGACCCGAGTTACCCCTGATGATTCGGGGCTCTGAGATCCGTTGCCGACCTCTGGAAGGGGAAGGGGAAGGGAGGAGGAGGGACGCTGGGTCCCTCCTCGTACGCCTCAAGATGGTTGTACAAGCACCCGCAAGAGAGAATCCCGAGGAGCAAAAACCAATGAGTCCCCGATTGTGTTGGATGGTTTTTCGAGTGCTCGCCGTTTCGGGCTTCCGCCCGGTTCAGACGGCCGAAGATGGCCCCAAGATCGCCCGAAGACAGCCCAAGATGCCATTAAGACGCGCCCAAGACAGCCCGAGGAAGCCTCAAGATTGTCCAAGAGGGGGTCCCCAAGAGGCCCGAAGAGGCTTCCAATAGAGGCTTTAATATCGGCCATGGAAGGGAATCCACATTGGGATTTCGACCAACTCCCTTATATATAGTCTCCGAGCCCGCCAGCTCGCTCCGAAAAGGACGCCAAGAGGCTTCCCGAGGCCTCTCACACTCTCTCTGCAGAGCCACGAGGGGCTTCAAAAACTTCTCTGCGAGGCCCTCCGAGAGGCCGCACTTCAAAAAGAAGCTGCCCCGAGTCCGCGGCCTTCCTGATGCCTTCCTTCGGATCCCCTTTCAGTGTCGGCGAGACTGGCCGCAAGGCTTCTCCAACCGTCGACGAGGACGACGAACACGACGACCGGCGACCATTGATGTACACAGTTTTGACTCCGGCCGTCGTTGTCGTCGTCGTCGTCGTCGTTGGCGTCGTCGTCGTCGCTGTCGTCGTCGTCGTCGTTGTGGTCGTCGTCGCGGTCGTCGGCGAGGCGGCCGGAGGCAAAACTGCGCACATCAATTTGCCCTGGTGGCACAGGGCGAGAGAGGCAGGTGCCGACGACGATGACGACGAGGACGACGAAAACGACGACGACCAGCGACGATTGATGTACACAGTTTTGACTCCGGCCGTCGTCGTCGTCGTCGTCGTCGTTGTTGTTGTCGTTGTCGTCGTCGTCGTCGTCGTTGGCGTCTTCGTCCTCGTCGTCGTCGTGGACGTCGCGAAGGCGGCCGGAGTCAAAACTGTGTACATCAATGTGCCCCGCTGGCACAGGGCGAGGGAGGCAGGTGCCGGAGACGACGCCGACGAGGACGACGAAGACGACGACGATCCGCGACGATTGATGTACACAGTTTTGACTCCGGCCGTCGTCGTCGTCGTCGTCGTCGTCGTCGTTGGCGTCTTCGTCGTCGTCGTCGTCGTGGGCGTCGGCGAGACGGCCGGAGTCAAAACTGTGTACATCAATTTGCTCCGCTGGCACAGGGCAAGACAGGCAGGTGCCGACGACGTCGACGACGAGGACGACGAAGACGACGACGACCAGCGACGATTGATGTACACAGTTTTGACTCCGCCTGTCGTCGTCGTCGTCGTCGTTGGCGTTTTCGTCGTCGTCGTGGACGTCGGCGAGGCGGTCGGAGTCAAAACTGTGTACATCAATTTGCCTTGCTGGCACAGGGCGAGAGAGGCAGGTTTGGGGACCTGTGGGCGTCTTGGGGACCTCTAGGGGCTCACGTGGGTCTCCCCAAGGCAACCAGGGAGGGCCAGGTAGGGCTTCAACAAGGCACCAAGGGCGCCCCAAGACCGGTCCCAGGGGGAGCAGTTGTGGCCAAACTCCGTCTGACGGAGTTTGTCGACGCACGTACTCGCAAGGTGCGCTGTGTGGTAGGCTGTCTGGTAGGGTAGCCCACTGTATGGCCAAAGTGGCCTATTCCTTAGGTATCTCATAGACTCCTGGACAGGGAAGACGTCCGACGAAGAAAGCTGTGTAATCGTGGTTGGCCTCTCGGGGGCTTCTGGAAAGCCGTTTTGAAGCGTCTCGGGAGCAGCTTTGAGACCTCATTTGGGCCTCTTGAGGGCCTCTTGGGGCCTCTAGGGGGCCTCTTGGGCGCTTGTTGAAGCCTCTTGGGGGCCTCTCGGGGCCTTCTGCGGGCCTCTTAGGGCGGAAAGCTGGAATTTTCGGTTCGTGGTCCCTCTCTTGGGCCTCTCTTGGAGCCGTCTTGGGGCTCTTTTGGGCCGTCTTGGGCGCCTCTTGGGCCGTCTTGGGCCTCTCTTGGGCCCTCTTGGGCCCTCTTGGGGGCCTCTTGGGCGGTATTGGGGCAGTCTTGGAGGCCTCTTGGGCCGTCTTGGAGCGTCGGGAAGCCGAAATGGCGCGAAGGCAGACATGTGTCAAAAACCTACGTAAAATAAACGATGTTGGCCTTGTGGGGCTCTCTTGGGCGGCTTCTTGGAGGCCGCTTGGGGTGTCTTGGCGGCCTCGTCGGCCATCTTGGATCCATCTGGGGCGTCTTTGGCCGATCTTTCGGCGACTCGAAGCCTTCTTGGACTATCTTGTGGACCATCTTGGGGCCGTCCGTGCCTCCCGGAAGCGCGTCTGCAGAAATGGGGCCGTGTGGTGCCGTCTTCCGCCGTCTTCTGCAGGCGTTCCGCCCGTCGCCGGGGCCATGTCCCGGGGGGTCCCCCCCCAGACCCCCCCAGGGGGACAGGGAACCCCTCCGCCAGGTCGGGGAAAAAGTTCGGAAACACCTATGCACTCGTAGCACTGGTACATGTCCACCAGAACAGACACAATATGTTTTCCAACTGCGACCGCGGCCCCGGCATCGAAATCATTCGGATACGCTGCGTCAGAAGATGGCGACGCTGGCCCGCGCGCCCAGCTAGCTGGGTGCTTGTTGCCCCTCTCCCAAACGACAGACAGAGGTCCACGGCGCCTCCCCCGTACTCTGCTGATGATGCTGCCCATCTGGCTTTCCGAGCCGCGCGAGTCGGGCACGCGGGCGTTCGCCAGGCCACGACAACCGTTCTCGCACGTCTCGAAAAGAACAGGCCGAGGGACCCAAGGCTATCTTGGCAGGGAAGCCGCGCAAACCTTCCTTACGTCCGCCACGTTGACATCTGGCAAATCCTCCCAACGCGCAGCGTCGACGGGCAGCGTCGGCGCCCCACAGTTGTGCATGGCCCAGAGAAGCTGCCACCGATCAACGCAGCCTCACGCTGATATTGCTCGGCTCGCTCAATGTCCCCGTGGACCTCCTGCCTCTCGCTAAGACGACAGAACCTGTGAGAGCGCGCAACGCCACCCGCAAACGAATCGTTCGCCCACCTGGCCCACGATTGTGCACCCACGATCGCACGGGCGGCCCCCTTGCCATCCACAACGCCCATACGGGCCTGCACCTCATCACAAAAGCCAAGATCCGGGAACCTGTCAACAATGCCTGACACGAAATCCGCGCTTCACTGGAAACGCGTTCATCAACCCAAGGTCCCCGCCGACTGTGTCTGAAGAAACCCCCTAAGTCAGAGAAAAGCGTGGCGATCATGTCAACGTCAGAGGTGTCAGACTTCAGCATGCTCCCAAGGCGGCACCTCGCAGATCGCAAGCGCCTCAGCCCTCTGCCAAAGACACGCCGCGCCTCGACGTCATCGGGCGCGGGGGCGATGGGGCTTCGAACCCCGAAGATTTCCCGTGTACTGCTCGGCCTCATGGAGCTCGCGACATGCACAGCTGGGCCTAGAGGAGCTCACGAGCCAACTTGGCCTGATGACGGAGCTCTGCTTGTCCCCCTTGCGCTCCAGCGCCTGGCACCTGTTAGCCGCCGCGCGCAACTGGGCCGACAGCGGTTTGGCGGCGGCACGCTCGAATTAGGGCTCGCCAACCTCGGTTTTGAGCTCCTGCCGCACGCGCGCGATGCTGGGGTCCGAGGAGCACCCGGGCGAGCGCAGCGTGCCGCGCAGGGTCTCGAGCCTCGTCTGGACTGGGTCCTCGGCCCCGAGAGCGGTCGAGCTCGCCGCACCCCCGTCCCTCTCCGAAAGAGAGGCCCTGTTCTGCTGAGTCTCCTTGGCCTGCGCGTCGCGCCTACCTTTGAGCGCAGCATCCGCCCCTGCTCCTGTCCTACTGGGCAGTGGCAGGCCTCGACGCGGGGCAGCCATCACTGATCTCGCGGTTGCCAGCGAATGCAATGCCATGGCTCGCGCCACATACTGGACAAGTCGGTTTGTCTGCACGGTTCCACCACCTCTCTCCCGTTCCGTGAGTTGACGCACCACTTTCAGAACAACTAGCTGTCAGCTGCACGACGCCGCTTCGGAAAACCATCGAGACCGACAGCCATCAGGCAAGCTCCGCGAGCCACAGGATTGGAGCGAATGGGCCGCCAGGGGGCCCGTGGAGTACTGGCCAGAGGAACTGCAAAACTGTCTGCACAGAAAGCATTGAAAGCTGGCCGCGGACTAGCGGTATGTATTCACTTGTATTACGAGGAAGCACTAAACCTTGAGCCAAAATGGCTAGGGAGATGCGGAGGATGAGGAGGAGGAGGAGGAGGAGGAGGAGAGCTCGACCGACAACGTGTCGGGCTTGTGTGGCCCAATGGAAGTTCGGCGCGGGATCCAACTTGCGTGCCCTGGTCCCACGCCAACAGCAGGAAGGTAATCTTGTGGTTCGCTGCGCTCGCTGTGCTCGTTCTGCTACATTGCGTGTCTCCAACTTGGCCTCCCGTTGTCCTGTGCAGGTTTCGGGCTGGGCGGTGTAGTGTCCCACGAGACTCGCGAAGGGTGAAGTCAAACTCGGTGCGAAAGTGTCTCGAACTTCCTCGCAGTCTACAGTACAGGTCTAGTGTAACGCCCCAAAGTGGCTCCGGCATGGTTGACTCAATCATGCCGCGGGTTGTGCCCAGGAGGAGGATCGACGCAGATCTCCGACGATCTGACTTTCGTCTGGGCGTTTGTGCTCGATGTTGGCCTTTGGGCGGTCACCAGCACCAACAACACAAGGATCCAGGACGAAAGATCATCTCCCAAAAAGGGGTCGGGACTTCTGGGACCGCGGATAAAAAAGCACGCGCGCACACATCGTAGAGGAGGAGGAGGACAAAGAGGAGGAGGACCAAACACGAAAACCCAAATGCATCAACGCTGCTGTAATACACCCTCCCGTAACGAGTCCCCTCCCTGCATGTCCCTGCCCCCGAGCCCATCCCCCCCCTACGTTGCCCCTGGAGATTGGTGAGGAACGAGGTGAACTTGTGTGGTTGCTCTCCTCCGAGAATGGGAGGATTGGGGGCGTCCGCGAGAAGCCAGGCCGCCGTCTTCATCCCCGTCTTACTCCTCTTCGTCCTCCTCTTCCTCCTCCTCTTCCTCCTCCTCCTCCCGAGGCAACGAGGACAGCCCCCAAGGACGGCCCATGGAGGCCCCCCCCCCCGAGAAGGGGGATTGCCCCTCCCTGAGAGAGCCCAGGGTCACACTAATGAATACACACACATATCCCAGGATTCCCAAGATTCTTGCATATTTTCGTGGTTTTCGTCTCCCCCCCCCACTTCTCATATTTTCCATATTTCTGGGAATCGACGATTAATTGTGTCTGTGTGTTTTTCCCCTCCTGACTCCCCCCCCCCATTCGTGTCTCCGCATCGGTTTCCATAGAACTGCTGGGTGGGAGCACAATATTAACTGCCCCGACACGCAACACGCAACACGTAGCGCATTGAAACGGAACTCAACACGTAGACTGAACACGTAAGTTTTGAACACGAGCGTTTTGAAAACGGCACGTGTTACGTTTCAAAACGTGCGTACCAGAGCAGCTAAGAGCACAGTGCACCTGCTTCGCCGAACTGGCCTGACGCTTCACCGCACAAGCCAATCCAGAAAGGCAGGCGTCGACTCGCTGGTGGCCTGTTCGAAACCAAGCTGTAGATGAATCTCTAGCGAAAGGTCTGACCCACCGTGTGCATTGTCATGCCTAGCGGCGCGACGACAAGGAGTTATCGACGGAGCGGTGGAGCAAAAGGGAGAACAACGACGAGGAGCAGGAGCAGGAGAAGCCGGTGAGGCGGCAGGGGCAAGGGCGGCAGAAGGATGGCTCGAGGCCAGAAACTGTACACATCCAACAACTGGGGAGCCGGCGTCCGAGGGCAAGCTCTCGAGCCCGTTTGGGGGGTACAACGATATCCAGATCCACTGCCTCCTTTGGGCGTTGGGGTATCGATTCCCCAGATGGTGGATGCGTAGGAGGTTCTGCCCTCGGAGATGAGAAAGCGGAGCCTCTGCCGACTCTGGCAGGAAGCACTCGACGTACTGCCACTGCTCGGGCTCGTAGCTCCACCTGCTCCGCCGCGCGCCCGGACCCGCGTCGCTGAGGCACGCGGCCTCGGGGGCTCCCCCGCGCCGGAACCAGCCGTCGCAGCCGTCGGAGACCCACACGTGCGCCCCGTCCACGCAGCCGTACGAGAGTCCAAACACGCAGCGCCCCACGGACCACTCCTCAGCGGAGGCACAAGCAACTGCAGGTGCCGCGGCCCTCCCCACGCGTCGCCACGGCTGGAGTCGCCTCGAAATCCTGGGGAGACCGCGCTCCGGGAGAGGTCTGGGACGTAGCGTTAAGTCGGGCGTGTCCCCCTACAGGGGGATTTTCGCCGAGAAATTAAAAATACACCGAAAATAATCAAACAATAATCCAAAAATAGTCCGGGGACTATTTTTTTGTATTTTTTGACATTTTGGGTTTTTTGGGGGGGTATGTTGTATTTTTCATCGAAAATCCCCCTGTAGGGGGACAGGCCCGACTTAAACGTAGCGGTATCGGTACATGATGAAACTCCCCCAACTCCCGCAGCAGCCGCAGATCACAGGGTTGTGGGCCCGCAAGCGCGCCACGCCCCCTTCGGCGCAGCACCCGCACTCGCGCCCCGCGACGCACCTGCGCCGCGAACGGTGCAAGCCACCTCTCGGCAAGCCGATCGCGCAAGAAGCCGAGGCTCTCGAGCGGGTGCCGTGGCGTCGACACGGACGGCTCGCCGCCGCGGTCTCCCACAAAGACGGCACCTTCGGCCGCGAAGCGCGCCACGTTCTCGAAGAAGATCCCCCTGCGGGCGGGCGGCACCGAGGCGACCACGTCCACCGCCAGCACCCAGTCCGCCCTGCCGTCGCCCCAGGGCAGCACGCCGGGCGCAGACAGGTTCCTCGGCCGCAGCTGCACGTCGTCTGCCCGCGGCACCCACTCGGGGCCCATGCTAGGGGAAGGAGCAACGACATAAACCTAAAAACTCGGAGGACCGCGCGGATGTCTCGGATCGCCGCTGGAGCCCCCTCGCGCGTCAGGGGCGGCGCCGGAGGCGCCGCCCAAGGGCTCCAGCGCCGATCCGAGAGATCCGCGCGGATCTCCGAGTTTTTTATGTTTATGTCCTTCTTGGTTCCCCGAAATGCCCATCTCGCCCAGCGCCGGGGAGATGCCGCGGCAGGCGCGGTCGAGGCAGCAGCGCCTGAGCAGCTCGGGCTGCACCTCTGCGGCCCCGCCGGCCCCGGGCGGGGGCTCGGCGCGGCAGCCGCGCGGCCGGCCGCGAGGGGCCGGGAAGGCGGGCTGGGCCAGGTCGAGGCGGAGCAGGTCGTCGCCCAGGACCTCCCGGAGCCCCGGCAGCATGTCCACGCCGGCGAGGCTCGCGGGGTAGGACTGCAGCCAGCGCTCCAGCATGGTCGCCCTGCCGCAGCCAAAGTCCAGGACCTTCGCGGGGCGGCCCAGCCGCGCCCACTCGGCGAGCAGCAGGTGCAGCAGCCGGGCGGTCAGGAGAGCGTTGTGCTCGAAGTGGCCCGGCAAAAACTTCAGTGGCGCGCGTCGCCACTCCGCCCCCGAGAAATACCCGTGCGGGTGGACATCCAGCGGCAGCGTCTGGCAATTATCCTCGCCCTCCGCGTGCCCGCCCGCGCGGGTGGCATGCGGGTCCTTCGACAGGAGATTGAAGCAGATGCCGCGGTGCTGCCTCGCCAGGACGTTCGAGGCCAGGAGGGACACCTCCCACAGTTCTTCGGTGTCCAAGCCGTCTGGGGTGTCCTCGAACGCGCGGTGAACGGGCCACAGCCTTGGGTTCAGCAAGGCGTCGTAGACTTGCAGGTAGGGCGCCATCTCCTCAGGCCGCCCGACGGCGAAGCAGTCGTTGACGTACTGCGTGAGGCCCTCGGTGGCCCGCCACGGCAGCCACACCACGCCCGGTGCCTCGAGGGAGGCCACGTCCTCTGGAGACCCGAACAGGTACCGACGCCGCTGCTGCTTCCCAGGCCCCTCCCGGGGGCGCGCTCTGGCCAGAAATCCAAGGAGACTCCCGCCGTGGCGACCAGGGCCCTCCGGCACGAGCGGCGGCATCGGCACCTCTGGCACTCCTCGGGTCCTCGGGGAAGCGGTGCCAGAGCGCGTCGAGCCGCCCGCGAGCCAGCAGCTGGTAGTCGCCGCCGGCGGCCAGGTCGGCGCAGGCGCGAACCTTCCTGAGCTGCCCCAGGAAGGCCTCGCGCCGCCAGCCCGTCCGCGGCCCGCTTCGCAGCCAGCGCGCCTCGGCGGGCGTCCTGGCCGCCTCGTCCACGCACAGCAGCTCGCGCAGCCGCAGGTCCCGCAGTGCCGCGGAGGTCTCTGGAGGAACAAGAAGCGACAGGAGCATAAACGATGGGAGCTCCGCGGGGAGTTCTTGGATCTGCGCTTGCCCCCTCCCCCCCCGAGCGCGCGAAGCGCGCAGAGGGCGGCGCCAGAGGCGGCGCCCGGGGGCCCAGCGCCGATCCAAGAAACCCGCATGGAGCTCCGAAAGCTTATGCTCACGTTGCGTTTCCTTCCTCGAGGCTCGGCGCACTCGTGGGAGCCCACCACCGCGAAGACGTCGACCGAGTAGCCCGCGCCGCGCAACCGCCGCAGCACCACCGACTGCAGCGGCGCCACGAAGAGACGCTGGGGGTCCAGGAGGGCGGCCCGCAGGCTCCCGGTGAGGCACAGCGCGGCGGCGCGGCCGCGGCCCGGCCCCTTCGCGCCGGGGGTGCCCATCCCGCGCGCCCCCTAAGGCTGGGAGGCAACTGCTGGGAGGTTTTTCGTCGGGAGGAGCAGAGAGGATTAGGCCCCCTTGGGGGGCGGCTGTTGCGCCGGAGTGGGCCTCGAATGAAGCCGGAGTGAGCGGGATCCAGCGGGATTGAAGTGGATTCAGCGGGACGAAGCGGGAGTAAGTCGGATGTCGGACCAGGGCAAAACCAGAATTGGACCTCCCGGGAGCTGCATCCAAAAACCTAAGAGGTCCCCCCCTGGGCGCGCCGGGCCAGCTGCAGGGGCAGGGGCGAAGCCAGCCTTGAGCCACAGGGGGTACGACCCAGCAGGACGCCGATTTCGCAGCGCGGCCGCAGCTGTCCCACGGCTATCGCCCGCGGGAGGACCAAGTGCCGGCGAAGACCCGCGCCAGTGCGCAGATCATCCAGCTCACACATGCCCAAACACTTCTTGCACTGAAGTGGCTCCTGCCTCGGACCTGAGACATTAGGTGCCAAGTGTCGCTGGTCGTTCGTGGCCGTCGGTCCGTCGCTTGCACCCATGGTCTGCGCCAATCGCTGCGGCCACAGGTTGCGCCATGGGTGCCGCTGGTCCGAGACATGCTTGAGGCTAGAGGTCGCGCCCATGGACTGCGCCGTGGGCTGCGCCACGGGTGCCACGAATGTTTTGTGGATATGGGTTGCGTCCACGGGTCGCGCCACAGGCTGTGCACGCGTGCAGGGAACGTTCGCGGCAACAGGCTCGGCACACGGGCTGCTCCAAAGTTGCTTGCGGCCACAGTTTGCTCCATGGGCTGTGTATGCTCCACCAAGATTGTGTGAGGCCATTAGGCTGCGCCCACAGACTGCGCCATACTTTGGGCGTTCCGCCATGGGCTGCGGAATCTAAGTTGCTGTGCATTGCTTGTGTCGCGTTGCTTGACATGCCTGTGCTTCCGCTGTGCGCCGTTTTGCGCTGATGTGTCTGTCTTGCACTGCAGTGCTTCGCCTTGTGTGCTTTCCGCTGCACTGCCTGTGCTGAGTTCTGGCCCGCGTCGCCTTCCTCTTTGGTCGCGTCGTTTGCGTCGCACTGTCTGTGCCGCGCTGCCTCGCACCATCACGGTGCATCGCGCTGCGCTGCCGTGCCTTGCACTGCAGCGCCTCGCACGAGCCCGGCTTGCCCCCCGGCCCGAGCCGCGCTGCGCGTGTGCTTCCCTGCGCTGCTCTGCCCTGCGCCACCCAGGCGGCAACGACTCCCAATGCTATACACGCCGTTCGTTTCTAATCGTGGGCTCATTTCTAACTGTGCTCGTTTCTACTTGTTCCCAGCCCCCTAGTGGCCAGGAAGAGGCCCAGGATAGAAGAATTAGAAATGAAAGGATCTTGGCCCCCAAAAAAACAAAGAACCTTCGAAGAATTAGAAATGAACCATGTGTAGGGATCCCCGCTGGACTCCTGCGCATCGTCTGAGTCGCCAAAACGGGCCCCGAACCCTTTGGGAGGGGACCTAAGTCAGGAGGGCCAGGAACATCAGGGCTGGGGTGTCCTTTCTGCAGGTGTATCGAGCCAAACCGCCCAGATCCATCATCCCTGATGCGAAGACGGGGACCTCAGTGAGGCTACGCCTCCATCGTGTTATCAGGGTTAGGGGTTCTCTTATCCTCGATGGTGGTCACATCATTCATCCTCTACCTTTCTGCCTGCCTCAGGCCTCCCTCCACCTACCTGCACTCCTGCGTCGATCCTCTGCTGTCGCACTTTCTGCCAGGGAAGGGGGGAGAGGGGGGGGGGACGAGTTGTGGTCCGCTTTCCGGGGGGAGCTTTTCCCAGCCCACGGGGGCCCCAAGACGGGCCAAGAGGGCCCCAAGAACCCCCAAGACGGCCCCACAAGCCCCCGAGACGCCCAAAGAGCGCTCCAAGACGCCGAAGATGACCTCCAGACGGCCCAAGAGGCCGCCGAGACGCTCCAAGAAGCCTCCAAGAGCCCTCAGAAGAGGACCCTTCGAGGCCAAAATCATAAATGTTGCAATGGTTTTGGCCTTCCCGCCTTTTCGGCTTCCCGACGCTCCAAGACGGCCCCAGAGGCCCCGAAGATCGCCCCAAGACGGCCCAAGAGGCTCCCAAAATTGCCCAAGACGGCCCAAGAGAGACCCAAAGGCCCAAGAGAGCCCCAAAGCTGCCCAAGAAACCCCCAAGACGGCCCCAGAGGCTTTTAAGACGGCTCCAAGAGGGGAGCCAGACGGGGAACCCGAACGAAAATTTCGAGCCCTCGGCCTCAGAAGCCCACAAGAGGCCCCAAAGAGGCCCCAAGAGGGTCCCCAGAGGCCCCAAAAGGTCCCAAGAGGCCCTAGCAGGACCCAAGAGGCTCAGAAGAGGCCTTCAAGAGGCCCAAAAGAGGCCACGAGGGTCCCAACGCCCCAAGGATGCCTCAACCCAACGAACACTGAAGAGCCCTCCGACAGCACCCAGGCACGGTGGCGGCATTGGCCGAAGGCCACTACATAATCGTAAACGTCACCGTCATCGTCATCATCATCATCATCATCATCAGCCTCCTCTTCCTCCTCCTCCTCCTCTTCCTCTTCCTCCTCGTTCTCCTCCTCCTCCTCCTCTGTCTCCTCCTCCTCCTCGTCATCGTCCATCCCAACAATAGCATCAAAAGCGCCCCGGATCGGCGGCACTGGCCGGAGGCCAATGCAACAATCGTCGCCGTGGAATTGTCTGCGCATCCGCGCCCAAATGCACGAGGAATGCCATAAGTAGAAGCCCATTGTGGACCGTATCCCCGATTGTTGACTATACTGTGCGCTCTCAGGGATCAAGACATCACTCTGTCCACTCTCAAAGACCGCGCTCGCCACCCCACAGCGGATGAACATCGAAGTATATCCCAGTGTCTTTACCGCATGTTGATTATTGCAACGGCCGTTGCGCAGCCCTCTTCGTTTCGGCAAAGCGCCACGCATTCCTTCGGCACTTGCAGATGTCGCGACGCATCTCCGTCCTTCCAGTTTCGTCTTCGCTTCCGGGCTGACTATCTTCCGCACATCGCAACACGATTCCATACGCAGGGCCACGCACAGGGCAACTCTCGACTGCACGCAAGCGTGACCCTGGATAAGAGTGACCTTTGGTGCGCGGCTTCACGGGGTACGCGGGGTGGCCAAATCAAAGTGCGCAAGCCGCTGCCATTGCATCGCATTCGGCGATCGGGGACCCCCATTGGGCCCGCACCAGAGGGCACTCCGGCGAAGGGTCACTCGCACGTCCAATCGAAACTCAGCAGCAAAGGAGCATTGAGCCACGGCACGATCCGGCCGGATTCTTTTTTGCTTCCCGCGCCGAGGCGGCTGGCCCAGCGAAGCGCTGTGCCCTGCGAGCGGATAGCGTGTCGCGGGACGGGGTGCCGGGAAGATCTCGGGACGTGCACGCGTGGGGGCCAGGACGTGGCCGGCGTGCCGCGTCGGCGGGGTGGTGGGTCAGGCCAAGCGGCGCGACACGCCAGGCAGAAGTTGCTGCCCCGATACACTTCGAACAGACGAGAGCACAAGCATACTTTCTCTGAGGTCCGCACGGACTTCTTTGATCGGAGCTTGACCCCTCCCCCCCCCCCCTGGCGCGCGGAGTGCGCCAGTGCGACAGGGGCGACGCCGGAGGCGGCGCCAGGGGGGCCCGAGCGCCGATCCAAGAAATCCGCGCGGACCTCCGAGAAATTACGTCTATACCGGATGTAACCTCCGATCGGAGCCAAGATGAGGAGGGTGAGGAGCTCTGCCTCGCATCGGCATCGCAGCACTGATCCTCGAGGGCCGCGGGCCCTTCGGCGAGGTACCTGTTCCTCTCGGGCCTCGAGCCTACGACGCACTCATCCTCGTCGTGGCCTCGACTGTACAGGTTTGTGCCTCGAGCGGCAGCCCTGGCCGGGCGACACCAGCGCGGCGACAAACGGGCACGCCGAGGGGAGGGAAGCGAGGAGGAGGAGGGGAAACAGAGAGAGGGAGAGGGAGAGTGGCGGAGGGAGCAGGCAGGAGCCCAAGATCCGCATACACGTGCGCCCGGCTCGGACTGAAAAATGCCAGCGGCACGCGATCACCGAGAGAAGCTGTAGAAGATCGCGCCCAACGAATTCTTCGCATCTCCGTACTGCACTGAGCCACCTTCGACGGTGACTGCCATGGGCAGCAGAGAACGACCCGTCCCTGATGAATACTTCCCTGTGGCCATTAGTCATCGTTTCCCGCGAGCCATGCCCACCACACCACCCCAAGCAACTATCTTCGCCATCCAAGCTGCAGACGATTCCTCCGGACCGCCGCAAGGCTAAAAACAAAAGAGTGTAACAACCCATGAGGGCTGGACCGTCACAAAGGAGCCACGGCACATCCTCTGGAAAAGAAGGCCTGCCAGAAGGCATTCAGGCCTCGCTTTGCGAGGCGAGGCCTGGCCCATAGAGGGACCGTCTCGTCGCCAATAGTATCACCGAGCTGAAATAGTTGCAGGCCTGCCAGCTACAGCTGAGCTGCGCTGGCGTGCTGCATATCCGCATTCGCGGGCGTCTCCGCCGAATGGCAGCGAACTGCCCTCGGCGTGCGAAACATCCACAGAGGCTGGGTCTGACGAAAGGAGTGGTTAGTAGGAAAGGGGTGGCCAGCGAATCAGCTGACGCTGATGGCTCCCCAGGCACCTCGCGGCACCGGAGGCGCCAATGTACACAGGAAAGCGCCTGGCGGCGGGGCCGCAACCACCAGTGTGCAGCAGATTGCGTTGCCCCCCTTTCGCTCTCCCACCTTTCGTCCGATGCAAGAAAACGTTGAAACCATACACATGTCACGCTAGGCAGGGAGTTGATGCAGGATTGAGGGGGAACGTGAGGGAGAACGGTCTCAGAGGGGGAAACCATCGAGCTGGAATCGGCGTTAGGCCCCGATAGCGAGTCCGCACGTTCCTGGGCTGGGTGGGGGGGGCCCCTCCCCATCCGCGATCGATGGGCAACTGGGGGTCGATGCGCGCCCCCCCTTCTGAGCCGAGGAGGAGGAGGAGGAGGAGGAGGAGGAGGAGGAGGTGGAGGAGGAGGAGGGGGAGGAGGAGGAAGGGGAGGAGGAGGAGGAGGAGGAGGAGGAGGAGGAGGAAGAAAAGCAGCAAAACTGGTGCGGGGCGGCAGGCGCTGACGGATGAAGGGGGGACGGGGGCTCGGAAATGATTCTTCGCGGAAGGCCGTTCGGACACTTCTGGAGGCTCTCGGTGGGCGCTGTCGGGTTCCTCCGCTCTTCGGGAGCATCTGCGGGCTTTGTGCAAGGCCTCGGGCTGCTTGCGGGCTGTTCTCGGGAGGTCTTAACAAAAATACGTCGAAGGTGGCCGTCAACTTCTCCGATCGGGAGTTGCCAGAGGTTGCCCTGGCCAAGGATGGCCGCAGCTGTTTTGGGGGGCGGCCTCCAGGGCGCCCTGTCTCACGGGGCCCGGAGGGCCCCCATAGGGGGGGCTCTGCGCGGCGCGGAGCGCTGGGGCGCCACCCTGGGCCAGGGCCACCTGTGGCAAGCCGCGAGAGGGGGAGGCGAAGGCGGAGGAGGTTGGCGCGCACTGCGCGCAGAAAATGGAAGGCTTGACGGAGGGTGGGCCGCACGACCCCCAGCTAGCTGCAGGCAGGCTGAGCCCCCTGCAATCATTGAGAGTCTCGGAGTCAGGCGTCTGAGTACTGCAGCTGTGATGGCAAGTTAGACACTCAGGGTGGGCTCACAGCTTGGACCGTGCCCAGTGTAGACGTTGGAGCGCGAGGCAATCCATGGCCAGACGAAGCTGACAGTGGCACTGGGCAGATGGAACTAGATCAACCCAGGCGCCTCGAGCCAGAACGGTTTCGGCCAGAGCAACATGATGAGGATTAGGAAAGGTCCGCCGATTCCCGGTTGCCGAAATGGTTGACTGGCCCAGTCCCCCATGTCCCCCTTCCCGGGGGGTACAACATCCAGTTTGACGGGGGGGCACGATCGCCTAAATGCAATGCTGGTCCCCTTCGGAGCCTACACAGGCACCCTCTGACGCCTCAAGATATCCAAATATGCCCTCAAAAACAGCTCAAAAAGTGCTCGAGTACACCAAGGAGACCAATACGATAACTGATGCAACCCCAAGAGACCTCAATGAATCTCAAATAGGTCACATCAGGGAGCCCATACTCCCCAAATGCGTCAAGCAACCTGTGGTGATAAATGCTTCCCATTGTGGGCCCCAAACTCTAAGTCATTGCGCTGTTGACGTGTGAGACATCGTGTGCAAGCTGCGTACAATATGTTTTCCCAAACTTTGCCTGCATTCAAGGGTCCTCACTTGCGTGTCTACGGAATTACATGGGTCTGGAGAAGTTTCGCCATGCTGCCGCCAGCTGCCGTTTCGTTGCCGCCTCGTGCGTTGGGTGGGTCTGGCGAAGCTTCGCAACAGCGCCGCCCGTCGCAGCCTCATTGCCGCCTCGTGCGCTTGGTGGGTCTGGCGAAATTTCGCCACGTTGCTGCCCGTTGCCGCCTCGTTGCCGCCTCGTGCGCTGGACGGGTCCGGCGAGGGTTCGCAACCTTGCCGCCCGTTGCAGCCTGGTTGCATCCTCGTGCGCGGGGTGGGTCCGGCGAGGTGTCGCCACCCTGCCGTCAGTGAGGTGCCACGTTGCCGCCACGTTGCCGCCTCGTTGCCGCCTCGTACGATAGATGGGTATGGCGAGATTTCGCCGCGTTGCCGCCTGTTGCAGCCTCGTTGCAACCTCGCGCGTTGGGTGGATCCCGCGAATTCTGGCAACCTTGCCACCCGCTGCCGACCTCGTTGTCGCCTTGTGCGCTGGATGGGTCCCGCGAGGTTTTCGCAACGTTGCCGCCCGTGGCCGCCTCATTGCTGCTCCGTTGCCGCCTGGTGCGCCAGGTGGGTCTGGCGAGGTTTCGACACGTTGCCGCCCGTGGCCGCTTCGCGGCCGCCTCGTGTGCTTAGTGGGCCTGGCAAGAATTCGCAACCTTGCCGCCGGTTACCGCCTCGTCGCTGGCGAAAATGTACCACGTTGCCGCCCGTTGCCGAATCGTTGCCGCTTCTAGCTTGCACGACGTATACTGCACTACATTGTTAACATCACGTAAATGACACTTCGTAGCCAACACATTCACAATGCAATAGCTGAGTACTGTGTGGAGTCAGCGCTGGCTACAATATGTGGTGCAGGCTGTGGTGCCAAGTATGTGATGCAAGGTGTGTGGTGCAAATTTTGTGGTGCAAGCTCTGTGGTGCAAGCTACGTGGTGCAAGTTGTGTCGTCCATGTACATCCTGCGCGGTGCAAACTATGTGGTCCAAGCTACGTCGTGCAGGCCACGTGGTAAGCCAGATGCGCGATAGCTACGCGCCTTTCTTACATTGTACTGCGGTGTGCAAGCTGCGTTGTGTCAGCTGCGCTGTGTGAAAAATGGGGCAAGCTACGTTAACACCTATGTGGGGAAAACCGCGCGGCCGACCAGCGCACGAGGCGCCGACCCGCGGGCGCCCACGGGCGGGTGCCAGGCGCCACCTCGGCTTGCCCACCCAGCTGCCCAGAAAGATTCCGATGTGGCGTGCGACCGTCCCAAGAAGGCCCATCGACGCCCACACACATTCACACACACACAAACACACACACACACACTTTTTACCAGCGCGGACGGAGCCCTATGGCACCACACGACGGACGACACGAAGGACGACGACGCCGAACGACAGAAGGCGGGGGCGGGAGGGCCCGCGGGGGGCGCCCGCGCCCGGCGGAGCCCCGCTCAGGCCCAGCAGCCCTCGGCCGCGGCGATGTGCCGCCCGCCTCCCTCGCCGCGCCGATGCCGGCCGCCAAATAGCCCATGCGCTCCGCGAGCTCTGGGTCCCGCAGGCGGCCGCGCGCGGCGTCCAGCTTCCGCTGCAGCTGCCGACCACCCCCCCGCCCCCAAGACCCTCCAAAACGACCAAGACCCCAGAATGGACGCCAAGATGGCCCCCGCAGAACTCCAGGAGCGCCTCGCCAAGACTGCCCAACGAGGTCACAAAATAGTTACACAATTCCTCGGTCACGCGCATGTCCAGGCCACACCCCTCAATACTCACTGAATGAATGATGTGTGTGTGCTATCCTCCCCCGAGGTGCCCGCCACACGGCTCCCATGGTGTAGGCTCCCTGAGTGTTGCCTCCTGCCGCTGACGTTGCCAACATGAAATAAAATGACACCCTGCGGCGTACCCAACCTATGTGGCGGATTTCGGAAACTCTGAACCCAAAAACGTGTTCATCTCGTGGGGACGCAACTTGTACTTCCGCCGCCTTTCGCCGAGCTTCCGCGGGCTTCCGCCCGCGGAGGCGGCCTCGTTTTACTTCCGCCGACCTTCCGCCGACCTTCCGCCGCCCTTCCGCCGCCTTCCGCCGAAGAAGAAATGACAACTTCTTCGATCCTCTACGGCCAGGCTCGTTTTGGAGCGCCCCATGTGTAGAAAGTGATCCGGGCAGGTGGCCGAAATTGCTTATGGATGATAACGGTACGAGAGCCACCACTTGCTGCGCAAACCACGGGCGAAGCGCACGCACGTCACGGCTCACAGGCCAGCAATAAAAGGGCGAGAAGTGAGGCCCCGGGCTCGGAGAAGAAGAGGGCGGGAAGGAGCCCCTCAGGGGCAGCATAAAGGCCCCTGGGACACACACAAATAAATAAACACAAATCTCAGGAATCCCCATTCGTATCGTTATTTTCTGGGTGTTCGTCCTCCCCCCCCCCACGTCCCGTATTTTGCAATATTTTCCTGGGAGTCGACGATTCATTGTGTCTGTGTGTTTGTCCCCTCCTGCAAGAGGGCGGACGGAATGGGGGGCCTCACAAAAATCAACGCGGCAGGTCGGCTGTGGTGCAGGAGCTGCTTCGGGACACTGCGGCGCGCAGCGGTCACAGCAGCGCCGCCAGTCACGTGACCGTCGACCAAGAAAGCACACGCTTCGGCCACACAGAACATCCTGCTGAAGATGGTGAGGAGATCGCTCGCCAGCACCACCTGGTCCTCCACTCAGGAGCTCATCCTCAGCCACACCCGATCCAACAATTCTCTGCCATCTGGCCACGCGTGCTCATCTCGTTCGGGGGCGTCCGCCGTGATGTTTGGGGGGAGGGCCCTTTTGCCCTGGCCCTTCACCTGCATGGCCATGCGCACGGCCTTCACGATGTTGTGGATGCACCCGTCCGCTTGGCGACGCGTCTGGTGGCTCTGCGCTTCGCTTGTTCTTGATGGAGAGTCCCCGCCCTGCCAGAAGCCATAGCATGCCCGAACGGAGGGCTTTGGCACGGCACGCAAACCTAATTATGCGGGCCGCACAGCGGCCTGGGCGGGGAGCACGAGGGCACCCCCGGGCGCGCTCCACGCAGGCCCTTGACGGGAGGCGCGCACAGTCAGTGAGGCCTCCCCGGCACCCGATGTCCTGCGTATGTACCTTCCGGCATCCTCGCAAGAAGGCCGCCGCGGCTGGACCCACCGCGGTCGCCTCGGAGGAGGAGTAGGAGGAGGAGGAGGAGGAGGAGGAGGAGGGGGAGGAGCAGGAGGAGGAGGATGAGGAAAAAAAAAGAAAAAGGAGAAGGAGGAGGAGGAGGAGGAGGAGAAGGAGGGAGGAGGGAGGAGCACGACGAGGAGGAAGAGGCGGAGGAGGAGGAGGAGCAGGACGAGGACGAGGAGGAGGAGGAGGAGGACGAGGGGAGGGGGGGAGGACGAGGACGAGGAGGGCGAGGACGAGGAGGAGGACGAGGAGGAGGAGGAGGAGGAAGAGAAGAGGACTCTCGCCTCCCCCCTCCTTCTCCCGGCCACGGGCTACATGGAGAGCCGGGTCGTCTTCAGCGCCCCCAGGAGCTCGACGGCCGCCCCCTCTGCGGCGGCGGGGCGCGGCGCTGCCCTCGGGCAGTCGCCGTCGCCGACGCTGGGCACCACAGGGGTCTTGGCGCAGATGCCGCCGACGCCGCCCCGCGCGCAGCCCGCCACCGCCGCCGCCATCGGGAGCGCCGGCTCGACCCCGCCGCTGGACGGCGTCCGCAGCTGCTGCGCCCGCTGCACCAGGAGGTCCATGCAGGTGAGGAATCTCTGGGAAGAGGGCGTGTCGGCGAAGAGGAAGCGCAGCTTCTTCTGCAGGAACTCAATGATGACCACCCGCTCGGAGCTGTCGCCCTGCTCCTCGGAAGGCCTGCTGCCCTCTCTACTGACGCAGAACACGCTGGACGCACGATCGAGAGGGAACTCGACGATGTGGCAGGTGGCGGCGTCCACCTTCAGGGTCACCAAGTCCTCCAGCAATTGGCAGTGGACGGTCTCGCAAAAAGCCCCTCCGGCCGCGGGGATTATCAGCTGGGTCAGGCGGGTGCCGGCACGCATCTCCAGCGCGAACTCTCGCAACATCTCGAGCAGCACCACCTTTCTCCTGTCCTCGGGAGCACTCATAAGCCCCTCGTGACATGTCATGGACTCGTGTTCCGAGGGCAGCAATCCTACGGAAATAAAGCACGCTGTGAACACACAAAGTGGATGCCGCTTTTCTTTTAGAAGCGGCTCCGTCCTGCTACTGCTCGCCATTGTATTCCCGATTCCGCCACTCCTCCTGGTCCTCTTCTTCTTCCAGGAGGGAGGCGAGACGAAGGCTCAAGGCTCAGGTACTGTTCACTGGTCTAGGCTTAGGTTGGGCATGTCCCCCTACGGGCGGATTTCGGACGGAACATTAAAAATAGTCAAACAATACCCCAACATATTCAAACATGACCCCGAAATCGTCTCCTGTAGAGGGACATGCTCGACTGAAGTTTAGGCTGGCGCACAAGCCCTGACAGAGGACGCACACACGTGTGGGTTGTCGAGTGAGCACCAGGGGACAACGAAGAGGCAAAGGGCCTCGGACGGGGGAGAGGTGTGCAGCGTCTTCGCGTCGTTGCATATGCCTTTCTTGATCTCTGCCCCTCTTCGCGATGGTGGAGAAGGAGTGATAAGGAGGAGGAGGAGAAGGAGGAGGAGGAGGAGGAGGAGGAGGGGGAGAAGGAGGAGGAGGAGGAGGGGGAGGGGGAGGAGGAGGAGGAGGAGGAGGAGGAGGAGGAGGAGGAGGAGGAGGAGGAGGAGGAGGAGGAAAAAGAGGAAAAGATAAGGAAAATGATGAGAAAAAAGGAGTGGAGCGAAGTGAAGCCCGTTGCGAACTGCAAGATGCAAGAACCAGCTGCTCGACTCCAGGGGACTCGACTGCCTCGCTCTGACTGGCTCTGCTCGGGACCTTCGGCAGACGGTGGCGGACGAGGAGGCAGGTGAGAGGAGGAGGGAGCCTGTCGAGGGAGCAGGGAGGACGTTGAGGAAGCGGACGAGGTAGAGGAACAAGAGGGGCCAAAGTGGCTCCCAAGAGGCTCCAAAAACTGCCCCCCCCCCCCGAGAGGCGCCCAAGAGCGCTGCGAAGAGACCCCAAGAAGCAGCCCTCTGATGACTCTGACCCACGTCAGGGTCGTCTTCGTTGTAGCCGCCCGCCGCCGAAGTCGTCGACGCCGTCCCCCTTCAGGGACGGCAGCACCAGCCGCAAGGCCTTCGCAATCGAGGAACGACAAACGGCAACGGATCGGCGCTGGACCCCATGTCTGGCGAAGGCGCCGCCAAGGGGGTGCGGCGCAAGTACAATACGGCGCGGGCCTTTTTTTTGATCCTCGCGAAAAACAAAGCAATCTCCTCGTCGCCGTCGCTCGTGCACCCCAGGGGCACGGGATACGCGGGCAGGTCGGGGAGCTCCAGGCACTCCGCCGGGTCCCGCCGCCCAGCCGCCGACGCCTCGGAGTTTCGGCTTCGGCAAAGCGTGTCACTACGGTCGGGCGGGTGGCAAACTGGGGGGCGACCCTCATGGGGGGGGTGAAGACAAGGACCCCAGGGCCAGTTTTAGGACTCTGTTTGCTACACCCCCCATGTATAAGTCACCCACCATTACCACCCGCCCGAGACGGACAATTCTCGACGGCTTCCTGTTTGCTTGGGACCGCACTGGGCCCCAAGACCGTCAACAAAAATATGCAGGATGAAAGACGAGTCTTGGGGAATGGATCCAAATCTATGAGAGAGCGTGATCCACCGCCGCTTTACTGTGGAAAATTGCCGCCCTTTTCCTTCAGAACCCGGGGGTCCCCTCCCCCCCCTCCGAAAATCACCCCCCCCTGCTGAACCCCCCCCCCCCTTCCCCCGCAAAACCCTCACCCCCTCCCCTAACCCCTCCCCCCCCCCCTCGAACTCGAAAACCGAGGGGGGGTCACTACCGGTTCGAACCCCCCCCCCTCGAAAACTGGAGGGGGGGGTCACTACCGGTTCGAACCACTGAGCTGTCCCACTGTTCCCACCACTGTCCCCACTGTCCCCACCACTGTCCCCACTGTACCTCTGTCCCATTGTCCCACCGCCGTCCTCGCCACCGCCTTCACCACTGTCCCCACCACCACTGTACCCTCCACTGTCCTACTGTTTCCACCACATTCCCACTGTCCCCACACCACTGTCCCCACCACCACCGTCCCCACCACTGTCCCACTGTCCCCACTGTTCCCACCATTGTCCTCACCATTGTCCCCACCACTACCGTCCCCACCACTGTCCCACTGTCACTGTCCTCACCACTGTCCCGCTGTCCCCTCACCACTGTCCCCACCACCACCGTCCCCACCACTGTCCGCACCCCCACTCGGTTTTCGAGGGGGGGGGGGTTCGAACCGCCCCCCCGGTTTTCGAGTTCGGAGGGGGGGGGGGGGTTCGAACCTGTGAGTTTTCTGGACCCCCCACGGTTTTCCGCCAGCAGCGGTAGAACACGCTCTTTCAAATCTATGGTGGACCACGGTGTGGTAAACAAAATCCAAACGTCGGAGTTCTGGGAACCAGACGCGCAGCGGAACTCTGGAATCCCGGCGCAAGGAAGTGGGCGAGGACGCTCGTCGGGGTGTGCAGACAAGGGGGGCGACGGCATCGCGGAGCGGAATCGTAAAGGCATGGTGCACAAGGCGAGCCCTCGGCGCAGGCACAGCGGCATGCTGCGGCGGAGGGACGAAGGAGGGATCGGAACATCGGAACCGGACCCGCTGCGAAGCAACATGGGAAACGAGGCAAGAGGAAGCGGAGGAGGAGGAGGAGGAGGTGGAGGAGGAGGAGGAGGAGGAGGAGGAGAAGGAAGAGGAGGGGGAGGAGGGGGAGGAGAGGGAAGAGGAGGAGGAGGAGGAGGAGGAGGAAGAAGAAGAGGAGGGGGAGAAGGAGGAGGAGTAGGAGGAGGAGAGGAGGAGGAGGAGGAGCAAGCAAGCAAGACCTGGGCAGCCGTAGTCCTGTGCTGTCTGGCTCACCTCTGTTGGGTGAGAGTTCTAGCGACGAACAATTGCTGCTGGTGCGATCAATGCGCTTCTCGGGCAGGCCTGCGGGACTTCATAGCCTATCTCGGGCCTTTAAAAGCCCGCGTTAGCACGAAGGCGCACCGCATTCGGTCAACCCGTAAAGCGCTGAGGCATAGAGCGCTTGGGCCCATACCTCAACCTCGGGGAACACAGGTGCGGGGGGAGGCCCCTCGGGAACTGGGGCCACCCAGAGAAACAACAGCAGTGCAACAGCCTCTTCGGGCCGCGTCGAAAGTTTGCGGCGTGCGTGCCTTCATGCTGCGAAGTCCTCCCTCCAGACTCCTCGTCCTCCACCCCCTCGCCCCCTCCACCCCCCATCAGACTCCTGCTGCTGTCAGGCTTGGAAAATAAAGTGATATCATTATCGCAACGTGTTGAGACTGCTTCAAGCTCAGTAGAAGGTCCAGCTGTCGGCGTATGTCTGCTCAGTACCGACCCCTCGACAAACCCGAGCCATGCAGAGAAACTGATCTGTTCCACCAGTTGAGTACTGAATGAGAACTGCATGGCGTAGTGTAAAGTGAACCCCTCAGTCCATACGCTGTCTCTGCAGGTCGCTCAGTAGTGCCTGTGCTCTCTCGCTGCCCGCACTAGCCATTCTCTGAAGTCCAGCTACATCGATTGTCCCTGCACCGACGCCTGAACGGCTCTCTCCAAAGCTCCTGGCGGTGGACTCCTCAACTTCACGACGCCTCCTGTGGCCACCAGCCCTTTGATGATGTGGAGGCGGAGCTCCGCGAGCGTCGCTTGAAGCATGTCCGCCTGGTCTCCCGTCTTCTCCTTGTAGCGCTGCAGCAACTGAGGTCGCATGAACGGGCTGATCGTGATGGGGTTCAGCATGATGTGAATATTGGCCTGAACGGCTTTCTGATTGCCCTCGTTGGAAGTCTTCTTGATGCGGAAGTAGCGCACCAGCTCGTTCACCTCCTCTCTGCCCATCGCTGCCATCAGCTTTTCGAACGGCTCGAGGATCGCCTTGGTATCTTCTGGCAAGTCCTGCATCTGCACGAGCGTGGGAATAATGCGCCCGAAGATGTGCAGGTGCGGCGGACCGAGATCTTTGCGTCCTTCTTCCGTTGCAAGGCGGTGGTACTCCTGGCCCGTCTTCAGCCCGTCCGCCACCACCTGGTGCGTCAGCGCCATTAGCAGGCAATCTCACAGGGCTCCCATCAAGATTCGTAGCACTTGGGTGTCGTTGAGCGTCAGCTTCTGCACGGTGAAGATTCGCCCCGAAAGCACAGCATCCGCATCGTCGTCTGGGCCAGGCCAACCCCCCTTGTCACGGGGTCGCTTGATGCGGCGGCCTCCGCGTGCTGGCGCTGCCGCGGCTGCCGCGGAGCCTGCTGCCCCCTGGGCAGGCAGGCCGATCATCCACATTGACATCTTCGGCTGGTCCCGCGGCGTGCTGCTTGACGTGATCAAGGTGTTGCGAAAGCTCTGAAGCATTGTGAGCGCACGCGTTACACGTATACGCTGATGCCTCTACCGGCGTAAACTCGAAAGAAACGGCTCTGGTCGGACATCTCAGCGGACTCGCACGTGACATTGTCCTCACGCGCCGTACACAGCTGGCTCTCGACGCAAACACTCTGCGACGCCAAGGGCACACATTGGTCGTTATGACCATGGAATACAACTCCCGCATTTTGTGGGTCTTGTTCAAGTGGGCCGTCAAGGCCCTCATGGTCGAAAACACGCCCCCACAAACTTCTCCTTCTGGCGTTTCATGCGTGCACACATACTCGTTCATGTCCAGCAAGTGGCTGGGGTCTCGACCTCCTCGCACTGGCTCTCGCACTACTCGCATTATTTCTTCCTGACGACCTTCTGCGCGGCAGTGTACCTGATCTGCGTCATGGCGATCGCGCCATTTTACAAGCACTCGAATGGCCTTCTCATGCTGCTGGTCATGCTGGCGGCGTTTCTTCAGACCTTCTTCGTGGCTATGATGATCAGCGCCGTGCTCTGCCGGGCCCGCACGGCGTCTGTGGTCTGCGGCATGATCGGCGCGCTGACCGCGGTGTTCTCGCACGTCGTGCTGCCACAGATCAGCAGCACAAGCGTCGCCGTCTATCTCCTCGAGGGCCTCATCCCCTTCGTCGCGCCACTCAACCTGCTGAACGCGGTCGGCGCCCTGGAGGCCACTGGCCGCGGGCTCACCTTCGGCAGCTGGGGGCGGATCTCGGCCTCCAGCGCCCAGACGGGGTCGCAGCAGGTTCACCTCGCGGCCGGCGCGCAGCTGCTCATTCTGCTCGTCGACACAGTGATCTACGGGCTCCTTCCACATACTCGTTCCTGCCGAAGGCCTCCCCCTTCTCCTCTAGCTCGTAGCGCCTGTCGAACAAGTGTCTGAAGCGCGGGGGTCGTTCCTTGAAGAACACTTTACGATCATTCTCTTTCGGGGAAAAAAATCGAGTAAACCTTCTCTGCTCTGCCATGCTTGCGCAAACTGCGACGCTGGATCGATCTTGGCGAAAACTTCTAAATCCGCCTGGAACTGTCGGGCCCACGGGGTGCTGCGCTCGCTTAGCTCTCCTTGGGGTCCAAGACGGGGGCGCTCCACTTTGAGGTCCATCTGGGCGCTTCCAAAGATCCCTGCGAGAACCTGCGAGCGCTGCCGGGGGTCCCTGGCCATCTGTTGATACCACCGAATCCTCTGGATGCGCAACTCTACTGCTGCCCGGGAAATCATGTGCTGGCCTAGGACCTTTTTGCGTGCGTCCCGCTTCTTTTTACCCCTCGAATTCTTCCGTCGCGCCTCGGCTGGGCACTCGCAGAAACCGAATGAAATCCACGTCGAGCTTGTCTGTGAAGCTGCGTGGCATAACAAATCCCGTGAGACCTGAAAGACCTGCTCCTTGCACGCACGCAACGAAAAGAAACCATCGCATATGCAGTGGGATCGGCTCGGACCACAGCTTGCCGAGCGACCTCCACCCAGCTCTGGCTGCCTTAATTTGCCCTCGAAGTTCGGCTCGCAGACTGCCGTCAAACGATATCGCGGGACCAAGTACGCGCGCCTCACGAACGACTGTGCCCACGACTGTTTTTGAGGCCGCTATGCTTTTGACGGCTGCGAACGGTCCAGCCCCGATAACGTTCGTGATGTGGTTAGTTTTGTTTTCGTTCAGTGTGTGCCCCGTCTCCCCGATGCACGCGCTCAGCTTGCCTGTGGCATTGTTCAGCTGTAGCTCCATTGCTCGTGGCGACGCTTCATAGGCATGCATGCGCACCCGTGATATATCGTCTACATGCAACCCAATGCCTAAGTCCTCCTCCTCCTCTGCAATCACCTCCTCCCCCCCCCCCCCTTCCCCCCCCCCCCCCTTCCCCGCACACACGCACACACACACACACACACACGCTTTCACATCTCAGACATGTATATGTGTGGTCATGCTCCGAGAGCTGCTCGTTCCACTTCTGGACCTGGTGTGTACGCCGAAATAAAACCACCCGCTGCCACGGCATGCCCCATTGTGGTTCCTCGGGTCGGCTTTAAACCGAGGCAACCATCGATGCCTTCTGCGTGCGCTACTAAGCGATCGACAGCCTGCGTCGACAACTCCACGTTACGCTCGTACTGCTGCTTGCTGTGCAATACTCTAACGGGCTCCTAATCTGTGCTCGCGAACGCGTTCGAACCGTCGAAATTGCTCAGCGTGTGGCTCAGCTTGGGGTCTCTACATCTCCACGCTGCACTGCTTAATACTAGTAGCGTTCCCTCTCTACGACGTGCTGGGTTACCTCCGCGCGCGAACGAAGTGAATTTGGGTCGAGGTTCGGTGCGTCGATGCGTTCTGCAAGCTGGCCAAACCAGCTCATACCACATGCATCGAAACAGCGAAGCAATCTTGTTCCCTTGATACCTGGCTCTCCCTTATCTTTGGCTTGAGTGAACATCTGCGATCTCAGAAAACTCGGCGGCGCTTTGTTAATTTTGCGCACGAGTGTCACAAACTGCTGGTACGTGTTCAAAAACTCCCCGGGGGCGATGTCCCTCTCCCAGCCGACCCCGTTCGGGCCCTGCTTGGTGCGATACTGCGGCGGGAATAACGGCAAGATCGCCTCCGCATATACTCCCCACTGAGGTGTGGCACGACGCTTGGGCGCTTTCCTGGGGTCTCTGATCGGCCCGTCCAAACCTGCTCGGGCTAGTTGCATCGCTCGATCTCGTTCCAGCACCTTCGGTAGAAAAGCGATGTCCTCAAGTGCCGCGTCCCAAGTATACACGTCCGCGCTCATCCCTCCCGCGCGAGGTGGTAATTCGAGGCCTGCTTTCCACTCTTGTACTGCCATATTCTAACGGATTGCAGAGATATATATGTTCTTTGGTCCTCTCCCCGTCGACGCAAGACTGTTTTTTTTTATCCTACGCAACTGAGCCCATCACTTCTGCTTCCAGACTGCCACCAATTCGTACAGTAACTTTTGTCGGTTGTCTGCAGTCTGCTGCCTTCGAAGATTTTGAAGCTTCCGCGTGATCTCCGTCAGCTGCTGGTTCACGTCTCTGTACTCGTCGCCTTGAGCGCCCTCTGTTCCTTCCCGAAGCCTAGCTCGGCGTCGGATCAACTCCATCCGCTTCTCCCGCTGTCTGAGATACTCGGTCGTCCTTCGGGGCCCTGGGGGGGGGATATCTCAGCCATGGCACTCCGAATAGCCGTTCCAATGTGGCCCCAAACTGCCTGCACACTATTACTTGCAATCGCCGCGGTGCACGCCTCGTCGTCCTCCCGTCACTTCTTTTGCGCCTCCTCGAAGAACTCCTCGCGCAAGGTGCCCGTGGTCTGCGCGCCCATCAACATGTCTTGGTTGGCTGGAGGCGACGGGTTTACTACTCGATAAATCTTCGTGGGTACGTTAATTTCGACATATACAGGAACATGTTCCTCTAACATCGCGCTCTGCTGCAACTGGGGCTTTCCTCCCAATCTGATCAGTGAGTTAAGCTTCAATATGCTGCCAACCGCAGTGGTCGGGCACATGATCTGGTCAATCTTAGAAGTTGATCCTCTCTGGAAATTAGCCGGACCCGTCCTCCCAAAAAATGAGGCCACGCTCATATGCTGCTCCTCTGCGAACGTTCGCACCTGGCTCGAAACGACGCTCTCGTGCGTCGGCTCGGTGATGCCCATGTGCTCGTCCTCTCTGGTGTACGTCACTCCTGTGACATCCCTGCGCGTTCCAAAGCCACAGTTGAAATCTCCAGCAACTATCGGCATGGTGCTGCGCCCTTCCTTCTCGATCTGCTTGCTGATCCATCGCAAAATGCGTGTGCTGGCCTCCTTCAGTACTGGGGGACTTGTGCCCTTTGGCGGGAAATACACTGGAAATAGACACGCTGACTGTCCATGCACAAACAGCTGCACTTTGGCAACCCTCCCCGTGATTCCTTATGACCTCGGTGGGGCGACTGCTTGTTGCACTCCGTGTACATACTGGCCTAGCAAGACTGCAACTCCACAGCTTTTGTTTACATGGTTAGACAACTTCCATCCAAACTGCAACACCCTGTGTTTCGGCAGCGTGGCTTGCTGCATGTCATGCTCCACATCTGTGTGCCGCTGCGTGCTCGTGACGATGATGATGTCAACGCTCTGGCATTGCATGCTAATCTCCTCTAATTTCGTGTAGTCCGCGCACTGCGCGTTGTAGTAGACGATCTTCAGCACCATCGCGGCGTCACCTGGTCGTGCGCCTCCCCCACTCTGTATCTGCTTCGTGCCCCTAGGCCGCCGTCGGCCCAAAAAGCGCCATCATTTCCCTCAAGCAGGATGTGTGGGGAGAGTGGGTGCTGTAGGTGCCTCATGCCTACTTTAAGCCTGCATGGCAGCTAGAAGGAGGAGGAGGAGGAGGAGGAGGAGGACGACGAGAGGGAGGAGGAGGAGGAGGAGGAGGACGAGGAGGAGGAGGACGAGGAGGAGGAGGAGGAGGAGGAGGAGGAGGAGGAGGAGGAGAGGGAGAGCAGGGAGGAGGGAGGAGGAGAAGGAGGTGGAGGAGGAGGAGGAGAAGGAGGAGAAGGAGGAGGAGGGACGAGGGAGGAGGGAGGAGGAGGAGAAGGAACAGGAGGAGGGGGAAGGGGGACTCTGGCCCGCAAGGGAAAGGAGGACAAGGGCTGAGCATGGAGGCAAGCCACGAAGGACACATCCAAGACTCGAGGGCGCATGGAGACAACGAGCGCACGGGCCACGCGACACCGGAGCACGGTAAGGGGGGAGCAGGTCAGTTCTCCAGCAGATGGAGAAAAAGGAAGAGAGAGAGAGAGAGAGAGAAACAGCACCAGAAAGACACGCAGGGGGGACAAGCTGTCAGCATAGGGTCACTCTTCTGCGCAGCCGTAGGGGAGAGAGGGAGCGCAGCGCAGAGGTGGAGCGCGGGTTCCGCCAAGGCCGGCGGGGAAGGCGCGGGAGCAAGCGACGAGCTGAGCGTCGCCTTCCTCCCTTCGGTGCTCGGCAGGCGAATAAAGCCTAACAAAACGGACGTCGACATCCAAATTGTCTGGGGACCATCCCTGTTACAAGCAATGTGACGTCCACTTTGGGGCAGAATCTTGGGTCATGATCGGGGGGCGGGCGCGAGCACTTGGTGCTGTTTTTTACCGGGGGCGGCGGAGGTGCCCACATACTGCCTGCTGCGCGCAGGGCCCGCATTCATGTCAGAAAAAATACAAACTGCACGTCGAGGCAAAATCTCGATCACTGTGCAATGGTCTTTGACTGGGACGGCGGGGGTGCTGGCACATTGCCTGCTATGTGCAGGCCCACCAGACTCTATGATGGCCACCCTGCCACGATTGAGCATTGGTTTTCCGCAACGGTGGTGGGGGCCGAAACGTTTCCCGATGTGTGCTGCCACGTGCGCAGGCGCACCTGGCACATTCTGCGCTTGCCCCGAGCGTGGCGAACCTGGCGTGGCGCATCTTGCGCACCAGGCGTGCCCGGCATGCTTGGGCCACAGGGGTGCCTGGCGAACCTAGCGCGCGAGGCGCACCTGGCACGCGTGGCGCACCTCGCCCCAGCGTTGCGCACATGGGGTCTGTGTTGGTGTCCAGAAGCTGCCGATTCAATGACTACCGCTGAACACGCTGCGGCTCGGGTGCTACTTATGTGTTGGGAGGGCGGGTGGGAGTGAGAGAGATGGTTTGCGGGCGGGGAGGGTGTCTCGATCACTTTTCCCTATTAATGTACACCCCTTCTCCCAGGCGACCGGCAGCCAACCAGGAACAATGCCGACCTTATGCTCCCCACCCCCAAACATCGCTGCCAAAAACTATACAAATACACACTCTGCCTCCAAGTCCGGGGCCTGCACAACAAACCCGATGCGAATCCCCCCCAACCATCCCTTTCAAAAGACACTGCAAAATACATGTTGGGCAAAGACTCGAGTCATGTTCGTGAGGACCGCAGGCACGTTGTACCGATTGTTGACAGGGACGGCGGGGGTGTCAGCATGTTGCCTGCTGTACACAAGGCCCACATCCCGATCAAAAAACAATACAGAATGCACCTCGCGGCGAAATCTGGATCATGCGCGGCCACCCCGCGATCACCGTCAAGTGGTTTTTGACAGGGACGGCGGGAGGGGGGGCGCATGGCCTGCTGTGTGCAGGCCCATCAGACACCATGATGGGCACTGGCTTTCGAAAAAGGAGGGTGGGGGCCGACATGCTTCCCGATGTTTGCTGGCACGTGCACAGGCGCACCTGGCACACTCTGCACGTGCCCCGAACGTGGTGCACCTGGCGCGGCTGGAGCATGCGGCACACCTGGCGCACGTGGAGCACGTAGCGCATCTGGCGCACCAGGCGTGCCTGGCACGGGCCCCAGGGGTGCCTGGCGCGCGTGGCGCGCATTGCACGCGAGGCGCACCTCGCCCCAGCGTCGCGCACATGGAGTCGGTTGTGGTTCCCAGTAGCTGCCCATCCAAAGGCGACCGCTAAACATGCTGAGGCTCGGGTGTGACTGATGTGTTGGGAGGGCGGGTGGGAGCGAGCGAGACAGCTTGCAGACGGGCAGGGTGTCTTGACCCCTCCCCCGACCCCCTCCCCCTGGGTCTGGACGGGGCGTTTCGCGGAAGGTTGGGGCATCCAAGATGGCCTCGGCAAGGAAGCCAAACTCATTGATGTCACCAAGGTTTTGGCTACAGTTTGGCATCCAGTGGGGGGGGACCTAGTTAGGGAGAGCCCCTCTTTTGATCGATCTCCTCCAAGATGGCCCACAGATGGCCCCCAAGGATCCCAAGAGTGCCCCAAGATGGCCCCAAGAGGTGCCCAGGAGGCACCAAGAGGCCCCCTCGATGCCCCCAAGATGCCCCAAAGAGGTTCCCAAGAGACCACCAAGACGCCCCAAGAGACCCCCCAGATGAACCCAAAACCCCCCAAGAAGAGGCCCTGGCGATCAGGCCAGCATCAGTGATGTCCTCAAGGTGTTGGCTGTTGGCCACATGTTGGCCTCCGGGATGAGGAGCCCCAAGTGCCCCCCCCCCGCTTTGATCAAACTCTCCCAGAATGATCCCACTATTGCCCCCGAGGCTCCCAAGGGTGCCCGAGGAGAGCCCCAAGAAACCCCCTAGATGCACCCAGAGGCCCCCCAGAGGCACCCAAGACGCCCCAAGAAGCCTCGGCGATAAAGCCAAAATCACTGCTTGACCGAGTTGTTGGCAATAGTTTTGCCTCCTGGGGAGGAACCCTAGGTAGGCAGCCCTCCTTCTTTGATCGGTCTCTCCCAAGATGGCCCCAAGATGGCCCCCAAGGCTCCAAAAGGTGCCCAAAGACGGCCCCAATAGGTGCCCCCAGGAAGCCTAAGAGACCCCACGATGCCGCAAAGATGCCCCCAAAGAGGCCCACAGGGGACCCCCAAGACGCCCCAAGAGACGCCCCAGGGGCACCCAAGACGCCCCAAGACGAGGCCTCGGCGAGAGGTTACAAAGGTGTTTCCCCACATGTTTCGTGGGGTTCTGCTTTTCGTCATTGCCACGTCCCTCACTCCTCCCTCTTCCCCTCCCCCGTCCCCTCCTCCTCTTCCTTCCCCCCATCACCCACGCGCAGCACATGCATGACACATCCACGGGACATGCGTCAACATACTGGGCACCCACATGAGACACACGTCCAGACACACACACACACATCATACACATGACGCGCAAACCACACAACACATGCGCGCAAGATTCGCAAGGCGTGGCAAGCGTGGCACTTGCTCGACACCACAGGGGGTGCGCAGGGGGTGGTCCCTCGCCGTGGTCTCTATCCGTCTCAGGGTCGCATGGCGTGGCTAGCGTGGCACTTTCTCGACGTCAGAGGGGGTGCGCAGGGGGTGGTTTCTCACCGCGGTCTCTATACGCGCCAATGTCGCAAGGCCGAGCAGGCGTGGCACGTTCTCGATGTCACAGGGGGTGCGCAGGGGGTGGTCTCTCACCGCGGTCGCCATACGCGCCAATGCCGCAGGGCCTAGCAGGCGTGGCCCTTTTCTCGACTTCAAAGGGGGGCGCAGGGGTGATCCCTCACCGCGGTCGCTAAACGCGCCAATGCCGCAGGGCCTAGCAGGCGTGGCGCTGTCTCGACGTCAGAGTGAGAGCGCAGGGGTGGTTTCTCACTGCGGTCTCTATACGCGCCAATGTCGCAGGGCCAAGCAGGCGTGGCACTTTCTCGACGCCAGAGGTGGTGCGCATGGGGGTGTCTCTACACGCGCCAATGTCGCAGGGCCAAGCAGGCGTGGCACTTTCTCGACGCCAGAGGTGGTGTGCATGGGGGGGGGCTCTCACCGCGGTCTCTATACGCGCCAACGCCGCCGGGCCTATCAGGCGTGGCGCTGTCTCGACGCCATACGGGATGCGCAACGGGTGGTTTCTCACCGCGGTCTGTACAAGCGCCAATGTCGCAAGGCCGGCAGGCGTGGCACGTTCTCGACGCCAGAGGGGGGGCGCACAAGGTGGTTGGTCACCGCGGTCTCTACACGCGCCAATGCCACGGGGCCTAGCAGGCATGGCGCTGTCTCGACGTCAGAGCGGTGCGCAGGGGTGGTCCCTCACCGCGGTCGCTATACGCGCCACTGCCGCAGGGCCTAGCAGGCGTGGCGCTGTCTCGACGTCAGAAGGAGGGCGCAGGGGGGGGGGTCTCACTGTGGTCTCTATACGCGTCAATGTCGCAGGGCCAAGCAGGCGTGGCACTTTCTCGACGTCAGAGGTGGTGCGCATGGGGGTGTCTCTATACGCGCCAATGTCGCAGTGTCTAGCAAGCGTGGCACTTTTTCCACACCAGAGGGGGTGCGCAGGGGGGGGGCCTCTCACCGCGGTCTCTATACGCGCCAACGCCGCTGGGCCTATCAGGCGTGGCACTTTCTCGACGCCACACGGGATGCGCAAAGGGTGTTCTCTCACCGCGGTCTGTACACGCGCCAGTGTCGCAGGGCCAGGCAGGCGTGGCACTTTCTCGACTTCAGAAGGGTGCGCAGGGGTGGTCTCTCACCGCGGACGCTACGCGCGCCTGTAATCCAGAGCGTAGCTGGCGTGGCACTTTCTCGACACCATAGGGGGTGCGCAAGGGGTGGTCTCTCACCGCGGCAGCTATGCGCGCCTCGCGTCGAGGCACCGCAGGCGTGGGACGCTCTCGACACCATAAGGTGTACGCAAGGGGTGGTCTCTGAGAGCGGTCTTTATATACGGTCCAGGCTTGGAAAGTGTGGCATGGGTGTCAGTTTTTTGACACCAGAGGGGGGCGCAGGGGGTGGTTTCTGAGCGCGGTCTCTGTACGGTCCAGGCTCGGAAAGTGTAGCAGGGGTGGCAGTTGTTCGACACCAGAGGGAGTTTGCAGGGGGTCGTCGCTGAGTGCGGTCTTTAAACGGTCCAGGCTCGGAAAGTGCAGCAGGGGTGGCAGTTTCTCGACGTGGTCCCTGAACTAGGAGTCTATACGATCCAGGATCGGAAAGCGTGGCAGGTGTGGCAGTTTCTTGACGCCCTCAAGGTACTCAGGCTCCCAAGGCTTGACCGGCGTGACCAACAATATCGGCGGGGCAACGGCCACCGGCATCATTCTCGCAAGTTTCAGTTCAGCTATCATCGCTCTAAGCATGACACAAGTATGTGGGGTTCCTCGGTAGCGAAATTGGCTACATGTTGGCCTGCTGGCTGGAGAGCCCTAAGTGGGCCCCCCACCCTCTTCTGATCCATCTCTCCCAAGATGGCCCCAAGATTGCCCCGAGGCTCCCAAGGGTGCCCCAAGAGTCTCCCAAGAGACCCCTAAGAGGCCCCCAGAGGCCCCCCAGAGGCACCCGAGACGCTCCAAGAGGCCTCGGAGAGAAAGCCAAAATCACTGATTGATTTGGCTACAGTTTGGCCTCTTGGGGGGGGAACCCTAAGTAGGCAGCCACACTCCTTTGATCGACCTCTCCCAGGATGGCCCAAAGATGGACCCCGAGGCTACAATGGGTGCCCCAAGACGGCCCCAACAGGTGACAAGAGGCCCCACAATGCCCCCAAAATGCCCCCAAGAGGCTCACAGGAGACCTCCAAGAGGACCCCTGGAGACCCCCAACAGTCTCCAAGAGGCTCACCAGGGGCACCCAAGACGCCCCAAGAGGCCCCCAGAACTGCCAAGAGACCCCCAAGACGCCCAAAGAGGACCCCAAGAAAACCCGAAAGAAATCCGAAGAGACTCCGGCAGGCATCAAAGTGTCCTCTGGCCTTTCTTCTCGCCCTCCTCCTCCTCCTCCTCCTTCTCCTCCTCCTTCTCATCCCCCTCCTCTTCCTCATCGGCCTGTTCCTCCTCCTTCCTAGTCCCTCCTCCCCTCCTTTTTCAATGGCTCGCTCATTGACCTTCCATCATCATGATCGATAAGGGCTGTGGGAAAAGGGAAATCAAGTGAGCTGGAAGCAGTGCAGCCTGCCCCACCACTCGCCGCCTGGATCATCATCTGGTCGGGCAAATGGCCAAGACGTTGACAGATGCAGGCCCTCGGGCCACGGGCACTTGCCACTGGTACTCTGCCTCCTCTGCTACTTAAGTGTATATGTGTGTACATTTGCATCCATGTATGGATATATATATATATATATATATATATATATATATATATGTATGTGTACATATATATATGTGCAACACACACACGCGCATAGATGAATGCATGGCCGACCGATGTTACAGGGAAAGCCCCAAACAATAACAGAAGACTGGTCTCCACAACTCTGCAAGCAGAAAGCTTGTGCTTGGGAGCAACGTCTAGCGCCACCACCTGCCTGAGGCTGGGGGGTCATGGCCGCATACACCCCATTTGGCCTTCTGACTGCGGAAGACGCGAGCACACCGAACGCATCTCCAGGACGAACCAGTTCATAGAGCTTTGTGGGGGCCCTCCTCCCCTTCCGCCTCTCCCTCCTCCTCCTCCTCCTCCTCCTCCTCCTCCTCCTCTTCCTCCTCCTGTTCCTACTCCGCCTCAATCCTCCGCTTCTTAGGGGTACGACGTCTTACCCAACCCTTTACTCCACTGCATTATACTCCACATCCCTGATCAGGGCAACTCGCCTGGGCACCGTTGCTGGATAGGCTGGTGGGGTTCGTCGAAGAGTCTACCAAAATTGCATGAATTTCCTCCCCACGAAAATAACATTGCACTGCGGATCCAGTCGTGGAGATCGGCGTCGTGCTAATGGTACCCGTCGTGCTGCTCTGTGCCGTAATGCTTGAGCCCATCGTGCTGCGTAGGGTCGGGCCGCTGATAACCGTCGTGCGACGCGTTCCTGGCACTGGAGCCAGCACTGGCCCTGGCGGCAGAAGTGGTCATTGCAGAGGTTGCTTCTCACGCTGGTACTGCTGGTGGTGGGTGGTGTGGCGTACGAGCGGCCGATGGCGGAGGATCGACTTCATGCTTCGCAGCCGCGGCAGTGGGGAGACTGCACACGCGACATCTGAGGGCCGCTTCCCATCAGGCGGCGAGTGCGTGCGAGCGGCCGAGTCCGAAGGTCAGCAATCCAGGTACGAGGGTCGGGGGTAGAGGAGACCGCCTCCCTCGCCTTCGGCCGGCCCTCTCAGATTGGGCGGCACGGTGGGTGGCGGAGCTGATGGTGGGACTGGAAGCGAATGCGGGGCACTGGGGCGCAGGGGCGGGCATGCTGTTAGTGGGCAGGGAGGTGCGAAAGTGGAAGTGGCCTCGGGGAAGCCATGACAGTGGAGCTGGCAGAGATTTGCAGTTGGAGCTCGCATGCTGACCAGCATCGTGCTTCCAGTGCCCAGTGGGCAGGATACCACCATGGTGCAGGATATCAACGTGGGGCGCGACGCCGTCGTACAAGACGGTAGCCTAAGATCGCAATGGTTGCCCGGCGTGCGGGCCGAGGTCGTGCTGCTCACCGTCGTGCCGCGGATCTGCCCATCGTCGTGCTGCTCGTCGTCATGCTGCCAGCGGCCGTCGTGTCGGACGCACAGACATGCTCGATATGTCCCCCTTTAAGGCGCGCGCGTTCGACCCGGACGTATAGCAGACCCATGCTGTCGTATATCGCTTGCCCAGCGGTGGGGCCAGAAAGCGCCCGCCACGACGCATCTACGATCAGATTTCTCGGTGCGCGCGTCGCCCACGTGCGCGCGTCGCCCCTGGGGGGGGGGGGCGACGCACAGATAGTATTAGTACGTTGAGGTGACGCCGACTCATCGTCATGCTACCGGCGGCCGTCTTGCCCCACACCGGCCGTGCAGCTCGTCGTCTTGCTGCTGTCCGTCGTGCTGAGGGTCGTCGTGATATGCATCGCCGTGCTGTTCGTCTCCGTCGCTGCTTCGTGCCTCGGAGGTGGATGTGCTACTATGACGTCGCGCCGTGGGTGCTGGAGCCACTTTCCAAGCCCGCGTTGGCCGACGAGCCCGAACGGGAAGGAGATACTGGCCGCTGTCCGCTACGCGGCAGGGGAGAAAAGCAGAAAGGCACCCCATCGGCCTTTTGGCGTTGCACCCAGATGGCTAAGTACGGACAGGACGGAGGAGGAGGAGAATAAGAAGAATAAGGAGAAGAGGGAGGAGAAGAAGAAGAAGAAGAAAAATAAGAAGAAGACGAAGAATAAGAAAAAAAAAAAACGAAATCCCTGAGCTGAGCCGACCGGGCTGGGCCGACCACTCGGACCTGCGGCCCGAACGGTTGTCGGCAACCGAAAACAACTGGTGGACGCTCAGGGCGCGGCGGGGCTGGGCGCACCGTCGAAGGGGTCGCCCTGCGTGAGCACGTGGCGATAGAGCAGGCGGGAGTCCAGGTCGTCTGCGCTGAGGTCGATCCGGAGGTCACTCTGCCTGCGGCCTCGGAGCACCCATCGTGAGGAGTGGAGCTGGGGGATGATGGTCACGGGGATGACGAGGACCCCAATCCAAGACTTCCTGGGGCGATCGGCTGGATGCAAATTTGGGGCCCAGCTCGCAGAGGCGGGGTAGCCTCCAGGAAGAGACACCCACCCCCCTTCATAGCCGATAGCAAACCCATGAAGAACACATGTTTCTTGGGGGCTGGCCTGCAGGAAGAGATCCAGACCCCCCCCCCTCGTAGTTTATATATATATATATATGTGTGATACTGAATATGTACATATGTATATGTATATGTGCGTGTACGACAAGCTCCCAGCTTTTAGAAATGGCGATCCTTTCGGGGCATCTGGAAATCTGCTTCGCGGGGCTGACGATACTCTCGGGAGGCTGAAAAGTCCTGGCTCTTCCGAGGCCTACGAGCCGCGCTCCACGAGCGGCTCGTGGGCCAGCCTCCCCCACCGCTCGCGGACCTCGACGCCCCCTCGGCGGGGGCGCCGTAGTCCGCCGATCGACGGGCGCGGCCCGCTGTCCCCGGGGGCGCGGCCTGCCCCACCCTCTGCGCAGCGGGGTCGCCCCTGCGTTGCTCTCGAAGGTGGTAGCCCTTCAGGGAGGAGGGAGGGGGCTATGGGTGCGTGTTGTCAGATGGGGGTCCCCGCTCGAACGGGAGCCTCCCCCGCGGTCCGACAACCCGCACCCATACCCATAGCAAGTCCACCTCCCGCCGACCCCCCTATGGGTATGGGTGCGTGTTGTCCCTTCCTCATCTTGGGGCCACGGCCGTCCACAGCTTCTGCGGGGGTCCCTGCGCCGGTGCCCTCGCTGCCCGTGGGCGGGAGCTCTCGGCCCCCCCTCCGCGCGGTGGCCGTGACCGGGGCCCCTGGCGGGCACGGTCGCGGCGAGCAGCGCGCCCTGGCGCGCGGCCCGGGAGCGCGGGCTGAGGAGTGCGCGCGTGCCCTGTTCTGCCAGCAATGGCAGCCGCTGCGTCGGCAGCGGGGAAGCTCGCCATCCCCGACGGATTTGCGCGGCCCGACCTCCGCCGTTCACTCCGCCGTCAGCCACCAGGTGCGACCGCTGTCGGTTGGACGATGGCGAGGCGAGCTACGCCGCGATCCCCCTGGCCGCTCGGCCTGGAGGCATCCTGCCGGAGTCGCCCGGGTCCTTCCGCTCTGCCGACGGCCTCAGTCTGGCGGAGACGGACGGATTCACTGGGCTAGTGGGGCCCTTTCAAATGAACAACTTGCCCTGGCTCGGCGCGGAATCTCGCCCGCTGAGCGCGACCGCTCCCGTGCTCGCGGTCGACGAGGTCTCGGAGATGGACCTCGAGGCTCTCGACCCTCTGGACGAGGCTCTCACCCCTGCTCTGGGCCCCTTTCGCGGCGGCCCGCGACCGCGCGCATTGGCCGCGCCCCGCGGGGGCCTTCGCCCTTCGCGAGGGCCGCGCAGCCATCCGCGGCGCGGCGACCACCGATGCACGGGGGGCGAGGCCGCTCCGGGCGCCGAGAGGGCCACCCCGCATCGGGTCTGCGGGCGAGTTCGGGGCAGGCGGCCCAGGGGGCGACGCATCGGCCGAGGACCCCCCTCCTCTCCAGAGGCGCCCCACGAGGCGGCGCGAAGACGCTCGGGCGCGCAGCCGAAGCCACGGGCCACAACGGCCCGCCCGCGGGTGGGAAGAGCCACCGCCGCGGCACCCGGCGAGGGGGCGCCGAGGCCTCGCGCGGAGGGCCAGCTGGAGATCCAACGTGCGATGGCTGCGAACGCGGTCCATGGTAGGGCGACGAGCCCTATACATATCCACTGCTCCTGGCCAGGTCCATCCTGGGCCCAGGAGCGGTGTATATGCCTCCCTAGCCAAGCCAGGAGGGCGTATACACCGCTCCTGGGCCCAGGATGGAACTGGCCAGGAGCAGTGGATATGTATAGATCTCGTCGCCCTGGGTCCAGGCAGGAAGACCCACGGGCCATGCTCGCCCAGTCGTCGCCTGCCCCCCCCGCAGCGGGCCCACGGCCACGCAGCGGCGCCGGGGCGCCGGCCGCGGCCTGCGGGCTGCGGCGCGTTTGCGAGCGCGCGGCCCCGGCGGAGTCGCCCCGCGGGCCTCCCCCCCTCGGCGCGGCGCTACGAGACGTCGCAAGCCCAGAGATCCGATGTCGTGATTTTTTCAATACGCGGCCCCCGGATGTCTTGACTCATCCCCCAGGGCCGGTTTTTCATCCTGGGTCGTTCTTTGACGGCCCCAAGGCCCGGCAAGGGCCCCTGGGGGCCGAAATTTGCGAGAAACCTCCGTCTTGATCTTTTCAATACGCTGGATCCCTGGGAGCGACCGCAACGCCCCCGTGGCCGGCGGGGGCCGGGGGCCTCGGGGGCCCCATCGGCTGGTCGAGCCTCGGGGCGGGAGCCGCGCCGCCCCTCCGAGGCGGGGGCCTCGGCGCGCCGAGCCGCCCCCGGCGCGGGCGCGCCCTCCGCGACAGCGCGGGAGGACGTCGCCGTCGACTCGGGGATCGAGCACGGCGCGGCCGAGGCGCGGCCGCCCCCGCCCTTCGCCTCCCGGCGGGAGGGGGCCGCGCCCGCCGCGCGCAATCGCGCGGCGACACAGCGCCGCGCTGCGGGCGCGAGCGGGCTGGCCCTGCGGCGCGCGCGCGCGCCCGCGGCGTGTCGCCTGCCGCCGCCGCGCCCGCCGACGCCGTCTGCGCTGCGTCGGCGGCCGCGGCCCCCCCCCGCTGCGGCGAGCCCAGGGCTAGTCGCGCCCGCCCTCGCGCACCCCGCGCTTCTCTTCGGCGCGATTCTCACCTTGCCTCTCCTCGCCTCGATCGGCGCTCGAAATCCGTCGACGCCTTCGAGCTCTGGCTCGCGGGGCACCCGCGCACTGCTCCTGGCGCGCTCTACGCCGCAGCGGGCTCGCGCCCTCTCGGTGCCTCACCACCTTCGGCGCGCGGCTTCGCGACGCGGGCTTCCCGCATTACGCCCCGGCGCGCGCCGTTTTGGGCGCGCAGGCTGAGCGCCCTCGCTGGCGCGCTTCCCTTTCGAAGCCCCGGGCGCGGCTGGGCGGCGGGGACTTGCCGGGGCCCCCGCGCCCCGCCCGCCGCTGCCCCGCGCCCCCCTTCAGGCGGCGATGGACCTCGGCTTACTCCGGGACGGGGCCCTGGTGGCAGCGCCGTTGCTGACGGTCTTCACCGCGCGTCGCTTCGCCCCGGCGAACTGCCGGTCGCCCGCCGCGGCGACCGCTCGCTGCAAAGCGAGCGCTTAGCAGCCGGCGGCGATGCCATTCTTGCCGCAAGGGCGCCGAAGACCTGCCGCGCCTATCCAACGCGGCACGCTGGCCGCTGCGATAATTCGTCGGCGTGGCTCCTGAACTGGTGATCCAGCATTTGCGCACCACCGATCCGCCTTGGCCCTTCGGGCAGAGCGCTTCCGTGCTCGGTGGAAACACCTGCTTTCGCCCACGGGCGCCCAGCTGCCCGGCGCGGCCCGCGGGCGGAACCTCGCGCCTGCCTATCTGCGAGGTTCTGGGGCGACAGACTTCTACGCGGCCACTGAAAACGTTCCTCGCTTCTTGTGGCGCGGCCGCTGGCGCTGGGCCTCCAGCGCTGAGCGCCATCTAGACATCGCCGCCGCATCGTCTGTCCTGCCCGCCCTTCCCGCTGTAGCTCGCGCGCGCGTCGCGTACTTCGCTGCCGCAGGCGACCACCCAGCGGCTTCTGTTCTCGACGTTGGCCCCTCTGCGTGGTCAACGCAAGTTGCGGCCGCCCGCCAAAGCCTCGCCAATGCGCAAAGGCTTTGAGCACGGGCACGGCTGCCGGCGCTCTTCAGCGCCAAAGTGAACTTCGCTCGAGAAGCGCTCGGGCCGCGCGCGCCCAGGGAAGAAGCCTGGCCCCCTGCCCCCCTCCCCCCCCCCGCGCGCGTCGGCCGCGCCCTCGCGCGCTCCGACGACTGCTCTTTTCTGCAGGAGCGGGAGAATGCTTCCTCTTAGCATCCCCTCTCCCTGCGCTTCACGGTCATTGCAGCCGCCCCTCCCCCCGCAATCTCCGCCCGCCTCTGCTTCGCCGAGGCTGAGCTGCCGGCGCTGTTCAGCGTCCAGGTGACTATCGCAAAAGCAGCGCTCGGCCCGCGCGCGCCCGGAGGGGGGGGCGCCTGGCCTCGCGCCCCGCCCCCCCCCCGGCGTGCGTCGGCCGCGCCCTCGCGCGCTCCGACGACCGCTCTTCTGCGCGGGGGCGGGAGACTTGAACTTCGGGGACTTCCGAAGACTGCGTCGGGGCCTCTGGGGAACATCTTGCGGCCCGTCTGAACTTTAGCGCGCCTCGATTATGATGTTGAGGAGGAGGATGAAGGTGAAGATGATGGTGATGATGATGGTGATGATGGTGGTGGTGGTGAAATTGGCGCCGTTGATGATGAGACTGATGGTGATAACGATGATGGCGATGACAATGGTGACGGGTGAGGATGATGATGATCATGAACATGGTGATGATAATGATAATGGTTCTGTTGATGGTGGTAATGATGATGACTGTCATGATTATGATGATGGTGCTGTCGCTTGTGGTAGTGATGATGGTGGTGGCCATGGTGATGGTGATGGTGATGGTGATGGTGATGGTGATGGTGATGGTGATGGTGATGGTGATGGTGATGATGATGATGATGCGGATGATGATGATGATGACGGCAACCATGCTGATGGCACTGGTGATGATGGTGGTGATGGTGGTCAGGATGATGCTAAGGAGGAAACGGATGAGGAGGAGGAGGAGGAGGGGAAGGAGAGAAAGGGGGAGGAGGCGGAGGAGAGCGGTGACATGTGACACATTTCGTCTTCACTTTTCGGCGAATGCTCATGGACCTTATTTTGGCTATCGT
>CAUYUJ010003936.1:560020-577145 GCA_963575745.1 Prorocentrum cordatum
TAGGGCCACGAAACGCTTTACTGTGTGGGGGGGGACCGCATGCGGGCCTTTGGTGGAGCTCCCTCTGGGCCCACGACACGTGTGAGAGGGTGCGCCAAAGTGAGGGGGGTGACTGGAGGAGGGAGGAGGGGGAGGAGGAGGAGGAGGAGGAGGAGGAGGAGGAGGAGGAGGAGAAGATGAGGAGAGGAACGCGGGGACCGTCTCTTCAAAACGAGGACCCAACACCACAAAATGGTCGGGGAAAAAATCCGGGACGAAGAGCTGACACCCCCGCGGGAGAGGGAGCGGCGCAGCGCGGGGAGCCACCGCTCCGCACAAAAGCGGCCCTCAAAATCCTCGCGGACAGTACGGTGAGGGCCCGACCACAAGAAATCTTCAACGAGAAGCCCAACCCTGAGACCCCGGGGCGTTCATTGATCTTGGGTATGGAGGAGGAGGAGGAGGTGGTGGAGGAGGGGAGCGGGGTGGGCAAGCCCCGTCGGAAGGTTGGTCGCCCACCTCTCGATGAATATCCCACCCAGAATAGGCACTTTGCGGGTACAGTGGGGGCCCGACCATAAGAAACCTTCTACAACAAACCCAACCCTGAGACCCCAGGACGACCATTGAGTGTTGGTGTGGGAACGTCACGCTCTCGACAGCAAGCGTCGCGCTTTACATGGCAAAACCATCGAAGCCCAAGAAACCCAGGGCACCCTGAAGGCAAAAAGGGTGTTTCTTGGTATGGGTCTCAACTGCAGATCAGAATATGGCCGGTTTCCGAAACCAGGAGGCAAAAAACAACAACACTTCTCGGGAGGCCGATGTTTACTTCCGCCGGCTTCCGCCGGCCTTCCGACCTTCCGCCGGCGGATCCGCCTCCATTTTATACGCCACGACTACATATATATATATATATATATACATATATATATATATATATATGTGTGTGTATGTCTGTAGGTGTATATGTGGTGGCTCCCGTATATCGGTTCATGTATATATATATATATGAATGAATGAATGAATAAAGGGAAAAGTCAGTGGCTCCCAGGTGGTGATCTAAAATCACCGCTACTCTTCCCTGAGGCCCAGGAAAAATCCATTGGAGGGTGTCTGTGTATTTAGAAACCTTTCTATGTAAAAAGGTGGTCAATGTTTACTTCCGCCGACCTCCGCAGGCCCTCCGCCGGCCTTCCGCAGGGGAGCAGCTGCCAACCCCTGCGGCTCTCGAACGCGAGGCCCTCCCTGAGACGCCTCATCCCAACTGCCCCGACACGCAACACGCAGCACGTAGCGCATTGACGCGAAGCCCAACACGCAAGCTGAAAACGTCTGGCACGACAAGTTCTCCAAAACGCAGACCGACGCATGCCGAGAGCCAACACGCAGAGTGTGAGCACGGACGTTTTGAACACGGCACGTGCTGCGCTCCAACACGGGCGTATCAGGGCAGCTCAGCGCCTCGTTTGTACCCCAGTAGGGCCGTGATGGTGAAGCAGCGACGGCAGCCTCCCACCGGCCGCGGCGGCTCACCTCGCCGTGGCGATCATAGCGCCCAGCCTCACGCGGATTGGAAGCCAAGGGGCGCCCTGCCACTCATGGAGCGCCGCCTGAGCCAAAGTGGCTCCGCGGGCGGACCCCTTCGGCCCTGGCATCCCCAGATCTCTTCGACGAGACGCTTTTTTCCAATCCTTGCCTTTGTCCTAGATCCCCCGAACAGTGCTGGCACTTCGGCGTTCCTACGTCCTTTTCAAAATGCTGGGCCTGGGATTGGGCCTGGGTGCTGGCCCGGCCAGCTGGTGGCCGCCCCGTCGCCGCCACGTCGCCGCATGTCTCCCCCCCTTGCCGCCCCGTCGCCGCCCATCGCCGCCGCCCGTCGGGGTCTGGGTACCAGTCTGGCCGGCTTGTGGCAGCCCGTCGCCGCCAGTCGCCGCCACCGCCCATCGCCGCCGCATTGTCGTCGCAACGATGATTGAGCGAGCCTCATAGGTTGCATCAACATCGATTACACCACATAGGTTATATCACATAGGTTGCGCTACACATATTGCGCCAAATATATTGATTTGGTTTGAATGCACCACATAGGTTAGGCCACACATACGTACATATAACTATATATAGATGCATATATATATATATACACGTGCAGATGTACATACGTGCATATGTATATACGTGCATACGTACATATCTACATACATACATACATACATACATACATACATACATACCTACCTACCTACCTACCTACCTACCTACCTACCTACCTACCTACATACATACATACATACATACATACATACACATACACATACACATACACATACACATACACATACACATACACATACACACACATATATACATACATACATACATACATGCATGCATACATATATACATATATACATACATGCATGCATACATACATGCATACATGCATATATATACATACATGCATGCATGCATGCATGCATGCATGCATACATACATACATACATACATACATGCATGCATGCATGCATGCTTGCATACATACACGCATATATACATGCCTACATACATACACTCATACATGCATACATACATACATACATACATACATACATGCATACATGCATACATACATACATACATACAGACATACATACATACACACATACATACATACATACATACATACATACATACACACATACATACATACATGCACATGCATACATACATACATACTAGAACCACGCGCGCGCGCTTCGCGCGCGCTTAGGTTCTAGAATAATAAAAAGAAAAAATCGATTGTTTAAATAGGATAAAAATGGGTGGAATCTGATGGAGAAATTAACAAAAGGGGACTCAACAAAAAAAATTAAAATATAAAGAAAAAAATAAGAAAGAAACGGTGTCTAAAGGAAGCAGAAGAAATAAAAACAGGTAAGGTAGGATTGAGGAAAGCCGTGGCCACGTAACAGCTCCGAACACGCATTGACCAGGCCCCCCCCCCCAACCAAGGGGTTTTTAAAATTCCCCCAAGTATTGTGGCGTTAGCCCTATAAACCAACCTCCTCCCGCGTCCTCCTCTCTCCCCCTCCGCCTCCTCCTGCCAGTCTCCGCCACCCTCTCCCCCTCCGCCTCCTTCCCCCCACCCTCCCCTCCTCCTCCTCCTCCACCTCCTCCTCCTCCTCCTCCTCTCCTTTCCTCCTCCCCCTTCCTCCTCCTCCTCCTCCTCCCCCTCCTCCTCCTTCTCCTCCCCCTCCTTCTCCTTCCCCTCCTCCCCCCGTCCTTCTCCTTCCCCTCCTCCCCCTCCCCCCCTCCTCCTCCCCCTCTTTCCTCCCCCCCCCCTCTCCCCTTCCGCATCCTCCGACTCGTCGTCGTCCTCCTCCTTCTCCTCCTCCGCCTCCTCCTCCTCGTCCTCCTCGTCCTCCTGTTCCTCCTCCTCCTCCCTCCTCTCCACTCCCGTCCTCCTCCATATTATCCCCCCCCTCCTCCCCCTCTCCTCCTTTTCCCCCTCCTCTACCTCCTCCTCCTCCTCCTCCTCCCCTCCTCCTCCTCCTCCTCCCTCCTCTCCTCCTCTCCTCCTCCTCTTCCTTGTCCTCCTCCTCCTCCTCCCTCTCCTCATCTTCTCAACCTCTTCTTCCTACTCATCCTCATCATCATCCTCCCGCCTCCCTCATCTCCCCTCCGTCCTCGCCGCCTCCCTCCTCCTCCTCCTCCTCCTCCTCCTCCTTTTCTCTTCCTCCTCTTCTCTTCCTCCTCCTCTTCCTCATCTCCTCCTCGCCCTCGTCCTCCTCCTTCCTCCTCACTCCTCCTCCTCCTCCTCCTCCTTGTGTAGAAGGTTGTGACTTTGCATAAGTGGGCTCTAAAAGACTACGGGAGTAAGATGCTGTTGGGCGTGAAGTAAATTCCACCTCTTCTCATCCCCCCTCCTCACCTCGCAAAACACTCGACGCCGGGATGTGTTCACAACGTGGGCCCAGCATATCCGGACGACTTCCCGGGGCCGCCTCTTCATCCCGCCTTGTGTCTTACGGTCCAGGGGCCCCGCAAGGGCCCCCTGGAGGCTGGAACTTGTGCAAAAGCTTCCCGTCGTGTTTTTTCGTCCCGACGCGAGGTGGGAGCAAAGAAAAGCGACACCACCACCACCACCAGGGCGAGGAGCCAGGGGATGCCCCCTGGTGGTGGGGCCACACCTCCCCGCTCGAGACATCCCCAACCTCCAGCTTGAAGGGGCATCGCGGACCTTCTCGATGAAGGTGGCTCCCCTGGTGGTGGTGGTGGTGGTGGTGGTGGTGGTGGTGGTGGTGGTGGTGGAGGTGGTAGGGGTGGTGGTGGTGGTGGTGGTGGTGGTGGTGGTGGTGGTGGTGGTGGTGGTGTCGCTTCTCCTTCCCCGAGCGAGAGGGACTGGGTCCTGCACTCTGCCCCGGGCCTCAACGGCCTCCGGACGGGAGGCGCCCGCCCTCGAGGGCGGCGCGGCGGGCCCGACGCGACGCCGACGGCGTTCCCTCGGGGCCTCTCCTGCCTTTCATTTTGGGGGAGCCAGTTTCGGGCCCAGGGGCCGTCGAGAAACAGGAACCGGGGCAAACAACTACTCCAAGAAGATGCGAATGCGGCCCCGGTCGGGCCGGGGCGGGGGGAACGCAGCCCCGGGAGGGAGGGAGGGTGGGAGGAAGGAGCAGCAGGAGAAGGAGGGAGCAGGAGGAAGCGAGTCAGAAGCAGGGATCGTGTGCATCCTGAAGGACGCGTCATGAACCTGTGAATTTCCCACCTAATATTTGTACTACCACGGTCAGGGGAGAAGCAGATCCCACGGGGAATGCAATGGCATCGGGGTAGAGCAAGGCAAGACCGATCTCTGGGAGCTGGTGGTAAGCCACGATGACTTCCGAACCCTCAACAGGCTTCCGAAAACCACTCCATCTTCTCCTCGTCGTCGTCCTCCTCTTCCTCCTCCTCCTCCTCTTCCTCCTCCTCCTCCTCCTCCTCCTCCTCCTCATCATCGCCGGGGCCCGCGATGGTGGAGAATAGCCTCCACAAGGCACGGCGCCCACCCGGGGCCGAAGACGGCGAAGAAGCGTATCCTAATGGAGGCTCGAAGCCTGACGATGAACCAAGGGAACATGGGATCCTGCAGCGTCTCCCGCGAGACCAGCACAGGGGGAGAGACCACCAGCATGGCCCATGGCATCTTTTTGTCGCGCACCCGTGACATGCATCTTGGGAGCCCTTCGGGGGCTTCTGGCGGCGTCTTGGGGGCCTCCGGGGCGCTTCTTGGAGTCTCCTGGGAGCTTTCTGGGGCCGAAGGCTCGAAAAGTCCGTTCGGATTCCCTGTCTGGGTCCCTTCTTAGAGCCGTCTTGGGGCTATCTTGGACCGTCTTGGAGGCCTCTTGGGCTGCGTGGGTCCCTCTTGGGCTGTCTTGGGGCCGTCTTGGGAGCCTCTTGGGCCGTCTTTGGGCGATCTCGGGAATCTCTTTGGCTATCTTGGAGCGCCAGGAAGCCGCAAAGGTGAGAACCACAAAACATCCTCCCACCAAACCCTTGAAAAACAACAATTGTTAGCCTCTTGTGGCCCTCTTGAAAAAGCCTCTTGGAGGCCTTTTGGGGTGTTTTGGAAGCCTCCTGGGCCGTGTAGGGACTATCTTGACTGTATTGGACCGATCTTGTGGCGTCTCGGAGCCCTCATGGACAACTTGGGTGCTTCCTGAGGCCGTCTTGGAAGCCTTCTGGAGGCCTCCTGGGCCGTCTGGAGGCCCCTTGGAGGCGCCAGGGCGGGTGTATTGAAAAAGGGGGGCCCAAGGGTTTTGAGGTGGGCGGGGCCCCTGGGCTGGGGACCTGGTATTCATCCACCTATATCCTCTGGGGGCCTCCTTGGCGCCTTCTGGCGGTCTTCTGTGAGGCCCCGGGGCTAGGTCACGGACGGAAAACCGTAGGTTTTCGCTCGAAGAGGTTCCCAGGAGGGCTCCAGGGTCCAGCAAAAGGCACCAAGAGGCCCCCAGGAGGCCCAGAAGACGCTCCAAGACAAATTCAAAGAAACGTCCCAAAATGGTCTAAACGCACTGCAAACTCGCTCTGCGGATGAAGCCGGGAGGCGCGGTACCGGCCAGATGTCAGGGGATATGTAGGACCCCCGAGTAGGAGTTCCACTTTGATGAAACACAATTTTTGTAATTCCCTCTCCATTTTCCCAAATCCTCGATCTTTGAGGGCTGGAAGCGGGAAAACGTGAGAAGGCGAAAAACATAGGAAAAACCATTGGAAATCAACGATTTTACCCTCTTTGGGCTCTCTCGGGACGGCTCTCGCAGCTCTCTTGGGCTGTTCTTGGAGCCTCGTCGGGGTCTCTTTGGGGCCTCTCAAGGATCGGTGGTGTGTTGGGGGCCTCTGGGGGGTCCCAGGCGTCTCGGGGGTCTCTGGAAGCCTCCTGCTCCCGCTCCTGGGCCCGTCTTGGGCCCGCTCTGGGGTGGTCTGGGCCTGTGCTGGGCGCCTCTTCTAGGGGGAAAACAAACCTACCTCGCTTTTGACCACCCTCGCTTCCAAGAGATACCAAACGATGCCAAACTACGGCCTGCGCTTGTCAGGCCGCTTGACGAGGAGGCGCGTGGTATGACTTGATTTTGCCTGGAAGCGAAAGCGGGGGAGGTAATTCACGCTCTGATCTTCGGCAGTCTTGGAGCCTTCTTGGCCAGTCTTGGGGCCGTCCCGAGGGTCTCTTGGGTGGTCTTGGGGCGGTCTTGGGAGGCTCTTCGGCAGTCTTGGACCGTTGGAAGCTCGAAAACGCGAGGAGCCAAAAACATTGAAAAGACCATGGAACATATACGATGTTGGCCTCTTCGGGCCGCACCGTGGTACCTATCAGACTTCTTGGGGTCTCTTGGAGGCCACCTGGGAGCCTCGAGAGCCGTCGGAAGGCTGACTTGAGCTGCTCGGGAGCGTCTTGGGCCATCCTTTCGCATTCTGGGGGCTCCTGGGGGGCGTCTTGGGCCCACCTGGAGCGCTGTGGAGGCTGCCCGGAAAGGCTGGGGGAGCGGTGCCGGGAGCGTCCCCGAGATGTGGCCATATCTTTTCAGCGCGTTCCGGGAGCATCTTCCCGGAACGCGCTCGTGGCAGGGCGCCCACGTCCGAGGACGTTGGCATGGGAAACCGCAGCGCGTGATCATTCCAGCGCGTTCCGGCGAAGACCGTCCGGAACGCGCTTGGGCAAGCGCTGGGTTTGGGGAACCGTTCAGGCAGTTTGGAATGATCGGGGCAAGAGGCGGAAGCCATCCTCATAAGACATGCAGTCTTCCTGGAGCCGTCTTGCAGAAAACACAAGAAAAATGAGACCCTGCAGTCGTTCCTGGAGCCGTCTTGGAGCCCTCTTGGGCTGCCCTGGAGCCTATTGGAGCCCTCTGCGGAATGGTCTTGGAGCCCGCGCCGAGGATCTGGAAAATGTCCGGGACCATCGCGGCGGCCTCCGAGGCCCGGGACGCCGAAACCCAATAAAAACAAAGGGTAAATGAGCCCCGGTACTCCCATGGAGTGTCGGGCAGCTGTTTTCGGGCCCCTGGGCTAGAAACATCGCGCGCGCTTCGCGCGCGCTCAGGTTCTAGCCCAGGCCGGGGGGGGCGCTGGACGATCTTGGACAACGCTATCAAGCACAGGCGCGCGACTGCATCTGAGGAGCTTCTGGGGTGTTCCGCATGCTTCGTCAACTGGCTGTTGGAGGCACCTCTTGGGTGCTTCTTGGGTGGGCGTCTGAGGGTCCCTTGGGGGCATCGGTTCTGATGAAGCCGTCAGTGGCCGTCTTGGCTGCGTGGAGGCCCGACTTGAGGCCACCTGCGCCCAGATTGAGACAATCCGGAAGCCTCCCGGGGGCCTGCTGGAAGCAGTTTCGGCGCATCGAGGGCTCTCTCGGGCTATTTTAAAACATCTTGGACGTCTACTAGGGGCCTTTTAGGCCCTCGGGAAGCTTTTGGGGTCCTCGTCGGACCACTTGGGGGCCTCTTGCGGCCTCCTGTGGGCCTTTTGGGGGGAACGCTCTGCTGTTGGGTCGCGTTCCCCTTCTTGGGCCTCTCTTGGGGCTCTTGGGGCCCTCTCGGGCCGTCTTGGGCGCCACAAGCACCGTCTTGGGGCCCTCGCGGGCAGTCTTGGGGGTCTCTTGGAGACCTCTTCCTCTATATTGGAGCGGTATTGGAAGCCTCTTGGGCCGTCTTGGAGCATCGGGATGCCAAAAGGCAGAAAAAAAAACATGAAAACCCGTCAAAGCCCAATCTTAACACGATGAGTTGTGCCTCTTGGGGCCATCTTGGGAGATTTCTTGGAACCTCGTCGGCCCTCTTAGGAATTTCTTGGGGGCCTCTTGGATCGGATTGGGGGCCTCTTGGGACTTCCCGAGAACCTCACGGGGTAGAAAGCTCGGATTCTCGGTTCGTGTTTCCCTTCTTGGGCCTCTCTTGGAGCCGTCTTGGGGCCCTCTCGGGTCGTCTTGGGCGCCTCAGGCACCGCCTTGGGGCCCTCGTGGGCCGCCCATGGCCCTCTTGGAAGCCTCTTCGGCTATCTTGGAGCTGTCTTGGAGGCCTCTTCCTTCTCCTCGTCCCCCTCCTCCTCCTACCACTCCAGCTCTCTCTCCTCCTGATCGTCCTCCTCCTCCTGCAGCGTGTTCTGGAAGGCTCTCGCCGGAACATGCTGTGCACAAGTGCTGTCACTGCCCCCGCCACCGTGCCCTGGGTGGTGGGTCAGAGGCCTCATGGGTGTTAGTTTGGATCTCGTGGTTGGCCTGTCGGGGACGTCGTGAAGGCAGTTTCGCAGCTTCTCGGTAGCCGTTTTGGGACCGTTGTGGGGCCTCCTCGGGGCTGTTTTGTGGCCCCTTCAGGCCTCGTTCGGGCCTCCTGGGTGCCTCTTGGAGGCCTCCTGGGGCCTCTTGGGGGCTCCTTAGGTCCTCCTGGGGCACTCTTCAAGCGGGAGGGTCGAATTTTGGAGTCGTGGTCCCCCTCTTGGGCGCATCTTGGGGTCGTCTTGGGGCTCTGTGGGGCTGTCTTGGGCGACTTTGGGGCCGTCCTGGGGCCCTCTTGGACCGTCTTGGGGCGCTCTTGGGGGCCTATTGAGCCGTCGTGGAACGTCGGACAGCCGACAAAGCTGGAAGGTCAAAATCGTTCGAAAACCTTCGTAAAATTGACGATCTCGGCCTCTTGAAGCGCTCTGGAGAGGAGTCTTGAAGCGTCGTGGAGTGCCTTGGGGGGCCTCTCGGGCCGTCTTGGGCCTTTCTTGGGCGTCCTGGAGCGGTCTTTCGGCGACTCGGGGCCCGCTTGGGCCGTCTTGGGAGCCTTTGGAGGCCCTCCTGGATTTTTTGGGACCTCCCCGGCCGCCCCGTCCTCCCATGGGGGGTCGGAGGCGGCGGCCTCCGAGGCTCAGGACGCCCGAAAATTGACAAAAACCGCCGTCGTGATTTTTCCAAGACGTCGGAGGTCCAGGTCGTGCTTCCCGCCTCCCCAGACCTCCGACGTCGTAATTTTGCGACCTCGGGCCCAGGAATCGATTGGGAAAACGCACATGGGAAGGCAAGAAATGATGGACCCATCATTTCGTACCTGTGCCTTGATCAGTGGGACGGGCTTCGCACCGCCGCACATCACAAGACACGCTCGAGCGGATCCAGCCATGGCGACGTCGGGGACTGCAGAAGGTCGCAAGGACACGGAATCTGAAAGGAAGAGAGAGAAAGATAGAGAGAAAGAGAGGCAGAGAGAGACAGACAGACAGAGCGCGAAGGAAAGAGAGAGAGAGAGAGAGATGGAGAGAGAGAGAGAGAGAACAAACAAAAAAAAAAAAACAGAGAGAGAGAGAGGCAGAGAGAGGCAATGGAGAGGAGGCGAGCTTGAGTCAACGAAAGTCGCAGGGAAGGGGGCAGGGGGAAGAAGGCCAGAGAGCGCTGAAAGATACAAATACTGGAACCCTCTTGGGATTTTTTGGGGGGCCTCGTCCGGCCGCTCGCTGGGAGTTTGACGTAGCTTCTCGGGAGCCTCTGAACCTGTCGGGGGCCTCTTGGAAACAGGTTCGAAGCATTTTGGGGCCCGATTTGGGGCTTCTCGGGGCCTCCTTTGGGCCTCTTGGGGGTCTCTTGGGGCCTCTTGAGGGGCCTCCTGGGGGCCTCCTGGCGGCCTCTTGGGGCGGAAGGCTCGAGCTTGCGGTTCGTGGTCCCCTCTGGGCCCCCTCTTGGGCCCGTCTTGGGGCCCTCTTGGGCCATCTTGGGCGCCTCTTGGGCCGTCTTGGGGCCCTCTTGGGCTGTCCTGGGGCCCTCTTGGAAGCTTCTTGGGCCGTCTTGGGGCGGTCTTGGGCGCCTCTTGGGCCGTCCTGTAACGTCGGAAAGCCCAAAAGGCGACTTTGTGAAAAACGTACGTTTTACGAAGGGAATGGGCCAATGTTTGCGTTTAGGGGCCCTCTTGGGACGCATGTTGGAGGCTTCTTGGGGCCTCTTGGGGGCGTCCTTGGACGTCTGGAGCCATCTTCAGCATCTCGGAGCCCTCTTGGAGGCCTCTTGGAAGTTTCTTGGGCCGTCTTGGGCGCTTCTGGGGCCGTCTTGTCTGACCGGGGAGGCCTCCGGCAAGCCCCGACGAGCCTCCGGGCCCCCCGGAGCCCACATTTGTGGTCGGGGTCCCGGCCCCGGGCCCCTGGACCCGGTGTGCCGTTATATGTATACATACATACATACATACAGACATACATACATACATACATACATACATACATACATACATACATTCCTCAAGCTAGGCGCGGCCACCATTCGACATACCTGAGACGGACGATCCTTTTTGCTGAGGACGCGCCCTTACACAGGACGAGGTGCACTTGAGATTCTATAATGCTGAGCTTGCGCGACAGCTATTGGGAAAAGGACCCGGGCCCGGATCAAATTACCAGAAAAGATTGCGTAGCATTGGCTCCCCAGGGTGGGTAGGGAGGGAAGCCTTGAAACCAGAATGGCCGCGAGAGGGGAGAGCAGCAGCAGGGGCGACAAGCAGAGGAGAAAGAAGGAAAGGGTGGAGCCCCTCTCGCTTGGCCGCTCGACGCGGAGGAAAACTGCATCCAAAGATAATCATTCCTCAAGCTAGGCGCGGCCACCATTCGACATACCTGAGACGGACGATCCTTTTTGCTGAGGACGCGCCCTTACACAGGACGAGGTGCACTTGAGATTCTATAATGCTGAGCTTGCGTGACAGCTATTGGGAAAAGGACCCGGGCCCGGATCAAATTACCAGAAAAGACTGCGTAGCATTGGCTCCCACCCCCAAATCATTTGTCATTGGGTGGGCGGGCTGGGAAGAAAAAAGAGAAAGGAATAAGATTAGCTGGGCACCCGACTCGAACAGGCCACGCGAGAGACGAGGCGCCGCAGGTCCGCCGCCGAGAAATGGGCAGCACGTTGGCGGACGGCGGCGGGCACGGCTGCACGTTGACGCAAGAGAGAGCCGTGCTTTTCATAGATGCGCACCGACTCTCGTGCGCGCCATCTTCCTCGCTGCTGGATCTGATCCAGGCTGCGCAATTGCTCCGAGGCATCGTGAGATGGGCCTCCGTGCCGAAGCTGGTGAGGCACAGAGAAGACGTGGCAAAGGCCTAAGTCGGAGGCCACTCCACGCACCATCCTTTCGTACACACTGAGATTCAAAGGAGCAAAAAGCTTGGCTGCGTCTGCTCGGCCCCTACGAAGGGCAAGCAGCGCAGCCGGAACCTGACGCCTGAGAGGGACAGGCGTGCCAGCAACGACAGCGCGGTCGAACTCATTCGTCTTGGAGGGCACTCCGCCTGTGAGAGGCGCGATGATGACGGAGACCTGGCCCCCTGCGCTCCCGCGGGCGTCGCCTGCCGTGGTGGAGAGCACCTCACTGGGCCGCAAGTACAGATCGAACTGGACGATCATGGCCACGGCAGCGAGGGCCCCCAGAGGCGAGCGCTGCGAGAGGGCCGCCATGCAGGCGACCACGGCGTCGAAGGGGGCGGGCATCCTAGGATGCCGAGGCAGCTTGGCACACCAGCCCGCCAGGGCGTCCTTGGATCGCACGAACTGAGGCTTGGCCACTGCCCATCCACGTAGTCGGGCAAGGCCGTAGAGAGCGTTGCGAGCCATGTACTGAGGTGAACCAGAGAAAAAGAGGTGCTCGATGTACAGGTTCATTGTCGTGTCGGCGCACTTGGGATCGTCAAAGGGAAGACGCCTGCGCCGTGCCCAGGCCTCGAAGTCGGCGACTGCCTGCTGATACTTTGTCAGGGCCGCTGGCCGCAACGAGGCCGTACGTAGGAAATCTCCCGGAGGAACTCGACGGGCTTGCCGCTGCTGCTCGGCGCGGCCCACGGCTGCCGCTGCTCGCCTGCGGCGCTCCGCCGCCAGAGCCCGGCGGCCCCGCGCCTGGCCTCCGCCTGGGGGCGGGGCGGCGCCGCGAGGCCCGCCCGCCGCCCGCGGGGCGGGGGCGCGGGTCGAGCGCGGAGGCCCAGGCGGCTCGCCAGGGGAGCCTGAACCTCTGCGGGCAGAGCGGGAGCCCTGGGGCGCGGAGGCGGACCTCGCCCGACGCGGCTGCCAGGACCCCATCCCAAGTCGCGAGGTCTCTGGGCGTGGCTCGGCCATAGGCGGACCTCGGGGCGGAGAGGGAGGCGATACGCACGAGCTCTCGGCACCACTCTGGGAGGTACGCGCCAGCCAAGGTAGTCCGCCAAACCCAACCTCTCGTCGGATGTCGGACTTTGCCCTGGAGAACCTCGCGATGCGGCTGACAGCACTGGCAGCGGCGGCCCAGCAGCTCTAGGTTGGGGAGGGTGCCGGCGATCGCCCCCGGCTTCTTGAAGGGCGCCCCGAAGCGGCAGGAATCGCACTTGATCCTGCCGGGCCTGTGGTAGCGGAGCTCCCTCTCCAGGGGACGCCAGCGCCAGACACGGCTGGGGCCAGGGTTCTCGAGGAGGACGAAAATGTCGAGCTTCCTGCAGAGCTTCAGCACCCGCACGGCGAAACTGACAAGAGCGAGGTCGGCCGGCCGAGGGGGCCGGTTGCCCCCGGCCGGCACCCAGTGGGTACACGGAAGGCCGATATGTATGCACCAAAATCGGCGCTTGGTAATCCAAGCCAAGACAGCTTTACGGACTCCAGGATGCGTGAGGTCGTGATGCTTGCCGTGTGCAATGTCCAGAGGGCATGCGATACGAAGACCAGCCTCGTGGAAGGCCCCCGATAGGTTAGCGCCTCCGGCAAATAATTCCAGGAAGCTAGTGCGCCCAGTACGGTGGCCCCGCGGGGCCGTAGACGAAGACCCCGGGGAGCACCACTTGCGAGGCCCGCTGCAAGCCCGAGGAGGAGCTGAAGAACTTGATGACCCAGGTTGGGGACCTTGACATGGCGTTGCTGCCGATGGCCTGGCCCACGACGCCCAAGAAGCCGAGGAAGCCGGGGGCCCAGCCAGGGGTCGCTGATGAGCCGATGCCGTTGGAGTCCCAATATGAGGCCAGTGACCCGACCTAGAGCTTGATGGCCCGATCTGTGAGCGATAACCTGTAAATGGTGTCGACGAAGTAGAGCACGATGGAGGATGGGAAGGACAGGATGGGAGCACCGACTCAGCTGGGGTGGTAGAGAGGATGATCCCTTGTGCGAGGTCCTCGCTCCACTGTCCAGTGCAACCGATAGGTTTCTCCCCAAGCCCTGGCGGCTCGGAGACGCGGCTCGAGGTAGGCCGAGTCGCGAAGGCAACGCTGGCGACGGGGCAGGGCCCGGGCACGTCAGGCCCGGGGCCGGGCAGGCTGCCGCTGGGCCTCAGGACGGGCGCGCACCTGCTGGGTGCCGGCGCGCAGGCCCTGAAGCCGGCGCCGCGGATCCAGCCAGGCAGGAGCTCGCGGCGGTCGGCGGCCCGGCTCCCCCAGTCGGCAACGTTCACACATCCTGGAACGTGTCGCACTCGCCAGGTGATCTCGGCACCCAGCTGCAAGGCGCCAGCACGGCGACATTGGGCGAGGAGCTCTCGGTTGCTGGCACGGCCCTTCTCGAAAGACAGCACGCTGGAGAGGTTGTCAGAGAGGCTCAGGAGCTCGGTCCCATGGCAGTTGGCCTGCCGGGCGGCAGCCCCCAGACCGATCACCGAGGCCCGCGCCTCCAGGCTGTGGATGCGACCTGGATGGCGCCAGGCGCCACGGAAGGCCTCGGTCCACCGCTGCGGGTCGACCAGCTCGGGCGGCAGCGGGGGCGGGGGGTGGCCCACCTCCATCTCCCGACGGCGGCGGCGGGCTCGCGCCTGTCGGCGGGGCCGGCCCGCGCCTGCATCACCGAGCTCGTCGTAGTACAGGTCGGAGACGTCGTCCAGCCCCGCAGCGCGGCCCAGGTAGGCGCCCCTGTCGGGGTCGCCCGAGACCTCGACCTCCTTGAAGCGTTGCCTCTCGCGCCACCGCGACACGCCAAGGACCTCGTGCCCCAAGAGCTAGGCCTCGCAGACGGCGTAGCCCAGCATTGAGCTGTCCGTGGTGAAAGACACTGGCGCAGGGGGTCGGCGCCGGTCCACCTGGCCAAGAAAAACGAGGCCAGCGGCGCAGCGGGGCTCCGTCACCACGCTGGGCGGCAAACGCGAGACGCCCTCCATTGGACCAGACTCGAGGTAGGCGTAGCACTCGCCCAGTACACTGAGGGCAGGCCGCATGATGCTGAAGTAGTGCACGATGTGTCCCAACAACCTCCTGACCTGCCAGCGGGCCAGCCACGGCCTGCGTAGAACCTCGTGTAAACCAAGGTACAGGCGCCAGGCTCGCCGAGAGGTGCGGCGAAGGCGCCCGTGCCGCCCGTCGAACTCGAGACCGGGGATACCCTGAGACAAGGTGGCATGCTGCAGCTCGTGCCAGCGAAGCCCCCTCTTGTCCAGCTCGTCCGTCACGGCGCCGAGGCGCTGGTCGAGCTGGGCCGCGTCCAGGGAGATGAGGTTCGCGTTGTCAACGTAGGGTGCGTGGGCGACCCCCCCGTTCAGCAGGGAGGGCGGCTTGCCCTTGTCGAGGCACCAGGAGTCCTTCTCCCCGAAAACGGCACTCATGGTGTCGATCCGGACCTCCTGGCAGATCCACAAGGCCCAGGACCACCCCATGGGAAGGGCCTCGAAGCAGGGCCAGACCCGAGAGTCTGGGCTGATGTCGATGTAGCGGCCGAGGTCCTCGTCGTACAGCTGAGTCAACCCCAGCTCGCCAGCGGACACCTCGATGTCGAAGCACATCCAGGAGCCCCAGGCCGGGTGGCGGAACTGGTAGAAGCCGTCCTGCAGGTCCACCGAGCCGGCCACCAGGTCGCCCCCGTTGATCACGATGTCGAGGTCGTCGGGGCCGAGGTCGGTGGCGTCCACGAGGTTGATGGCCGCGAGTGCCTCTCCTGAGGCCAGCGCGGTCTTGGGCGGGAGTCGCTGCAGTTGATTAGCCTGCCGAGCGTCCAGCACCATCCTCTGATCCCCGTTCTTCTTTCGCACGAAGAACGCGGAAATGCGCGACTTCCGACGGGCCCGAGCACCCACGAGACCCCGTAGGGCCAGAGCACGAAGAAAGGCCACGAGCGCAGGGCGAGTGCCGCGCCGGCGAGGGTCGAGCTGCGGGTCCCAGTAGGGTTGCACCAGCGGCTCATCCTCGGTGAGCTCGGAAGGCGGGCGGACGACGGCCGAGTCGAAGTTGGCCATCACATCCCTGACGCTCTGGGGGGCCACGTCGTCGAGTGGCGTTGAAAAATGTTCCTTACGTAGGATGTTGAGGCGGCTCGGATCAAAATCGACCACGGTCGTGGACGCGTCGAGGCCGCCGTAGACGTCCCTGGTCTTGAGGAGCTCCTGTAGGGCTCCAGCGCCATCCACGTCAGCGGGCCGATCTCCAAAGGCACCAATCCGGCGGCGGATGCGTCTGAGCGCCGACTCTTGAGCGATGTCGGCGCTCCCAGTCCTCTGAGGGGGCCGAAGCACGACATCCCTCCCAGCACAGGCGGCGGCCATCCCATTGAGGGTCGTGATCGTCTCGATGGCACAGGCCGAACGACGATCAGCAGCGGCAGCACGCTGCGCCTTATACCGAGGCAAAGCGGTACGTTCCCCCCGCGGCGGATGCGAGTAGAAGGCGTCCGTGACCGGAAGCGGGAACAAAGGGGGTGGCCCCCGCGAGGAGGAACCCTCGACGGGGGGGCAGCCGCGGTCCAGGGAGGAGGCCATGGCGACGCGGTGTGCCGTCGGCCGCGGCGGGGGCCGCCGCGGCCGGGGGGGGCTCGGAGGCCCCCGGCTCGCTAGCCTGCACCGCCAGGCCCAGCCCCGGCCTTGCCCTTCGGCTTGGCCTTGGGGCGCGGGGGCCTTGCCTCGTCCCTCTGCTCGGTGCGGTACTTCTTGTCCTCGTGGTCGGCCTCCTCCCTGTACATCCTCTCCTGCTTGAGCACGGTGCTCCTCGCCTTCTGCTGGTCGGCGACCCAGGCATCGAACTTGGTCGTGACCGCGCCGCCCGAGTCGTCGAGTCGACTCGAGACCATCAGCTCCAGGCCCTCGAAGGAGGGGTGGCGAGGGCAACGCTTGACTGCCCTCTGGATCTGGAGGCCCCGGCGGCTCAGGAGCTCGAACGAGGCGAGGTTCGAGACGTCCAGCGAGTCGAAGACCAGGGCATGGTGCAGGACCTCGACGATGTTCTTCAGCTCCTGGGCCACAGCACTGCCACGCGCGACGCCCGACTGGGCCATCCAGAAGCCCCAGTAGGACGAGAGCGAGTGCCCAGACGAGACCACGGCCGCCAGAAACTCGACCAGGGCCTTGGGGCCCTCGAAGGGCCAGTCGTCGACCTCCACGCTCTTCAGCAGGGCCACCAGCTGCGCCAGAGAGACGGTGTGCGCTGAGACGCCCGTCTGCGGCAGCACACGGCGGTCCCTGCCAGGACCAGCCCTTTTCTCCGCCTTCCAGTCGGGCTCGTCGTCGGGCTGGACGTTCTCGGCGGCGACCCAGCCCTCGGCCTCCGACAGCATCACCAGCGCGACGGCGTCGCGGCTGATGAAGCGCTCCGCCGAGGTGATCAGCTCCAGGCTCACCTCCTCCCCGAAGTGGTGGCTCGCAGGGTCGGAGACGATCCACCTCGGGACGTCGACCCCCGCTTGCACCGCGGGGAGAGGGAAGCCCAGCACCTTCGCGAAGTTGCG
>CAUYUJ010003937.1:0-62455 GCA_963575745.1 Prorocentrum cordatum
CCCAATAACACATGTCGTCCCAAGCCAACAGCGGCCGCTGTTGGGCAGGGGGCCTTCTGTCTCAAGCGGGCACGGGCCGCGGCGACGCCGAGAGCGAGTCCTGCTCAAGATGGACTGGAGCTGCTGTTGGGAACTGTGCCCGTTCTTTCCGTAGCCATGTCGTTCGTGCCGATCGGAGCGTTCTCCATTCTTCGTGGAGGCCTGGAAATGGGCACCAACACCAACACAGGGGGGTACCTCCACAGGGGAAGATGATCCTAGATTTCGGTGTTGGTGGCAATATTTCGGCCACCCTGGAAGCCATAATCTTACCACCATCGCGGGACCTTCTTCCCTCGGTGGAGGTACACCGCCGATGTTGGTGTTGGTGTCAACCTCGAGGCCTGCGATCTTCGCCCTCTCTGGCCGAACTGCAGCGTCCTCGCCCCCAAGCTCCCAGAGTTGAGCAGGGACCGACCGTCCCGGCATTCCTATAGGCCTACCTCGAAATGCTCTTAGAGCATAGAGAAGTTCTAATAACAAAAACGATGTTCTTAGAACATAAGCCCGATGTGCTAAAACAAGACGGCCCCAGCCAGAAATGTTCTAAGACAAATTCGTGGAAACCACAAAAGGTTCTTATAACATTCTTTGATAGGCCTATAGCTGTCCGCCGCTCGGACGTCCATTCCCTGTGTTTCTGTTCCGGTGTCGTGCGTGGCTTCTTCCACCAGAAGATCAAGGATGATCCTCGGTGGTCCTCGCCGAAAGAAACATGCGCACGTCCGAGCGATGCCAAGATAGGCACACCAGGACGCTTCGCCACTGCTCGGGCCCCAGACCCCCGACGTCATGATTTTTTCACGACGTCGACCCCCAGCGGTCTGGACCCTTTCCCCGGGACCGGTTCTTCGTCCTGAGTCGTTATTTGACGGTCCCGAGGGCCGGCAAGGGCTCCCCCGAGGCCGAAAATCGCGAAGAACCTCCCGTCGTGATTTTTTCAGAACTCGAGGGGGTCTGGGGTCCTTGGCTCCTGGGCTCCCAGAGACGGACCACCCTCCACCAGCCCCTGGCCCGACCGCTCCCGGGCCTCGGACCCCGCGGGGAGGCCGAGCCAGGGCCGACGGCGCACGCGCCGATCCTGGGCACAGGGTTCGGCAGAGTGGCTTCGTCACGCGATGCGAAGTCTCCTCCTCCTCCCCCTCCTCCTCCTCCTCCTACTCCTCTCCTCTCCCTCCTCCTCCTCCTCCTCCTCCTCCTCCTCCTCCTCCTCCTCCCCCTCCCCCTCCTCCTCCTCCTCCTCCTCCTCCGCCTCCTCCACCTGAGATTCGCATCACGTGGCGAATCCCAATCGCCGAAGGACGGCCCTGTCCAAGATCGGCGAGGTAGTCGGCGGGACGTCGCTGCATGCCCAGACCCCCGACGCCATGATCTGTCCATAACGTCGACCGTCGACCCCAACAGGTCTCGACCCACTCCCCGGGACCAGTGTTTCCTCCTCGGTCGTTTCTTGGCGGTACCGAGGCCCGGTAAGGGCCCCCATGGGCCGAAAATAGAGAGACACCTCCCGAGGTGTTTTTTCATGCTTCGGGGGGGTCTGGGTGGAAAGAGGTAGGCGTCCGGGTGGAGTTCCCCCTTTCCTTTAGATAGACCTTTGGCGGCGCGCAGAAGGGGGTGTTTTTTTTGGGGGGGGGCCTTTTCTGAGAAGGCGGCGCGCTTCTCAGAAGCCAGGGGCCTTCTCAGAAGGGCCTGGAGGCATCAGAAACTTCCAGGCCCCCCCCGGCCCCTGAAAAACGCCTTCCGAGAATATTATTAGAGGGCTTCTTTGAAGCCGCGAGGGCTTCTAAGAAAGGCCCCTGCCTTCCCAGAAGCTCCCCCGCCCTCTTTTGGCCTTCTTTTGGAAGGCAAGCCCCCTCGCGCTGCCCCCCTGCGCGCGCCGCCAAGGAGTTGCACTCATGGGCCGGGCGAGGTGGTCGGTGGGGGCGGCCCCCGATCGACGCGGGTGGGCGGCGGTACTCGCCGTAGTCCGTCTGGTCCCCGGCCTTCTGGCCGGGGTGGTAGTTCCTGGAGGGGCGACTCGAGGGTCGAGACTCGAGCGTCGAGTAGGAGGGGGAGGAGGGGGAGGAGGAGGAGGAGGAGGAGGAGGAGGAGGACTCAAGCGGGACTCAAGCGGAGCAACAATGAGTTGCGTCTTTTGGCCTCGGGGGAGGCCCACAGGACACGAGCCTGTGGGAGCTCCTCCCCCGCCCAGCCGCGACGTAGACCACGAAGCACGCGCCCAGCAGCATCGCGACGAACGGGATGCCACTCAGGGAGCGGCCGAGCGGTGACGCCGCTGCCAGCACAGCTGCGCCTCGCGCCACTCACAGACCGCCGCTGCCTCTCACACCAATCGACTTCTCGTCAGGGGCGTGTACAACGGGGGACCGTGCGATGGGCGCACACGCATGGACCGTGCCGCCGAAATGGACGGGGTCGGCGTCGTACTCTCCGATGCCGTCGTCCTCATCGCCAGCCAGGGCTGCCCAACGATCGCACGGGCTGCCAGCTGGCTCCGGATTCTTGCCGACGTGGCCCCACTGCTCGACCAAGCCCCTCGGCGGAACACCAGGGGCTGCCCGCGGGACGGCGCGCTCCATCGCGCGCACGGGCGCGAGCACCGCAGGGTCCATCGGCTCCTCGTCCGTGACGTCGAACACGCACGGCTCCTCCTTCAGACTCTCGCCAGCGGGGCCAGTCCCGATGCTCAGGCCGCCAGCGGGCACATCCAGCACGGCATCCAGCAGGCCGATGTCCTCGCCCCTGGGGTCGCCATCCACCACGGCATCGACCACGTCGGGGCGCATCGTCAGATCCTCGTACTCCTGCTCATTGCCGCGCTCATGCTGGTAGTCGGGGCAGCTGGGGGCGACGCCCTCCTCGACCTCGGAAGCCGTTGCTGCCACCTCCAAGCCCTCGCCGGCGTTGCCGCTGGTGGACGCCAGCGCCGTCCGAACGGCCTGCTCATGCTGCCTCTCCGACTCCAACTCGTCCCCGTCGTCGCACTGCGACGGGCGCGCCTCCGCCATCAGCGAGGTGACCACCACGAACTCGGGGGAATGGAGTCGGGCGCGGAACTTCTCCAGCTCCGTCGCCACGATCCCCGAGGGAACCTTGCGGAGCCGCGCCAGGCCAGGCGGTGCAGCGTGCCGAGCCCAGTTGGCCGAGATGCCGAGCTCCTCGGCCAGCGCCGCGAGCTCGTCCAGGCCGATGAGCTTGGCCGCTCCCACCGCAGCCATGATCGAGGCCTCATGGCCGCCCAGCGCGTCGCCTAGGGCCCAATGGGCCCCAAGCGACCTCCTGAAAATGTCAACCCTCCTGCTGATGGCCAGCGCCCGCGACTCGCCGACAGCGGCGCGCCATGCGCGTCGGCGCCGCCTGGCCAGCGTGCGCGCCGACGCCGCAGCCCAGCGCCGCTTGCCGTCGGGCTCGGGGTCCGCCATGGGCCACATGCGCGCGCCAAGCGCGAGCTGGGCGCGCGCCGCCGTGCGTGGGCCTCCCGCTGCCTGACTCACTTGAGCCAAAATGGCTACGGAGGAGGAGGAGGAGGAGGAGGAGGAGGAGGAGGAGGAGGAGGAGGAGGAGGACGAGGAGAATCGAGGCTCGAGGCTTGCAGGCGTTCTTCGTCCTCCTCTGGCCTCGGGGGCCGGGAGCCTCTCGCCCTGGTCAAGACGCCCCCCCCCCGCAGAGAGGTCCAGGAACCTGTTTTTTTTTGGATTCAGGCAAGTTTACTTGCATGGCGTTCGCCCCCCCCCCCCCCCCCCCCCCGCCCCTCTTCAAGCGAATACTAGCGTGCAAGTGCCTTTCGACTTGCGTGATTTCCGACCCCCCCCGAACGTGCAAGTCGTTTGCGGCTTGCTTCAGGCTCAGCCCCCCCCCGTCCATGCAAATAAACTTGCCAGAGGCTAAAAAAACCAGGCTCCAGGGGGTTCGTGGCAGAACGTGCCTCCGGAGGTCGGTCGGGAGGGGTCCCTAAGGGCTTGTCGACGTTTCGCCAATCGACTTGAAATGTGGGGGTCGAGCAGGATCCGCCAGCCCCCTTGTGGGGCCACCAGGCTGTGGGACCAGGTTGCGGCTCCCTGCGCCAGCTGCGGCTTCAAGTCTCCAATGTTGCAATCTTGCCTGTTGCTTTCCACTGCAAATCGGCGCGAGGGGGGGAGGCCGAAAACCTCCATGGTTACCCTCCCCCGGGAGGGTTCTCAGAATTTCTAGGGGGACATGTGTACTCCCTCTTTCTCTTGAGCTTTCCCACTCGCTGCCTCAACCTATCTGTGTCTCTCTCTCTCTCTTTCTCTCTCTCTCTCTCTTCTGTATCCCTCCCAGCCTCTGTATTTCTGTATGTCTTTCCTCTCTCTATTTAGATATAAACGCTGTACCCTCTCTACTCAATATGCAATGTACCCTCCTCTGACTATTACTTTCCCGACTCTTCTTTTTAGTGTATTTGATGTGCTCACCACTCTCTGCTCTCTGCTCCGCAAATGCTCGCAACGCCCCAGGCACCTTGACACGATCACGAACTCGGGAACCCGAGAACCCTGGAACCAAGAAGCTGGCGCCCTGGCGGCCAGCCGAAAGCAATTCCGCAGGATCGCCATGTCACTCACATTATCTCTTTCACCTGGGAACTTGGGAAACCAGGGATGAATCCAAACCGTGTGTTTCGGTTTCGTGTTGTGTTCGTTTTCCCTCGTGATGTCTTCGATCCACCTTTGCGGCAAAACGAGATCGAAACGGAAGCGGCCCACGAAATCGCCACAACACAACCTAGGTCGAGCCCTGATCCAGCGGCCCACCAACCTCGGTCCGAAACTTCCGCCTGTGAAGTCAACGCCCGCCAGGATGCCTTCGCTGCAAGCGCCGGCGGGGGGAAGCAAATATCCCAGGCGTGCCCAACCCCTGCGCCACGCGAGGTGGCCTTTTATGTGAACGCTCCATACAAACAAAAAACTCATCCAGCGCCCTGCGCCCTGTGATCCAACAGCGCCGCGCGCTAAATGACGGGACGGCGCCACGCGCCATGTGGGCACACGGTGACGCCATGTAAGTGCCCTGCATTCCGCCGTGCCTCCCAGGGGAGCCGCGAGGTCCCAAATGGTCTGCGCTGCCACCGCTCCTGCCAGGAGCCCAATCAACGAGGCGACGGCTGCGAAGTGCGCAGCCCCCCGAGGGAGCCGCGAGGTCTCAAAGGGATCTGCGCTGCCCTCTCCTTCTCCTCCTCCTGCTCCTCCTCCTGCTGCTCCTCCTCCTCCTCCTCCTTCTCCTCCACCTTCTCTTCCATCTCATCCTCCATCTCCTCCTCCACCTCCTCCTGCTCCTCATGCTCCTCCTCCTGCTCCTCCTCCTCCTCCTGCTCCTCCACCTCCTCCTCCTCCACCTTCTCTTCCATCTCCTCCTCCATCTCCTCCTCCACCTCCTGCTCCACCTCCTCCTCCTCCTCCTCCTCCTCCTCCTCCTCCATCTCCTCTCCTCTCCTCCTCCTCCTCCTCCTCCTCCTCCTCCACCTCCGCCGTGCCTCCCAGGAGCCCACAGAAATGGCGACGGCTGCGCAGTGTGCAGCCCACCGAGGGAGTCGCGAGATCTCAAAGGGGTCTGCGCTGCCCTCACCTCCGCCGTGCCTACCAGCGGTTGCGCAGTCGCAGCACCAAAGAGAACGCACAAGATGCAGGAGACGCACAAGATGCCGAAGGAGGTAGTCGGAGGTGGGGAGGTGGCGCGAGCAGTGCTCGGCTCAAAACGCGAACCTGACCAAGGAAGGGCTAAGACAAATCCTCAAAATTGTTGCCGTCGCGGCCGCCAAGAGTCGCACAAAATCGGTCCCCGGACCCATGGGCTGAACGCAATCATGACCTTTACCAAGAAAAACTTTGGATATGCCGATTTCAGCGTCCCGGGGGGAACTGACTCTCGCGCGCAAGCCGCTGCTCTCGCACGCTGACAGCGATCACTGAGAAGCGCCTGCGACGGCCCCGATCGCAAATAAACAACTCATGGTACCCACCGGTCCTACTACCGCATCGGGGCGCCTGGGCAGTCCCCCAAAGGGACCTCACGAGTAGCTGCAACTCCCATGGCACGCGGCGACCTACATCATACGGACGAGAGACCTGGCGCTGCCGGACCACGCCGAGACGAGGTCTGACACTGTCGGGCCACATCGCTATGAGATCTGACAAGATCTGGCGCTGCGCTCCCTTCGGACCCCCTTCGGACCCCCTTCAGGCCCCTTCGGGCCCCCTTCGGGCCCCCTTCGGGCCCCCTTCGGGCCTCCTTCGGGCCCCTTGTTCTATCCATTATTACGACAATGACGGATTTGACCAAGAGATTACAGTGGTCGACAGTTCGCCGCGATGCGCGAGTTCTAGGTGGTGCTCATTGGACGCGTGTCATGTCATCTCGCTTCTGCACGCGGCGCACGGTAACTGCGCGCGCAACTATGTACGGTTCGAGGGATCCTCCCTAGGGCCTGGGGACCCCATCGACCGCTAAGTGGGGTGCCGCGCATCTGCTGCGGTAAACGGTCAACGCGGTCCCCAAACCGGATGCGCTCAGATGCGCTCGCATCTCTTCGCTGCACACGTCCCCGCGCGAGCGCGAGGCCCGCACCAAAAGCCACCCCAACGAAAAGGTGACTAGCACGGGTCCCGCTGGGGCCCATCCCGGGCAACTTCTCCTCCGAGGTCGATCCGGTAGGAGGGCCCCCGGGGGCCGGAGGCGGGACCGAAGCCTGCTCGAACCTCGTCGCCGTCGTCGTCGCGCTCCGCCGCCGCCGCTGCTGGCCGCTCCTGCGGCCCCAGCCGACCCCGTGCGTGGAGCCGCCCATCGCCTCTCCGGGGGCCATGTACCTCGCGGCGGAGGCGCGGGTGCCGTGGCCAGAGGGGGGGCCGCCGCCGGCGCTCTGCCACCCTCGCGCGGTGCCCGCGGTGCGGCTGCTGGCCTCGCCGCTCTGCCGGCCCCTGGGGAGCCCGCTGGGTGCGAGGCGCGGTCGTCGGCGGGTTCCTCCTCCTCCTCGTCCTCCTCCTCCTCCTCCTCCTCCTCCTCCTCCTCCTCCTCCTCCTCCTCTGTCTCGCCTGCTTGCACAAACAGGGGCTCCCCGAGGCTCCTCGGCCTCATTGCCTTGCAGTGGCGCTCCCTGGGTTCACCCGCCGGGGTTGCTTCGCGTTCCTCGGTGCTGGTTCCCTGCTGCCTTCCTCGGTCTGGACTCCTTGGTTTCTGCGCTCCTTGCTTCCTTGGCCGTGGCTCCTTGGACTTGGTTACTTGGTTCCTTCATCTTGGTTCCTTGGTCCCTTTTGTCTTGTCTCCCTAATTTTGGTTCATTAGTTTCGTGCTGCCTCGCCGCGCGATGCCAAGCGGTGAAACGCAATGCCAAGCAATGCAAAGCAATGCTTGTCCATGCCAAGCAACGCCACGCGATGCCACGCAATGCCAACCAATGCCAGAATGCCACGCAATACCAAGCAATGGTAAGCAATACCACGCAACGCCAATCAATGCGATAATGTATCAGGAAACGTTTCACAAACCTTGGTCGCGAGGGGGGGGCTCATATTCTACGCTCACACGCAGACCCCCCACCAAAAACCACACACACACACGCACGCACGCACACACACATACACACACACACACACACACACACACACACACACACACGCACGCACGCACACACACACACGCCCACACGCCCACACGCCCACACGCCCACACGCCCACACGCCCACACGCCCACACGCACACACGCCCACACGCACAAACGCACACACGCACACACGCACACACGCACACACACACGCACGTACGCACACACACATGCACACGCACACGCATACGCACACGCACACGCACACGCGCACGCACGCACGCACGGACACACAGACACACAGACACACAGACACGCAGACACACAGACACACACACACACACACACACACCAAACACACACACACACACACGCGCACGCGCACACACAACACACACACACACGCACACACACACACACACACGCACACACACACACACACACACACACACACACACACACACACACACACACACACACACACACACACACACACGCACGCACGCACCCGTAACATCAACCACACCTGCCGCTATGTCGTGCGCTCGCCTTCAGATGCAGCGCGTGCCTTCCTGGCAACATTGGCGCCCGCAACCGATTATTCACACGGTCCCGTAATAGTCCGCTAGTGCCACTCGCGACTGACAGATCCCTACATCTACTCAGACTAGCAACCAAAGGAAACCCTGGATCTCCCAGCCCCCTATCTCTCACTCCACCCCCCGTCTCCTAGGTGACATCTCAATGCAGGAAAAGTTTCCTGCGGTACAGAGAGGAGAACCGACGGCAACAGCACAACACGAACGAACGACGATGACAAGGCGGACAACACGACGAAGACAATTTACAATGGCTACGGATATGGACGAACGAACAAGCTGACGCCCACGACCTCCAAGACAACAATGACGCCGACGACGACGACGACGACGACGACGACGACGACGACTGCAACAACGACAACAACGATGGTGCCAGAGCCGTAGCTGGCGTTGCCCAGCGGGACGCACCTGGAGATAGTACCGCCGTAGGCCTTCTTGATGACCTACGGGCTTAGCTCCGGCAGGAGGACGTAAGAGGGAGGAGGAGGAGGCAGCGGAAGCGGCGAAGGGACATGTGGAGGGGTAGCAGGAGGGAGGCGAAGACGGAGCAGGAGGAGCAAGCGGACGAGAGGACGAGCAGGAGACAGGCGGGGTGCGATCGCACCACCTCTGCTTCCTACCTCTTTCGTCCATGCCTTCCCGTTGCGCCGCGTTCTCCCTGCCCGCTGACGGGCGTCCCGGCAGAGGTGGGTCCCTACTCGGGAGGAGGCGGGGCCACGAGGGGACAGCGTCAGGGGAGAGCGGGGAGTGACAACCATGCCTTGGTAACGCCTCACGAGGGGAACCGAACCAATCGGATGAAGTCTAATGCTAGGTGGGAAAGGAGCCATTTGGATGAAGTTTCCTTCTACTTGTTGGTTCGTCGTGACGTCTCACCCTTCGCATGCCGAGTCTCCTCGCCTCTCGATGCCCATCAAGTTCCATGACTCCGTCGTCCCTATTCCTTCCTCAATTATTTGTTCGCCATGGTCCTCCGCATCCCATCCTGATCCTCCTTTTCCGCCTCGTCGTCTTCCTGTTCGCACTTCTGCTGTCTGATCCGGGCTCCTCAACTCCTCCCACAGATCTCTTTTGTGATCGTCAAACTCCCTCTTACATTTCCTCATCGTGCTTGTTGTTTGAACCGTCCTGGCGTCCTGATCATCATCCTCTTCGTGCTCCTCATCCTCCTCTCCATCATTATCCTCAAGGCTCCCTCGTCCTCGTCGGCTCAATCCGCGCTTGCTCATTGCTGCTGTGTTTGGTCGTGCTGCCGTTGCTGCTGCTGTTGCTCCTCCTCCTCCTCCTCATTCTCCTTCTCCTCCTCCTACTCCTCTCTGCTCACTCCTCATCTGATGGTTGCCCCGATCCCGTGTCATGCTCGGCATAATGCTTTTCTGGATACACCAAAAGGTACCAATATCGCTATTCCCTGGACCGCTCCTGGGGTGCGTGGGGTGCGTTCTGACCAGAATATCGAGGCGAATCCAACCGTGGCGACGAGGGCCTCCAAGGAGGCCCCCAAAAGGGGAGAACGAGGGAAAGGTAGCAGCAGGGGTACCTTTTCCTCCTCTGACTTCCCCCCTCACGAAGCCCGAGCCGAAGCTCAAACAAGTGACGACAACTTCGAGGACGGGAGGCCCTTCTGTTGAGAACGCGCGCCTGAGAGCGTCGGCCCCGAGGGGCGCCCCCCCCGGCCATCGCGACGGGGCGTGCAAGACGCCCCACGCGGGGCCCCCAAAACGGCGACAGCCTCGAAGATGGGAGCGTTCCCGATCAGCAACAATTCGACTAGGAGATCGACTGCAGACCTGACTTGCCCCAGACTTGATTTGTTCATCGAGTCTACGAAACTGCGTCGAGTGCTCGTAGATGTTCTCCTACGTTTGACGGACATTCGAATGTTTGGGCAAGTAAATTCTGTAGTCGACCCTCTACTCGAATGCAAGAACCCCTAAGTCTTTGGGAGGGAACCTAACTTAGGCGGGCTAAGCACATTGTAGGGTGAGGGGGTCTGGTCTGCAACTGTATCGGACAAAACCGCCCCAAATTATCATCCCTGATGCAGAGACGGGGACCGAAATAAATTGGGCCACGTTTTCGCTATGTTATGTGACCGATCTTTTATCTTTCCCGGGTAACGGTCGTTATACAAGGGAGGGGGGGGAAAGGGAGGATAATTAACGGTAACGGCGGCCGCAGCGTGCATCCGCCAGGATGCGTCCGCGCCACCGGCGCATCAATCGCCCGTGTGCACCACGGCGTGTAAGGGGGAGGGGTTCAGGACCCCCCCCTGCACGATCCTCAGCGTTGCCCGGGGGGTGGGGGTGGGGGTGGGGGTGAGCCCAGGTAACGAGCGTTACCCCGGGAAGGAAAAAAAAAAACGCTCTCTACAAGGTTGCCAGAGATTCGATGTCGTGATGTTTTCAAGAAACGCCAGAAGTCTCGACCCATTCCCCAGGACCAGTTTTCCATCCTGAATCGTTCTTGGCGGCCCTGGAACCCGAGGCCGAAAACGGCAGAGAACCTCCGTCGTGCTTCTTTCAGTACGCCGGATCTCTGGGTTAGGGGCTCTTCTAGCCTCGATGATTCCCCGCTGAAGAAGTACGCCCAAGGGCGTCCGCCCCAGGTGAATTTCGGACGAAATATGGGAAATAGTCCAACAATACCTCAAATTGCAGAAACAACAAATAAAACTATTCCACAAAAGCGTCCCAAGACTACTTTGGGACAGTTTTCGAATTCTCCTCCTGTACAAAACTTCAACCTTTGGGGGGGGGGGGGGGGGCGGCGGCCCCCCGCGCCGCTGCTGCGCGGTGCCGCCGCCCCCCCTGGCCGCCGACGGGCCCTCGAAGAGGCCCCCCCTGCACGGCTTTCCCCCGGGGCCGTAGGCGACCCGAGGAGGAGGAGGAGGGCGGAGGGGAGGAGGGGGAGGAGGAGGAGGAGGAGGAGGAGGAGGAGGAGGGAGGAGGAGGAGGAGGAGGAGGAGGAGGAGGAGAGGAGAGGAGGATAGGAGGAGGGAGGAGGGGGAGGAGGAGATGAAGGAGGGGGAGAAAGGAGAGGAGGAGGAGGGAGGAGAGAGGAGGAGGGGAGGAGGAGGAGGAGGAGGAGAGGAGGAGGAGGAGGAGGAGGAGGAGGAGGGAGAGGAGGGAGGAAGGAGGAGGAGGAGGTTGAATTGAGGAAGAAGAGGAGGAATGAGGAGGAGGAGGGAGGAGGAGGGCGAGGAGGAGGAGGACGGGTCGCCCAAGCACTTCGGAGAAACCCTGCCCCCCCCCACCCCCCCACGCGGGGCAGCTCGGAGGACGGGAGCCTCACCGTCAGGGCGTTGACCTAAGGAGACCTAAAGAAGGAACGAGGCCCCTTTTTTCCCATAAGGTAAACTTCGACTTCCCATGGAAAACCTCAGGAACACCTGAGGCAAACTGCTAAACCATCAAGGAACACCGAACCCATTCCCAACGCAAAGGGCTCTGTCTTCAGCGCCCCGACTGCACCGCCAGGGAAGAAACCGAGGCCGCGCTAATGGCGATGTTGCTTAACGGTGGTGTTGGGAACGAAATTCTGGGAAATCACGAACCACACTTCCGTACACCTCCAACATGCGAACATATCGAACGAAAGCGACACAGAGAATTGTAGGAAAGCACGAGCCACGCGTTCCCACAATACCGAAACCTGCATCGCCGTTGCCTACGTCGCCGTTAGCGTGTCTACGGAAAAAGGCGCGGTTAGAGCAAACACATTGCAGCCGGACCGAGGTACATGATCGAGGTCGGTTCGGAGAGGGTAACCCCCTATGTTCTTCGTGTTCGTTCGATGCTCCTCTGCACTGGACGAAGCCAGGGCGAGGGCAACATCGGGCGAGGCGAAAGCGGGAATCTTTCAGATCCCGCAGCTCTGGAGGACGCCTCGGGCGCCGCGGACTTCTCAAAGCGTTCCAACAAAACGCTCTGAGAGCATCCCGGAACGCCACGGAACGGACTTGTCCCGGTCCGGGCCCCTTCCGAGCAGCTCCGAGGGCGGGAGCTCTCCCGCCGAGGAGGCGCGGGCGTGGGGAGAGCAAACAGACGGTGCCAATGTCGCGCTCGAGAGCCCAAGCCGTCCCTGGCAGCTCGCGGTGCGCAGCCTCCACCTCCGCGTGATCCCGCCGTGCCCGGGGAACGTGGCTGCTCCACGCGATCGTCTGCAAGAAGCCCTTCCCCTCAGACGTGATCGCGTCGTGCAAAAAAATCCGGACGGAATTTTTTCCGCTATTTTCGACCCCTCGGGGCCCTCGCAGGCCCCCACGCCAAAAAACGACTCAGGGTGAAAAACCGGCCCCGGGGAAAGGGTCGGGACTTCCGGGGACGCCGTACTGAAAAAATCCGCAGACCCCTTGGGGATCATCGGCGTGTGAGATGCTTCCCCCTCCCCAAACCCCTCGCCATGGAGCCGAGTCCGGTCGATTTGGAGAGGGGGGGGCCGTCCGGCCAGAGCTCACCTGGGGGTCCAGCCCTTCCTGGGCTCTTTCTTGAGGTCCACGACAGCTTCTGGGGCCGCCCAAGAGGCCCCCAAGACGGTACAAAACGGCCCCGACGCCCAGGATGGCCCCAAGACGGCCCCAGAAACCTCCCAGACAGCCCAGGAAGCCTCCAAGAGCATCCCCAAGAGGGGTCCAAGAGGCTAAAATTGACGAACTCCGATGGGAAAACCTACATTTTTATCATGCACGTTTTTTCGGCCTTCACGGCGTTGAAGACGGCCCCAGTCCCCCAAGACTGCCCCAAAACAGCCTGACGGGTTCCCAAGATGCGCTCGAAACGGCCCCAGAGGGCGCCAAGACGGCCCAAGAGGCTCCCAAGACGGCCCAAGAGTGCCCCAAGACGGCCCAATGAGGGGCCCAAGAGGAGGAGCCTGAATCAACAATCCGAGCCTTCCGCCCCAAAACGGCCCCAGGGGGGCCCAAGAGGCGCTCAACAGGGCCCATGGGGCCAACAAGAGGCCCCCCAAGAGGCCCCAAGAGGACCCCAAGAGGCCCCCCAAGAGGCCCCAAGAGGCCGCCAAAAACCTCAAAAGAAGCCCCAAGTACCACTTGAGGCATGTAACTTCAAACCCGCAGCCCAGGCACCAAGGATCTCAGGCCGACAACCAAGGCACAGTGGCGGGATGGGCCGAAGGCCACTATACGCATATATATATATATACACACATATGTATGCATGTATATATACATATATATATATATATATATATATATATATATATATATATATATACGCATATGTATGCATGTATAAACATATATATATATATATACATAAAGATAAATATATGAGCTGCCGCGGGCATCTTGGCGGGTTGGCTGGGGCAGGCTGGCTGGGCTGTTTCAGGCGGGTGGGCGGGTTGAGTAAGGTTGGTTGGGCTGGCTTGTTCAGCCTGCCAGGGCAACTAGTTTCGATTGACAAGTTGCTGAAAAGAAGGGGCAACATGAGGTGGAGAACGAGAACGAGGAGGATGGAGGAGGACAGGGTGGAGGAGAGGGAACAGCGGTGGGAGGGAGAAAGAGCAGGAGGAGGGCGAAGCATGCACTCATCCCAGCAAAGCACCCTCATGCCAGGCTGTGACATGTTCCAGCGTGGATCTCGCGAGCTCCAATGATTTCGGTGCGCTTGAATCGGCTTGGGCATCTGAGGCCCCCGCGGGATCATCTTGGGAGCCTCTTGGGCCGTCTCTGGGCCACCTTGGAGGCCTCCTTGCCGTCGCTCGGACGTCCATTCCCCGTGCATTCTTCGGTTTCGTGCGTGTTTTTGTTGTTTTGCTTGATGGTCCAGGATGTTCCTCGATGGTCCTCGCCGAGAAAAAATGCTCACGCCCGAGCGATGCCAAGCCTCAGAGGGTGTGCACCGCGCTTTCTTCGCCGCCCTCGTGGAGCGCCCAGGGGTCTCCCCTGGGCACGGCGCTCTGGGGGGCCTCCTGGGGCTCCCTGGTGCCATCTCGACGACCCCGCCCCCCCCAAAACCCCGACGTCATGAGCATTTTTCAATGACGTCGACCCCCAGCGGTCTGGACCCATTCCCCGGGACCGGCTTTTCGTCCCGCGTCGTTCTTTGGCGGTCCCGAGGGCCGGCAGGGGCCCCCCGAGTCCAAAAAGAATGAAAAACATGCCGTCGTGATTTTTTCATAACTCGAGGGGGTCTGGGCCTCTGGGTAGGAACAAGGAGAGGCGATACCAACACCACCGGGGCGAGGAGATGCGAGGAGGCAAGGAGGGTCTCCCTGGTGGTGTGGTCCCCCCCCTCTCGCTCGAGACATCCCCAGCCTCCAGCTCGGGGAGGCATCGTGGACCTCCTCGCTGGAGGTGGGCCCCCTGGTGGTGCTGGTGTCGCTCCTCCCCCCATCCGCCTGGGGGACACGGAGCGGATCGCCGGCGAAGCGCCCCGGAGCGAAGCGAAGCGAGCTCGCCGCGCCCGGCTCTGGCCGGCCCGGGGCCTGTGCCGGCCCATCGAGCTATAGGCATCGAAGCGAGTCGGAAGCGCCGGCTCCGCCTACGGATCGAATCGCATCGAATGGATCGTGCAGTCGAAACGCTGTAATGCGGAACCCCAGATAAGGAGCGAGGCTCCCTTTGTTCCATAAGCTAAGCTTCGATCTCGCACAGAACGCCTGAGGAGAACCCAGGACAAGCTGTAAAGAAGTTAAGGACCACTGAGCCCCTCCCCAGCGAAGAGGATTCCTTCTTCAGCGGCCCGACTGTATGATGGGCCTGTTTTCCACCACCACCACCGTAAGTTGGAGGGGGGGAGGGGGGTCCTCCTCCCCCTCTTCTTCTCCCTCCTCCTCGTCCTCCACCTCCTTCCCCCCTCCAACTTCTGGTGGTGGTGGTGGTGGTGAAAAACAAGCCCATCATCGTAGGCGGCCCTGGCAGGTATTTATGGGACTCTGCAGACCCAAGCACGTACGGCTGCATGGACATCCCCAACATCCCAGCATGCGACTCTGCCGAAGCCGTTCATGATTCATACTGGATCATACTTGCAAGCAGTACGTATCGAACGCTGATCGTCCACGGTGGCAACGCGATGATGCCATTGATGATCGTATACGGGGCATTTGCCTGGGGACTCCTAGGACGCAAATCGACGCGCACCCCACTACGGCCTTACGGCATGCTTTCGCGCTCACGCGCTAGCATCTAAACCCTATGGAAGACGTGCCACTCACATCGTAACACTTTCGCAACCTAACGCTGTCCAGCGCCGCCTAATAGATGTCGCTGGCAACTGCATGCTTCTAGAGAGCGGGATGCCTTCGGCAGCGCCTCAGGATTCAACATAATGCTACCGCTTTCACAACAAGGGCGGGGCCAGGATACATTCGCTAGCCCGGCAATATTGGACAATGAGTGCAATCGCGAGTGGTACTAGCCACCTCCAGAAAGAAGGTCCTCTCGTTGCTCGATCGCGGCGCCAATATGCAGCCCGTCGTGCGCCGCTGCCACTTTCTCCTGCCCCCTCCTCGTCTTCCCCTCTTTCATCCCTTCTGCCTCCTCCTCCTCCTCATCGTCCTTTTCCTCCACTTCCTACCCCCCTACCTCCCCCCTTATCCCACCGCCATGGGGGCCCATCCCGTTCCCCCCATTGCCCGTCCCTCCTCCTCTCCCCCCCCATCCTCCCCGGGCAGCCCGAGCCCCGACAGCAGAACCCTGGCCACCGGACCTGCCCGAGCACCGACCAGTCGGCCGTGGAACTGCCGCCCTGCGGCCATAGCGAGTCGGGTCAGTGCTCGGACCTCCCGGTCATCACCTGGAGGGACTCGGGCCGACCCGAGGGCTCACCGGACCCGTTTCAGGAGGGGAAAAAACACACAGACACAATTAATCGTCGATCCCCAAGAAAATATAGGAAAATATTGGAATTGGGCGGGAAGACAAAAAAAACAGAAAATATGGGAAACTATGGGGAATCATTTTATGTGTGTGTATTTATTTGTGTGTCCTTGGGCCCCTTGACCGTTGTGGATCCCGAACCAAACAGTCGAGTGTCACCAGGTTCGGGCACAACTCACGGGAGCCTCCCATGCCATCTTGCTGGCTCCTGCGAATCGACGCTGAATCCGCGCTCGTCGACGCAAAATCGGCCCTTCTCTCATCGCTGACCCGACGCTAGCGCACGCCAGCGCACTGTAAACGTGGAATTGCGAAGGCATGCCAGCCGATGCCCCGCCCTGGCTGCGCAGTGGGGCCCTCGACGATGCCAACAACTCCGCGACAGCGATGATGATGACGACGATGATGCTGATGGTGGTGATGATGGTGGTCGTGGTCATGACGAATATGAAAATGAACATGATGATGACGAGGTGATGCTAGTTATGTTTGTTTTGGTGATGATGACCATGGTCATGATCATGAGTATGATCATGATGCTGCTGGTGGTGATCACGATACTGATAAAGAAGAAGACGATGATGATAAAGATGATGAGTATGATGATGGTGATGATGCTGATCATGATGATGACAATGAGGATTATCCTGATTAAACTGATTGTGAAGCTGATGATGATAATGATACGGGTGATAGTGATGGTTATGATGATGACGATGGGATGATGCTGCTGATGATGATGGCGACTGCCATGATGATGATGTTGATGTCCATGCTGCTGTTAATAACAATGCCATCGATCAAAATGATGATGGTGGTGCTGATGATAATGGGGTGTGTGACGATGATGCTGATGCTGCTTACGATGATGCCGGCGTTGTTGTTGATAATGGTGATGATGACGAAGCTGATGATGGTTATGTGTTTACAATGAGGTTGAGGATGATGATGGTGACGTTGCTGTTGTTTGTTGATGATGACAATGCCCATGACCATGATCATGATGCTCATGGTGGTGATGGGGATGATGATGAATATGGTGATGATGCTGACATAGATGAAGATGATGATGTTCATGCTGGTGGAGATGCAGACGCTGATGGTAATGACAATGCGAAACATGATGATTATAATGATGATGATGATGATGATGATGATGATGATGATGGTGCTGATGATGATAGTGGTGATGAGGCCAATGATGAATCCATATGGTGATGCCGATGGTGATGGTGATGCTGCTGATGATGATGATGATGATGATGGCGACTACGATGTAGGTGTTGATGTTGAGATTGTTGCTGATGATGCTGATAACTGTGATGAGGTTGATGATGTTGATGCGGCTGACGGTGATTATGATGATGATGATGATGATCATGATGATGATGATGATGTTGATGATGATGATGATGATGATGATGGTGATGATGGCAACGTTGTTGATGCTGATGCTGCTATTGATGATGACGTTGTCGCCAGCGGCGTTCAACGTTGCACACCAGCGTCGGGATCGCCGCCAGTGGACACGGCACACAACTTACCGTACACTATCTTCCCAACATGGAGGGGAAGACATCGAGGACCATGACCAAGACTGAATGTGGAAAAATGTCGGTGACGATCTTGGCCACCGTCCTTAGCCACCGTCGACTCGCTGATCATTCTCGCAAATCTGCGACGGCCAGAATGGACCATGACTTAGGTCGGGCATGTCCCTCTACAGGCGGATATTGGACGGAAGAAATGAACAACAAAGTCAAGCAATGCTCCAACATTGCAATGCAACAATTTAGAATCGTCCCCTGACTATATTTGAACGATTTTTGAATCTTCCTCCTGTAGAGGGACGTGCCCGACTTAGACCATGACCGAGATCGGCTCCGACAACGACTACCTGCCATACCACCCCAACCCAACCCGAAGACCCGAATTTCGGGTTGGGGGGAGGATTGGGTTCTACACATGTTTTTTCAATTATCCCCGACCCCCCCCACTGGAAATGGAGAGCAAATTGAAGCCTTCGGGTTGGGTTGGGGTGGTTTGATGGGTGGTGAGACAAGGCCTCGCGACATCTTGGCCATGGTCTGCGCGCTGCCTCCCTCGACAAATGCCCCCCTTGCGTCCGACCCGACTCGGCGGGAGCGCGCCCTTTGAGCGCCGCGAGCGCGAGAAACGGTGCAGACCCCGCGCTGCCCAGCCGAGCACCGCCACGGGCAAGCCTTCGGTCGGGCATGTCCTCCTACAGGCGGATTTCGAAGGAAACAGGACTCCAAACAATATTCAGACCATTTTTGTACTTCCCCCCGTAGAGGGACATGCCCGACTGAAGGCAAGCCCCGACGCCTCAGGACCCCCTCGGGACGAGGCGGCGAGCCCGGCCACTGAAAATTCGCCGAGGCCCCCCGAATGCCAAGGACCCGAAGGGCCTGCGGCCAAGAGTGCTACTAGGCGCGTCCACGCGGCGTCGGCACGCGCCAAGGCAATTGGACACCGCATCGACCGTTCGACCACCTTGAGTCTGGCCCCGATCGCTGAGGGCTGCCTTCCGCCGGGGCCAGCGGCGCTGCCGCGCCCCTCGGTGCCTCCGCGCCGCAGAATTCAACCTTGAACGGCCTCGCCGGCGTCGCCGGCGCGCCAACGCCGCATGGACCCGCCGCAGTCCGTGTCACCAGCCTCTGCACCTGCAGCCCAGCGACGACGGCGCTGCGGCAGGCTCCTGCCCTAACGACTCGAGCAGTGGCTTTTCCTCCAGGGTGAGAACCCTTTTCAACCTTGCAGGTCTTTACTCCCGGAAGTCAGGGGGAAGTTCGGGGGGGACAAGGATTAACCTAAAGAGTGCTATCCGTTTTCGCTTTCCCTCGTTCTGTCTCCAAGCAGCCTTTGCTGCAGAACGGAACCGAACCGAAAACGGCCCAGGAAATCGCCCAAAACACCGCTCGGGTCGACCCCTGGGGGAACGTCAGGGGAGGACTGGGATCTCCTCAGAGGGGGAGAAGCGTCGACCTGGAAACCGGGGATATGTCGCCGACAGACCGGCGATGGGCCCCTGGAGAGCGGGGCCGCACGCTCCTGGCCGGGGTGGACTATCGAGCCCCATGTCGGCGATGAGTGGGCGATGAGGGGTCGATGGCTGCCGACCCCGTCCTGCGCTAGAGGCCCCCCTAGATGGGGTCGGAGTAGATGTCTTCCTGCAGGCGGGTTTTGGACGAAAGATAAAAACCATCTCCAACAATGTGCAAGAAAACAATCGAAACTAGTCCAGACATCGTCCCTGGATAATTATTTGACTAGTTTTGAGTACTCCTCCTGTAGAGGGACATGCCCGACTTAAGTCAAGGCCTCCTAGATGTCTGGGGCGCACAGAGACATGCTAGTACTATATGTCCTCAGGCGTGCGTCCGACCCGAACATACAGGATGTACCCATCTTGTAGTGCATCGTTTCTCGAGCGGCGTGGCCACGGAGCACCCTCCACGACGCATGCAAGATTTCTCGGTGCGCGCGTCGCACCTGGGGGCGCGACGCACACATAGTATTAGTACGTTAGGATGGCGCCGAATGTCGGCGGCGAGCGAAAGGGGAAGTGGGAAAGGGCGGGCCTTCTCGGAAAGCCCGAAGTCCCCCGGCCGTCTGAGGAGTTTTCTAAGCCTGCCCCGAAGACACAAGAAACCTTTCGGAAGGCGCGAGGGCTTCAGAGCAGGCCTTCTCCTTCTCACTTCCCCCCCCTCGATCGCCCGACCGAAGCCTAGATCTAGGTCGGGCCTGTCACCCTACAGTCGGATTTTGCAAGACAGATGTTTTAAAGAAAGCACAAATAAAAAATGCTCAAACAATGTCCCCACACCATTTTTTCACTAGTTTTGAAGACTCCTCCTGTAGAGGGACAGGCCCGACTTAAACCGAAGCCCTGGGACACACAAATAAATAGACACAAATGACAATATTCCCCATATGGTCCCATATTTTCTGGGTTGTTGTCTCCCCCCACTTCCCATGTTTTCCCATATTTCTTGGGAATTGACAATTAATTGTGTCGGCGTGTTTTGTGGATGCCATGACAATCGGCACTTGAACAATCCTATCATTCAATGAAACAATCTTTCTAAAATGTGTAAAACATGTTCTAAACATGTTTCAAAGATGTTTTTACATGTTCGAAACATGTTGAAACATGCTTTGGACACCTGGAAGTTATTTGGCTGCATGCGTCCTCTCCATTAACCGACTTCCACAACTCTGCAGGAGGTATACCCAAAAATAGTCCCCCAAGAAAGTGTGAGGACGATTTTGTGACTATGTTTGAATATATATATATATATATATATATATATATATATATATATATATATATATATACATATAGATTATATATAATCTATATGTATATATAGATAGATAGATAGATATGAATATTTGGGGGTATTTGCATTTTTCCGCCAAAAATCCCCCTCTAGGGGGACAGGCCCGACCTAACACTGGCGGTGCACCGTCGTCGTCGGCGATGCATCGGCGACGTCGACGTGGAGCGAATCGGGCTTCACAGGGAGCCGCATCGGCGATGCATCGGCGACGCGGCGCGATCGGAGGCCTCGAGGCCCGGAGCGACCCCCCCTAGCGGCTCCGCCCCCGAGTTCAGACGAGCGCGTTCCACTACCCGCAAAGTGACTACTCGCAAATGGCCCGGATCCGCCGCTCGGAGGGCACCAACTATACACCAACACCGATCCTGGCCCAGGATCACCCTGGGCCCAGGATCGGTGTATACGCCCTCCTGCCTTGCGCAAGAAGGCATATACACCGAACCTGGGCCCAGGGTGATCCTGGGCCAGGATCGGTGTTGATTATAGTTGGTGCCCTCCGATGCTATAGTTGGCGCCTTCCTAGCCGCGGGGGATCTACGATACATTAGTTACATCGAAGCGGACATGTGCTTGTCGGACGCTTGCGAGTAGGCACTCTGCGCGTAGGAGAGCGCGCTCGGCGAGAGCTCGGAGCCCCCGGCCTCGGCGCCGCGGCCCGCGTCGAGCGCGGCGCGGGCCTGCCGGCCAGAGAGAGGAGGCTCAGGGCAGCTCCGGCCCGTCCGGACACTGCCGCGGGCGGCGAACACATCCCCAGACTTGGGTCGGGCATGTCCCCCTACAGGGGGATCTTCGACGAAAAAGGAAAAAAAAACTCAAGAGATGCTCAAAAGACGCCCAAACATACTCACTGTGTTTTAACTATTTTTGGATATTCCCCCTGTAGAGGGACATGCCCGACTCGACCCCAGACATTTTGCGTCGCAAGGAAATCAGGACGGGAGGTGTTTGGCCTCGGGACGAGAAGCCGGTCCCGGGGCAAAGACATCGGGACCTCCAGGGACCGCGCGTTGAGAAAAAAGCATCAGGATGTCGCACGTCTGGGTCCACGTCCACGCCCTCGCGGTCGAGACTCTTTTTTTGGTAGGTGGATCTCTCAAGCGTGTGTGTGTGTGTGTGTGTGTGTGTGTGAGTGTGTGTGTTCCGCCCACGATACCGAGGCTCCTTCTGGAGACCTTCCTGGAGCCACTCGCTCCACTCGTGCGCCGAAGCTGCGCGCCGAGCCCGAGTCGAGCCCGAGCCGAACCCGAGTCGAGCCCAGGTCGAGCAGGAGTGGAGCCCGAGTGGAACTCGAGCCAAACTGGAGTCGAACGAGAGTGGAACCAGAGTCGAACAGGTCTGTGGGGTGGTCCCCAGAAATGGGATGCACAGAGACATACTAATACTGCATGTCTTTCTTGGAGGCGCGCGTCCAAGACGAACATATCCTATACCCATCTTGTAGTATATATGTTCCCGAGCTGTGTGGCCAGAACGCGCCCGCCGCGACGCATATACTATAAGATTTCTCGGTGCGCGCGCCGCCCCCCGGGGGGCGACGCGCACATAGTATAAGTATGTTGGGGTGACGCCGAAGGAAGATCCACATAAGGAGTGACCGTAGCCGCCCCGATAAGCAACGCGCAACCCGTAGCGTGTTGACACGGAGCTCAGCAGCAGCAGGGATGTTGAAAACGTACGTTTGGCGCGTCACGATCGCCGAAACGTGGGCCAACACGTTGAGCCAACGCGTAGCGTCTTGAGACGAACGCTTTGAAGACGGTACGTGATGCGTTAAAATGGGCGAAGCAGCGCAACTACGTGAGTGACCCTAGGCAAGAGGCACCTTTGGTGCGCGGCTTGTCGGCCGCTGCGTGCAGTGAGACAGCAGCGGCCTTCAGCGAAGGGCAACTCCTGCGTGCAGCCGAGCCATACCCGCCTGGCGGACGCCCGACCCCGCGCAGTTGGCGAGGGGGCAGCAAATGTGCAGCATCGCGAAAAATCAGGCCCAGTTCCATCATGCTTCGGCACTGCAGGGCCCGACACAGGGCAGAATCGCCCTGCGTGCACAATTTGCAACGCCAAGATCTCAGGTTTGGACGGCCGACATGGGTACTGAAACTCATCATGTCGAAGGACCCGACCACATGCAGTTGTGAATACAGCGTTGAGGTTACCACTTTCGGTGGAACTCCCTTTGGGGTTACGAGACGTCTGAGGGGTGTGCGGAAACAGTGCGGTGGTGCCATGCCAACCCTGCCTCTGGGGCCTTCGTAAGAGCTCCCTATGGAGCCACGAAACGTGCGAGGGGTGTGCCGCGATGGTGCGGGGGCACGCATGCGAACCCTGCCATTGGGGCCTTCGGAGGAGCTCCCTAGGGGGCCACGAAGCGTGCGGGTGTGCCGACGTTGTGCGGGGGGCCGCATGCGAAACCTACAAACGGGGCATTCGGAAGGGGTACGTCGAGAAACGTGTGAGGGCTGTGCCGAAATATCAAAGGGGGACGCATGCGAACCCTGCCACTGGAGCCTTCGGGGGAGCTCCATAACGGACCACGAAACGTGCGAGATGTGTACCAAAATTGTGGGGGAGAACGACGCATGCAAACCCGGCCACTGGGGCCTTCCGTGGAGCTCCCTATGGAGCCACGAAGCGTGGAAGCGTGTGCCGACATGGTGCTGGGGGACGCATACGAACACTGGGGCATTCGGAAGAGCTCATTTTGGGGCCAGGAAGCGTGTGAGGGGTGTGCCGAAATGATGCGGGGGCAAGCGTGCGAACCCTGCCACTGGGGCCGTGGGTGGAGCTCCCTATGGGGCCACGAAGCGTCTTAGGGGTGTGCCCACATGGTGCGGGGGGACGCATGCGAACCCCGCCTGTGGGGCCTTCGGGGGAGCTCCCCATGGGGGCGCGAAACGCGTGAGGGGTGTGCAAACATTGTGCGGGGGGACGCATGCGAACCCTGCCACTGGGGCCTGGTGGAGAGCTCCCGAAGGGTGTACCGAAATTGTGCGGGAGGGCGACGACTATGATGACGCGGGGTGGGAGGAGGCATGAGTGGGAGGACGAGATGAGAAGAAGACGCGTGGCGCTGTCTCTTCAAAACGAGGGCCCGACACCACAGGATGGTTGGGACAAGAGGGGCACGATTCCCAACAACAAGCGTTGCCCCAAACCGACAGCGGCAGCTGCTGCCCAGTCGGCCCTCTGTCTCAAATGGACAACGTCCGCGGCGACACGGGCAACGAGTCCTGTTCAGAATGAGCAGGAACTGCTGCAGGTCTTCGTGCTCATTCCTTCCGTACTCACCTTGGTCGTATCGGCTGCGCGCATGAGTAACCTCAGGCAAGGGTGGCCTTTGGTGCACGGCGTAGGGGGTGGGGGGGGGGGGGCGCGGGGTATCCAGCCTGGGCGCGCGCGCCGCTGCCACCGCTCTGCGTTCAGCGATCGAGGGGCTCCATGGGTTTGGTAGATGATATCGAGGGGTGCGGTGCCAATGCTGAGAATGGCGATGCTGTCTACGATCGCCAAGAATGCGCTGCATTCCGATTTCAACAGCTTTGGCGTTGCACCGACCGCTTCAAGAACGTCACATTTCCTGCTTCCAACTTCCCCAAACGACCAGGGTCCTATGTGAACAACAGCAGAAAACCTGCTCCAGGACACCCGATCACAGAGCACGCAATTCGGGAGAAGGCCACTCCTAGTAGGCCTTTTTTTTCCCTCTGGGTACCGGCATGTGGCCGAAGGGTGAGGGAGGGGGGCGGCTGGGTCTGGGCCGGTGTTGAGTCGATCTACCTCTACCAGCCGCGCAGGCAGACTGGGAGCGGGGGGGGGATCTGACCAGTCGCCCAAAGCAACCGCCCGAAGCAGCCAAGACCCGGTCTATTGGGGGGGGGGGAGGGGGAGGGGGGGGGGGGTGAAAGGGGGCCCGCGCCGAACGGCGAGAGCGTGCGCAAAAAACGGCGACCTACGTGTAGCCGATCGTGCCGACTGGGGAACAAGCGCCCGGCGGACGCGGGCCCGCGCTCAGTGAACGGGCGGGGCCAGCCGCCTCGCCTGCCCCAGGCGCGCCCCCAAGGCGCCGGGGCCCCGCCGCGCCGTGGCGCCGCGGGGGCCCATCGGGGTCCCGCGGGGTCCCGCCGCGCCCGCGGGCGTCGCCGCGAGGGTGCGCGCTCCCTCTCGGAGGGAAGCGCTGGGAAAGATAGCATAAAGGGGGCCTCAGAACCTGGTGGAGCACCACTCGAGGCCTGGCCATGTCGATATACCACCGCCGCCCTCACCAGATAAGGAACCCTCCAGGGTCTGAAGCCTCCCCGGCGCGTTTCTTCACGAGCGCCCCCGCCGAACCAACCTCGTAAGAAGCACCCCAGCAAACAAGGCCTCTTAGTAAAGCCCCCCAGGAAGGTGTCGAACAGGGCAGGGCTGTTCAGTAAACGCCCAGGGTTGTTCAGGAAACGCCAGCTATGGGGGTCGGAGGGTATTTGTTCCTCCCTTGACCTCTGGCGCCGCCACCTCCTCCTCCTCGCCCCTTCCTCTAGAGGAAATAAGGACATATACACAATTTCTCGGAGGTCCGCGCGGACTTCTTGGAGCGGCGCTGGACCCCCTCTCTGGCGCGCGCAGCGCGCCAGGGGCAGCGCAAGAGGCGCCACGAAGGGGGTCTGGCGCAGGTCCAAGAAATCCGCGCTGACGTCCGACAAATTATGTTCGCGAGATGTGTTGCTGCTCCATCTTGCTCCGCGAGCGGGCTCTCACTCGCCGGGGCGCTGGGCCAGCATCGCTACGACGTGCGAGGTCCTCGCGAGCTCGGTGAGGGGCGCTGCGTCACCACCCTGGCCGTTCACCGCGAGGATCCTGCGGGGAGACCGGACTTGGCGGCCAGGCTCGTACAGTGGGCAATATGCAGCAAGGCATCAGAAAAGGTTCAGGGCACACTGACTTACTCTACACTGCTGCACAGGATCAAAACACTGTTAGGATTGAGAGGATGACGTCTGCTCTTCGTAGTACCACTATTGATATCACGCGCGCGTGCCTAAACTCTCGACGTCGGCGCTGCTCGCAAGGACAACGGCGGGGAACACGATGACGTTGGGCCCCTCTGGGGCCCCGAATCTGTCCGAAGTAGGCGCGTTCCCCCGAAACGCCGGCATCGGTGTCTCCACTGCGATTTCAGACGGGCGAAGTGTTGGCCAGCGCCCACGCGAACCCATACACACATATGCACACATACAACAAATACCTACCTACCTACCTACCTACCTACCCACCCACCCACCTACCTACACACAGACAGGCAGACAGGCAGACAGGACAGACACAGACAGACAGGCAGACACAGACAGACAGACAGACAGACAGACAGACAGACAGACAGACAGACAGACAGACAGACAGACAGACAGACAGACAGACAGACAGACAGACAGACAGACAGACAGACAGACAGACAGACAGACAGGTATATATATATATACATACATATATACATGTATATGTCTATACGACTTCGGTTAGGGCCCCGCTGGGGCACACGGCAATCGGGGAGCAATCTACGCAGGGCGCCTGCTGGCAGGCTGGTGTTCTGGTGTGCCTGCGTCCTGCCATCTCCGTGCCCCCCCTCCGCCGGACTTCCGACGACTGGGCAACATCACGCCAACAACGCTTCGCTGTTTTCGGACTCCAAGGGCCGGATTCTGAGCCCGAGATCCGTCAACCATACAATCTGGGATACAAACAAACGTATGAAACCAGAGTCCCCACGCCCTCCAAAGCACGTGGGAGCTCATTTGGAAAACGACGTCTCGGTCCGCACCCTCGCGTGGAGCACGCCTGCAGTGGCGCCACGCAGACCGCACAGTCATTGCTGGCTAAGCGCGGGTGAAGCTTTCGTGCGATCCCGTTCACTCGCCGATTGCCTTTTCCCCTCGTCCTGAATTCAGCCCGGACGAATCACTGCTCTTGCAACCGCGCGCCCGGCTATGACGACAAGCTCCCCCGACCCCGCGAAGACGTCCAGCTCAAGACGGCCTTCTCTAACAAGGAATAAGGAATGACAATGTATTTCAATCATCCTGGCAAGGAACCCATGCGTATGCGGCTGTGAAGCCCTTGATGTGGGTGCCGCTCTCGGTGGAGCTCCACTTGTGGCCACGAAGCGCGTGAGCGGTGCGCTGAAATAGGCGCGGCGGTGCATTGTGAGCCCTGCCGCCAGGGCCTTCGGACGAATTCCATGCCACGAAACGTGTGAGGGGTGTGCCGGAATGGGCTCGGTGGCGTCATGCCAACCCTGCCACTGGGATCTTCGGAGGAGCTTCCTATAGGGCCACGAAACGTTTGAGAAGTTTGCCGAGATGGTGCAGGGGGACGCGTGCGAATCCTGCCACATGGGCTTTCGGAGGAGCCCCCTATGGGGCCGTGACACGTGGGAGGGGTGTGCCGACATGGTTTGGGCAGACGCATACGAACGTCTCCTCTGGGGCCTTAGGTGGAGCCCCCTATGGGACCACGAAATGTGTGAGGAGTGTGCCGACATGGGCGAGGCGGACGTATCCGAAACCTGCCACTGGGACCTTCGGACGAGCTCCTTCTGGGCCCACGAATCGTGCGAGACGTGTGCCGAAATACTGCGGGGGACGCATGCGAATCCTGCCACTGCTTCTAGGCCCACTCCAATATGTCCAGACTGTTCCATGACTATTTGGAACTGGTTTCAAGCATATCTTATATAAGTATCGGAATCTAAACTTCAATGCATGTGAAGCAACAAATGAGATTTTTAGGGTATCAATACCAAGCATGGAAAAAACGAACGCACCATCAACATGATAACACTGCAACCACAATGACTGCAACACCAAAAACTAACATCCCAAACGCAACATCACAATGACACACATAGACAAACTCCCAGGGTAACAAAACCAAACATGAAAATCCCAAACGCCAAATCTCAGGGTACCAGAGAGGGCACACCCGTTTCACTGTTGGTGGCCCCATACGAGGCCCAGCCGAAGGCCCCAGCTGGAGGGTTCGCATGGCGCCGCCGCACCGAATCTGGCGCGGCGCACCCCTCACGCGATTCGTGGCCCCATTGGGAACTCCACCGAGGGCTCCTATGGGAGGGCGCGCCGGGCGCCGCCGCGCTCATTTCGGCGCACCCCTTCACGCGGTTCGCGGCTCGATTCGGAACTCTCTGGAGGGCCCCCATGACGGGGTCCGACCAGTGCCGTCGCGCCCATTCCTGGGCACCCCTCACACGGCCCGTGCCCATGACCCCACACGGAGCTCGGCCGAAGGCCCTTGTGGGAAGGTGCGCATTGTGCCGCCGCGCCCCTTTCGGCACACCTTCAGACGGTGCGTGGCCCCACAGGATGCTCCACCAAAAAGCCCCCCAGTGTGCGAGTCCTCACGGCGCTGCGGCGCCCATTGTCGCACACCCCTCAGAGACTGGACACATCGGCTCCCCGGGGAGGTCGTCGTCGTCGTCGTCGTGGTCGTCGTCGTGTTGATCGCAGTCGTCGTGGTCATGGTCGTCGTGGTCATGGTCCTCGCGGTCGGCATCGTGGCCGTGGACGTGGTCTTCGTCCTGGTTGTGGCCGTGGTCGTTGCGGTCGTTGTGGTCGTGGTCACAGTGGCCATGATGGTCGTCGTCGTCGTCGTGGTTGCAATAGCCGTCGCTGTCGTCGTCGTTGTTGCCGTGGTCGTCGTCATCGTCATCGTCGTGGGCGTGGTCGTCGTCGTGGCTGTCGTCGTGGTCGTAGCCGTCGTGCTCGTGATCGTTTTCGTCGTGGTCGTTGTCGTCGTCGTGGTCGTGGCCGTGGCCATGGCCGTTGCCGTGGTCGTCGTCGAGGCAGTGGTCGTTGTTGTCGTGGTCGTGGTCGTCGTCGTCAGGGTCGCGTTGGTCGTCGTGGTTGCGGTCGTGGTCGTCGTCGTCACAGCAGTTGTGATCGTTGTCGTCGTCGTGGCCGACGTCGTGCTTGCGGTAGTGGTCGTGGCCGTCGTCGTGGTCCTGGTGGTGGTCGAGGTGGTGGTGGTGGTCGTAGTCGTCGTTGTCACAGCCGTCGTGATCGTTGTCGTCGTCGTGGGTGCTCGTAGTTGTGGTCGTGGCCGTCGTCGTGGTCGTGGTCGTGGTCGTGGTCGTCGTGGTCGTCGTGGTCGTCGTCGTCGTCGTCGTCGTCGTCTTCGTTGACGTCGGCGTGGTTGCGGTCGCGGTCGTCGTCCTGGTTGTGGTCGGGGTCGTCGTGGTCCTGGTGGTCATCGTCGCCGCGGTCATGGTTGTCGTCGTCGTGGTCGTGGTCATGGTCGTTGGCGTTGCCGCCTTCATCGTCGTCATGGCCGTGTCGTCGTGACCGTCGTCGTGGTCGCGGTCGTCGTCGTGGTCGTCGCCGTCGGTCTTGACCGTCGCCAGTGCCGTGGTCGTGGTCGTTGTCTCGGTCGTCGTCGTCGTGTTCTTGGCGATCGCCGTGGTCGTGATCGTCGCTGTCTTGGTCATGATTATGGTCTTGGCCGTGGTCGTGATGGTGGCCGTGTCCGTCTTCGTGGATCTCGTCGTCGTCGTTGTCGTCATGGTGGTGGTCATGATCGTTGTCGTCGTGGTTGTGGTTGGGGTTGTTGTCGTGGTCGTCGTGATCGTTGTGGTCGTGCCTGTCGTCGATTACGTGGTCGTGGCCGTCGTCGTGGTCGTAGTCGTGATCGTTGTCGCCGTCGTCGTCGCAATCGTTGCCGGAATCGTAGTCATGGTCGTCGCCTGAGTTGTCGTCGTCTTCGCGTTCGTTGTCGTCGTGGTCGTCGCGGTCGTTGTCTTAGCCATGGCCATAGGAAATCGCCATCGTCATTGTCATCATTGTCGCCCTCGTCATCGTCGCCGTCATCAACATCGTCCTCACCTGGTCGTTGGCATCCTCGTCGTCACCGACGTTGCCGTCATCGTCGTGCTCGTCATCGCTGGCGTCGTCTTCAACGTCCTGGCGCTTGTGTTCATCGGCGCTGGCTGTCAGACTCGTCGTCAGCATCGTCATAACCATCGTGTGGGCCGTCGCCCTTGTCAGAGCCGTCGTAACCAACATCGCTGTCGTTAAGAATGGCGGACCTGTGTTTTAGAAACCCTGGGGGAAGAATTTGGCGAGGAGGAGGGGCCGTGACATCCAGCCGAATATCCACAGCAAGATAGCATTTGCACACTTGCAAACTATAGCACGCTGTACGTTGCGAATTTGCACATGTGTAGCTTGCTACATACTGCAAATGCGCAGTGGATAACAATCTACACGTTGCACATTCGAAATATGTAGCAAGCTACACACTGCAAATGCGCAATGTATAGCAAGCTGCACATTGCAAATGCGCAGTGTGCAGCAAGCTACACACTGCAAATGCGCAATGTGCAGGTTGCTGCCACAGGTTGCTCGAGACATATGCACCAGCAAAGCTGCACAGTGCACACTTGCAATGTGTAGCTTGCTACACATTGCGCATTTGCAATGTGTAGCTTGGTACACACTGCGCATGTGAAAAAAGGAGGGGGAGGAAGAGGCGAGGGAGGAGCTCGCTCGCTGCTCGACGCCACCGAAATGCACACGAAAAGGATTGCATATAATGTTGCGCGTGGGCTCCCAGGCGGGGAGAGAAGCGTCAGAATCCTGATGGACGAAAACACCCCCCCCGGGGATCCTTTGGAGATGGGGGTCCCAGAAAGCATGCCGCGACTAGCAGGTGAGAACGATGCTGATGACGGCGACGATGACGATGACGGCAGCGACGACGATGACAATGACGTTGGTGAGGATGGTTCCGACAACAATCGCGACCATGAAAAGGACAACGACGACGGCGATCACGACGTCGACGATGACGACTAACGCGACGGCGACGACGACGACGACCGCGAGCACGCCGACAACGACCACGACGATGACGACCATGACCACGACTATGATCACGCCCACGGCGACGACGATCACGACTACGGCCACGACCAAGACGACGACGGCCACTTGCTCTATTGGCTTTCAGGCGTCGGCGCGCGCCGTTTTTGGTGCAAAAATCACGCACGGAAGTCTACCCAGCTCGTAGCAAACTGGGTAGCCTCCCGCGCGCCGGTGGACTGTTTCACGCGCCGCGGAATTTGCGACACGCGGGGGGGGGAGGATCGACCACGACAGCGACGACCACGCCGACGAACGCGGCGACTACGACCACGACCACGACTACGACGACCACGATCACGACGACCACGACAATGATCACGACCACGACTACGACGACAACGACAACGACGACGACGACGACGACGACGACCACGACCATGACGACGACCAGGACGACGTCGACCACGACCGCAACGAACATGACGACAACGGTCACGACGACGACCGCGACCATGACCGCAACGAGGACCACGAACACGACAGCGACGAAAACGACGACGACAACCACGGCAACCATGACCACGACGACGGTCACAACGACGACCACGGCCACAATCATGACGACAACGGAGACAACAACGACGATGACGGCGGCCACGACGACAACGACCACGACCACGACGACGACCGCCACCACGGGCCCCAGGACGCCCCAATGTCTAGTCCAGCCTGGGTGTGCGTGTGATGCCACTCCGCTCAGAACCCCCAGAAGCCCACGAACGTGGCGACTACTGCGCAAGTAGCTGCACCCCCAGGGACCGAGCCGCGAAGTCAATTCTGGGCGCGCTTGTGGCGACACTCCGTTGGGCCCCCATGGGCCCACGAACGTGGCGACAGTTGCGCCCCCAGGGTGCGATCCGCGGGGTCCACCCTGGCTGCGCATACGACGCCACTCCGCTGGACCCCCAGAATCCCCCGAACGCGGCGACATTTGCGCAGGTGGCAGCACGACGACCACGGCCACGACGACGACGACGGCGACCACGGCCACGGCGACGACCGCGTTGACGACGACGACGACGACAACGACCACGACGGCGACCACGCCTACGACCACGACGACCATCGCGACCACAGTGACCACGACCACAACGACCACAACGACCATGGCCACAACCAGGACGACAAGCACGAGGACGACGAGCACGACGACGACGATCATCACGACGACGACGATCATCACAACGACGACCACGACGACGACGACGACCTCAACAAAAAAACCGCGAGGTCCAACTCGGAAAGGTTAGTGACGAAATGGGGGGGAACCGCGCCGTGGGGACTCTCACACTGGGGCTTTCCGTGGAACTCCCTGTGGGGCCACGAGCCGTGTAAAAATGTGCCGACACGCATGCGGCGGCAAAACGCTGACTTTCCCACAAATGCATTCGGTCGAGCCTCCTTTGGGGCCACGGACACGGGCCGTGCGAACGGTGCCCCGAAATGGGCGCGGCGGCACCGCACGGACCCACCCATTGCGGCCTTCTGCGGGACTCCAAATCGAACCGCGAGGCGCGTGAGGGGTGCACCGAAATGAGCGCGGCGGCGCCTTGTGCGCCCTCCCATAGGGGCCTTCAGTGGAGTTCCCAATGGGGCCACTAACGCGTGAGGGGTGCGCCGCGCCGAATTTGATGCGGCAGCGCCATGCGGACCTCCAATTGGGGCCTTCGACTGGGCCCCGTACGGGGCACCAACAGTGTGAGGGGTGTGCCGAATTTGGCGCGGTGGCGATGATGATGAACATGGTGGTGTGATCATGTTGATGTGATTTCTGCTGCACACACATACATGTTTTCCGAAACGCACACATGTCTTCGAACCTGTTACGCGCATGAAACACATGCAACGCATTTGTGAACAACAAACTGCATGCGCATGAATAGCTGTGATGTTGTACAACATCAGCAACATGTAATAATACGCTTCTGCAACATACTTACACTTCGATATGAAGTCGCCACACGAATTGCGTAATAGTGTTATTCGCTGCTTTATCGGTTTCTGAAAGCCGTTTCTACAATTATTCTAGAAAACGATGCTACAACGATCCAATCTATGTATTATACCCCTACTATCTGTAAATATGAGATACATTCAAATGAGCCTACCAATAAGGCCGTTGGTGAACCTCCCCACTGCGCCATGAAGCGTGTAAGGGGTGCGCCGGCATGGTCCAGGGGGCAATATGCGAACCCTACCATTGGGGCCCTCGGTCGAATTCCCCATGGGGTCGCGAAGCTCGCGAAGGGCGTGCCGCTGGGCCCTTGAGAAGAGCTTCTTGTGGGCCACGAAGCGTGCAAGGGGTGTGCCGAAATTGTGCGGGGGGGTCCATGCGAACAGTGACATTGGGGCCTTCGGTGGAGCTTCCCTTTGGGGCCACGAAGCGCGTGATGGGGTGCGCTGACATGGGCGCGGTGGTGCCAAACGAACCCTGACAATGGGGCATTCGGAAGAGCTCTGTTGGGCCACGAACCGTGCGAGACGTGTGCCGAGATCGCGCTGGCGGACGCATGCGAACTCTACCAATCGGGCCTTCGGAAGAGGTGCCCGTGGGGCCACGAAGCGTGTGAGGGTGCGCCGACATGGTCCGGGGGGCGAATGCGAACCCTACCACTGGGGCCCTCGGTCGAATTCTCCATGGGGCCACGAAGCTCGTGAGGGGCGTGCCGGAATGGTGCGGGGGACGCTTGCGAAACCTGCCGCTGGGCCCTTGAGAAGAGCTTATTTGCGCGGCCAGGCCCACCACTAGTTTTGCCGCCCCCTGGCCTGGCAGAACTTCCATGCCGCGCTTGCGAGTGGCCGCAGGCGCGACGGCGCTTCCCCGGCGTCGCGCCCTTGCGCGCTCCTCGCGACGCTCGCGATTTATTTGCGCGCTGCGACGCGTGCGCCCGCGTGCGCCGCGGCCCGCCCAACCGCGCCCATGTCTGTCCGCAAGCGCGACCATTGGCTCTTCTCTGGCGTCGCGCCCTTGCGCGCAGTTCTGCGTTCCTGCTGCGCGCGCTGTGCTGCGTGTGCGCGTGTGCTATGCGTTCGACATCTTGTCCCGCGTCCCAAACCCGCAGTTCGCCAAGGCCGCTTCGTGCCCGTAACTGGGGCACGCTGCGCCGCTGACTTCCTGCTGAGCGTCTGGCACTTGCTCCTTGCCGCCGTCGGACCAGTGGCAGATTCCCGGACCTGCGCAAACTGACGCGAGGCGCGGCCCTGCTCCGCGGGGCGGGATGCCGCTGCACCCCCACGCCAATGCAATGCCAGCGTTGCGCAGGTCTGGGCACTGCCGCCTGCAAGCTGCGCAAGGCACGCGTGTTAGATCCGCGTGGAAGTGTGTCGCGGCGCCCACGGGGCCCTCTTGCCACGTGGTGGACCAGTTAAACATCAGATTTCATGTTCGCCGCCATTTCCGCCGCAGCTGAAACTCACGCGTTAAAACAAGCTGCCAGAGCGTGGCCCCATCGGTTGCTCTGCTTCCAAGATGGGCGGCCTGCTGCGCTTGCGCTGCCCTGTCGCGCCTCGCGCCTGGCTCGTTTGCAGACTCAACTGCGGCGGCCAGCGCTGTCGGTTTCGCGCGCTTGCTTGCAGGCATCACAGGTTCAGCTGCGCGCAGCTGGGACAGCTGCGCCAGCTCCGCGGGCCCGCGGTGTTTCTCGACCTCGCGGGGCGAGAAGAGGGATCGCTACTGATCGATTCGGATGGCGCGCATCCGATCCAGATGTGGGCGCGCAAAGCGGCGGCAATCATCCAGGTCGCCGCCGCGAATTCGCGGCTTTGCGCTTCCTCCGCGGATCCGCTCAAAATGTTATGCGACATTGCTGGATGGTCCTCCCAAATGTCCAAGAAGGTTCCTCTCTGCTTCGCCGGCCTCGAAAGAAAACACCGGCGTCGCGAGCAATTCGGCCTGCGCGCTGCGCTGCTCTCTGCCGAGCCCCAGCAGTTGTTGGCGCAGCCCCGCTGGCAGTTTTTGTGAGAGGCTGCGTCGCCCTGCGCCTTGTGCGAAGAACGCTGCGCCTGCTGCTCCCGCGGCGGTCTCTGCGGCCCAGGGGCCGCCCACCCAGGACAGGGCCCGCGCGCGCGGCCGCCCGCGCTTCTGGTTAAAATTCAAAGGTACGCGCAGCAAGGCTTGCCACCGTTCCAGCGCGCGCTCCACGCGCGGAGCCCATCCGTCTTCGTGGCGCCACACTGTCGGCGCGAAGGCGCGGCCAACTCTGCCGAAAAAGGCGCCGCGCGCAAAACTAAGCTGGGCCTCCCGCGCCGAGAGGTGCCTCCTCCGCAGCGCCGTGACCGCCGCGGTCTGGAGGTCTGCCCCCCGCTTTTTGGGGGGCGACGCGCGGGCCAGGAACTCTAAGCGCGCCGCAGGGCCTTGTTTGTTTTCGGCTTTGAGAAGCATGCCGAGCATGCTGTGGCCCTGTATGATACCCACTGCGTGCGCGCGGCGTGCTGGCTCGGCGCTGTCCGCATAAAGTCGCCTACCCACGCAAACTGCTGTGCAGAGCGCAAGAGTCGCAACAAAAAACAGAACTTGCCCGCAGTCCGCCTGTGCTCCCAGACGGCCGCGAGCGCCGCAACAGCCAGGGCTCTGTGAGCGAACGCCAGAAACCCGCCCTGTGGGCCGCCGTCCTCGCTCCAGACAAACGAAACTACAGCGCAGCGCACTGGTGCTCGGGGCGCACTGCCCATTTGCGGTAAGCCTTCTTGTGGACACCTTTGGCAAGCACCAGCGCGCCATCGTCTTGCCAGCCCGCAGACTGATTCGCATTGCGTCTGCAGGTGTCTAAGAGCACAAGCAGCCCTCCCGCGCGCACTTTCTCGACCCCCGCCGCTGCAGCGTTTACACCCGACGCTGTGCAGTCATCGATCGGGCCCACTTCAAAGCTCGAGCCCTCGCGCTGATGTATGCGAGGGGAACGTTGTGCGAGGAGCCACTTTGCGAAGGGGACCTCTGCCACCAGGAGCCCGTCGCTATCTGTATACACGCGCCAGGGGCCCGCAATTTTCCGATCGCGGGCCTTCCCGGGTGTCTGCTGCGGGACCTTTACTGTGCCTGACACTCTGCGTGGTTTGCGCCGGGGCGACGGCGATGGGTCATCCCGCCGCTCCAAATCTCGCTCAAACGCACGCACCAGCTGTTGCGCCGCGGGTTGCGCCGCTTCGCGCTGCGACGGGGTGAAAGGGTCCCTCATGCGCCACGCGCTCTTCGCCGTGCGACATTCCATGGCATCGTGGTCAAGAGCGCCGCAGAAGCAAAATTGGGCGCAACTTATTCCACGCCTATGTATGCGCCAGAACCAGCTCCCTTCCCCCCCTTCCCTGTCAGCCCAGCACGCCCAGCCTGACCCTGTCAGCCCAGCTCGCTGCGGCAGGCTAACTGCCAGAACGCCAATTTCTGGGATTTCAACGCCGCGAATCACCGTTGCTGTTACGTCCTGGAGTTTCAACGCCACGAATCAACGCAACTGTTACGCACTGACATTCCGACATTGGGCCACATGTTTGGGGACGTTGGTCATGACAACCCTTGAACATACCGTAAAATGTTAAAAGAATATGCGCAGCGCTGGAGCGAGAGCCACTTGTTCAGAATGAGCTGCTTTTCATCCGTGAAGATCGTGTGCGCAACGCTAGAGCGAGAACCACACTTTGAAAGAGGCCCACCTTCCGCACAGCTCTTGCAAACCTTCAAAGCGAATGCGCACGGCCCGCGAAACCTACAAATTGAAACCCCACCTGCCCTCCATCCGTGAAGCTGTTGCAAACTTTCAAGACGAATGTGCACGACAATGAAGCGAACACCACATTTTGAAAACCGCGCACTCTCCATCGGCGAGACTGTTTCCAACTTCAACTTAAATCATACATGATGAGAAACTCTCAGGCGAAACGCCCAGCCCGCCCTTTCGACGCACTTCGGGGTGTGACAGGGACGATTCATGTATAATGGGAGGCAATGGAGGAGGAGAAAAAGGAGGAAGACGAGGAGGAGGATGAGGAAAAAAAAAAAAGGGAATGAGGAACGCGGGGCGCCGTCTCTTCAAAACATAGACCCGACACCACAGGACGGTTGGGACAAATATGTCCGGGCGAATGCCCCGACGATATGAAGTTGCGGATGTCGCGTTGTGGGTGTCTTGTGATGGTTGGGGTTTGGGGACACGCATGCAGCCGCGGCGACTGGGGTCCTCTGGTGGAGCCCCTTATGCGGCCATGAAGCGCTGTACTGGGCGGGGGCGCGTGCGGCCGCGGCCACTCGGGCCTTCGGTGGAGCTCCCTATGGGGCCACGAAGCGCTGTACTGGGTGGTGGGGGCGCATGCGGCAGCGGCTGATGGGGCCTACGGTGGTGCTCTCTATGGGGCCACGGAGCGCTGTACTGGGTGGTGGGGGCGCATGCGGCCGCGGCTGGTGGGGCCTACGGTGGTGCTCCCTGTGGGGCCACGGAGCGCTGTGCTGGGCGGTGGGGACGCATGCGGCCGCGGCCGGAGGGGCCTGCGGTGGGGCTCCCCATGGAGCCACAAAACGTTTGACGGGTGTGACGAAACAGGGGCATGCGGAGGGACGCAGAGGCAGGGATGGGAGGAGGATGGAGGGGAAGGAGGAAGAGAGGAGAGGAGTGATGCGGGGCGCTGTCTCTTCAAAACAGAAAACCAGCACCACGGGATGGTTGGTAATAACAGGCAGTGCAGAGCAGAAGCACTCCATCCAAATCAAGAAGACAGTGTCTTCACAATCGCAGATGTGTATTGAATCACTACATCAACATACCCCGAAAAAGCACGTCCGCGCAGCGGCGGCTATTACGTCCTACGTCCCGATTGCTCGAGCTATAATGAGGTCCGCTTGCAAGATGACCAAGGACTGCTGAAACACGCTCAAGACACGGGCAGACGAGAAAACAGGGTGCACCAGCTCAAAATAAAGAGACAATATGAACTGCCTTGTCCGAATTCTCGAGGGCGTGGGCTGGCCCTCGGATGCGGCCCGGACAGACACCAGGGCCTCTGGGGAAAGGGTCGAGAGGTCCCGAGGCCAGCAACTTTGGAAGACTCGAGTCGTGAGCCTGGGTCCTAATCAGGAGGGGGAGGCGGAGGGGTACTACGCGTTTGTTTCCCCCTCTCTCTCCTGTCGCCCTCCATCATCTCCAAATCTGGGTGGGCGCAGTTCCAGGCCTTGGAGGCGCGCAGAAATGGGGGCTAGCCAAGGAAGCAACCTTCAGAGAGGGCGAGTTTGGGCTTCTTGGAAGGCTCACGCCTCTCCAAGCAGCATCAGTCAGTGCCGCATCGGGGAATTGGATCGAATCAACTTGTGCATTGCTGCATTGGGTCGGGCAGCATTGGCACGGAGCCGACATGACATCGAATCGGATCGGCTGCGCCAGGACTCCAGGATGCACACCAGCGCCATACAAGCATGGGGCCGCATCGGATCGATGGATTTCGGAATCGAACAGGACCGGTGCGGCCGAAATCGATGCAGAATCGGATCGATCGGACCGAGGCTTCGAGGAGGGCTTCTCTTGGGAAGGCAGAGCGCCTTCCGCGAGGCGGGACACCTTCTCAGGGAGCTGCCTGCCCCGCTCGCCCTGCCCCCTTTCTGGCGAGCCGCCGGAGGCCTCCACCACGTCCCCCGAGGCCTTGTCGACGACCAGCGCCTCTGGCCAACGCGCCACATCGACGAGAAGGCACAGGTCTTACGTGAGAAAACGTCGCGACCTCACACCGCGGCTTCCGCGGGCCGCCATCGCGGCACGTCACCTTGGAAACGAGGGCGCTTACGTGCCGCCTTACGGCGGCAACTTCCGCGCCAATGTCGGTGAAGACGCCCCCGCTATCTTTCGGGGAGACTTGGGCGCCCGAACTATCCGGGGTAACTCGGGTCCGGGGTAAGTCGGGTTCGGAATCCCGAAATACCAACCCGAGTTGGCCCTGACCCGAGTTACCCCTGATGATTCGGGGCTCTGGACGCCCGAATTATCTGGGGGAAGTCGGGTCCGGGCTAAGTCGGGTTCGGAATCCCGAAAAACGAACCCGAGTTAGCCCTGACCCGAGTTACCCCTGCTGATTCGGGTCTCTGAGAGACGTTCGACTCAGGTTCAAGGGACTCGGGTTGACATGACGGGGCCGTCGGGAAACTGACGATACAAAGTCTGAAATTTGACGCTGCCTCCCGCTGCAATCATGCCACGCGAAATGAAGCGCCACAACTCAAGACGGATCAGCCAAAAAACATCGGCAACCCCAGAATCCGGCGAACTCGAGTCTTCCGTTTTCTCCAAATCCCTTATGGATCGACCCCCCCCCTAGAAAACCAGACCCCCCTCCAAATGCGATCTAATATTCCGGACCCCCCTCTTCGACGGGCGCCTTCATACACCACACCCCCCAGGCTCCAATCCAAAGAAAGCGCCGCAAAACCTGACCCCCCCCCGTTACAAAGAAGGCGCCTTGAAAAACCGGACCCGGGGGACGATTGATATCGGAGTCCCCGATTCTTCCGTCGCTCACATAAGATGTACCGATCGGTACATCTTATTTGAGCGACGGAAGCATGGGTCGATGCTTAGTCCGGCCGCCGCTGCCGCTCTGGCATAGGCCGGCATAGGGCCGACCTGATCGATCAGGCCGATGCCGCTCCAGCCTGGGGAGGAGCCAGGCCCCATGGAGCCCCGCCGCCGCCGCCGCCGTCGCCCCCCTGCGGAGTCGGCTGCACAGGCCGCAGGGCCTTCCCCATAGAGTGCTGATCTGGTCGATGCCGCTTCCGCACGTGAGCGTTTTCTGCTATCGGCGCTGCGACATTGGGCGGGGAAGTGGGGGGGGGGATGGGGGGGGGGATCCGGCTCCGGATCGGGGGGGGAGTGGGGGGGGGGGGGGGGGGGGGATCCGGCTCCGGACGCCTGCTTGGTGCGACTGTTTGGGACCGTGCGTCCGATGGGGAGGCTCCACCTGCTCGAAGCAGGCGCCAAAAAACAGCCCAGCTCCACTCCATGCGGGGGGGGAGAGGGGAGAGGGGGGGGGGGGAGGGAGGGGAGGGGGGGGGGGAGGGGGGGGTTTGGGGGCCCGCGCCGATCGGCGAAGCAGTGCGTCAAACGACGATCCCCTGGCCGGTGCCGCCTCCGCACGGGAGAGGAGCCAGGCCCCGGGCTGCGGCTTCGACGCTCGGGGGGCGCCCGTGACTCCTGCTCATCCGCCTCCCTACCGCCCTTCCTACTGCACCTCTTGGTCCTCCTCCACCTCGCGCTCCTTCTCAACCTCCACCTCGTCCTCCTCCTCGTCCTCCTCCGCCTCCTCCCCATTATTGCTCCTCCTCCTCCTCCTCCTCCTCCTCTTCCTCCTTCTCCTCCTCCTCCTCCTGCTTCTCCTCTTCCTCCTCCTCCTCCTCCGCCTCCTCCTCCTCCTCCTTCTCCTCCTCCTCCTCCTACGGACCCTGCGGACGTGCTGCAGCGGATCTCTGCGCGGAGGTCTGTCGATGCAAAGCCCCGACACGGCAAGTGAAAAACGAAGCGGAGTTCGCGTGATATGTTTTAACATTCAGTCCTGGCCCCGAAAGAATCCGCACGAAATTCACGGCGAAATCCGGAACGAAACTCTCCAGGACAATCCATGCCCATCCTATGTTTTCCGAACGAAATCCACTCTGCCCTGTTGCCGCCATGAAAACAGATCGATACACACAACTTCCAGCACGTCCCACTTGGCATAGTTCGCGGATGCCCACCCTTCCCTCCGTCTCCATGTTCGCATATCCTCCAGGAGATCAGGGTCGAGTACTGTTTGTGCGGGTGCTTCCCTCCTGGAGCCCCTCTCCTCCACCCCGGCATCCTCTCGAGATGAATCCACCGACCCCTCTCGGGGCACCCCAGGGGTCTCGTCTCCCCCTGCTGCTGCTGCTGTTGCTGCTGCTGCTGCCCACGCTCTTGCTCTGCTCGGCCTCCTCTTCTTCTTCTTCTTCTTCTTCCTCCTCCTCCTCCTCCTCGTCCAAATCCTCCTCCTCCCCTCCCCCTCTCCCCCCCCCCTCCTCCTCCCCCCCTCCCCCTCCCCCCCCTCCCCTCCCCCTCCCTCCTGGCCAGCTTCTTCGTCCCGGGTCGGTGTTCCGATGCTCCCGGCCCGAAGAAAGAAGTCGATGTCCGATGGCCCCTGGGCCCGAGAAGGGCCTCCAGACGGCGAAGCACCATGCAAAACAGGCTAGCCTCAAGGATTGCACGCCAGCAGGAAGCAGTGAGCAGGAACATGAAGTAGGAAGGCCAAGAAAGCAGATTGGGGCCAGGCCCCCCCCCCCCAGAGACGAACAGAACACAGCAGAACATACCGAGTGCTGAAATAGGAAGGCGCTTGAAGTAGACTGGGATCTGGGCATCCAGAAATACCTGCGTTTATCCGCGGAGGATCTGCATGCACCGGACCGTGGCCACCTCCCTGGTGCATTGTTCATAATTGCCGATTTGCGCATGATAGTGATGCAGGGTTTGTGGACTGACTCGCGCCCGCGTCCGCGCCCTTGGGAGTCCTCGCGGGGCCCGGCGGTTCCGCGGGTGAAGGGTCAGATGGATTTCTCTGAGAGGCCTCGCCATATGAAGGTCTCCAGGCGGTGCGGTGCATGGTTTTTGCTCTTCTTTGAGGACAAAAACTATGCACCGTTCTTGGTCTTCTTAGAGAACAAAAGCTATGCATCGTACCGCGTTTGGTTTTCGTCGGCGGCCTTTGAATTGGCCGTCGAGTCTTCTCGTCGGCCCCTCTGGTCCGAGTGGGAGGCGTGCGCTTCTTCATTGGGCTCGCAAGTGGGCGCGTCGACGCAATTGACACTTGGCGATGCCAGGGGGCCCCTTGGAATTTCGAGGCTCGGTGCGGTGATCATATATCGTCCGCGTATCGTGACGAACGACGTGTGGGGTGTAGTTTTTGTTATCCTCTGAAGCCTCCCTGTCGGAGAGGTCGATGTCGACGCCCAAGGCCGTGGCGCCGCCCTGAGGCTGGGTCCTGTCGAGGGTCACGGTGAACTCGCTGACCGGTTCGGACTCGCTGGCCTCGCTGGCCTGCAGCGTCTGTAGCCAGCCGCGCCGCCAGACCAACACACGCGCTCGTCGTCATCGACGGCGTCGTCGTCGCCGTCGCCGTCGGAACCGTCGCCGCCGCCGCCGCGGCCTCCGTCGTCGTCGCCGTCGTCGTCGTCGTTGAGATCGTCGTCTTCATCGTCGTTGTTTTCGTCGTGGTCATCAAGATCGTCGAGATCGTCGCCGTCGTCGTCAGCGTCGTTGAGATCGTCGTCGTCGTCGTCGTCGTCAGCGTCGTTGAGATCGTCGTCGTTTTCGAAATCGTTGCCGTCGTCGTCGTCGTCGTCGTCGTCGTCTTCGCTTCGTCGTCATCGGCGTCATCGACGAGATCGTCGTCATCGATATAGTCGTGGTAGTCGTCGCCTTCGTTGAGATCGTCGTCGTCGTCTAGGGGCAAGAGCAAAATGCTCTTGAAGCGACCAGCCCCACTTCTTCTCCCCGAAGGCAACCGCTTCCCCCAAAGACGACCGCAAGCCCCTGGAGGCCCAAAACGCATGTTTGAAGCGTCCGGGAATGCGCTTCAAGAAGTTCTAAAGCAGCTCCAAGGGGGCCCGTTTCCCGCCGAAGCCGCCTCGTCGCGTGGGATTCCCGTTCCACCGGGCACATCGGGTACCCCTGCGGGCCCCTGGATGCCCCAAAAACGGTTTCTGCACCGCCTGGCGATTCGCGCATTTCCACCATCCTTTCGGCCGTCCCCGGGGCAGCCCTGAAGACCTCCTTTCCCTGAGGGGACCCCCGCGGGCCCTGTCTCAGACTCTCATTATCTGTATGTTTAGCGATTCTGTACATTTCAGCTGCGCAAGATTTTAGATATCAGAACTGAAATTCAGATAAAAGCTAAAACTTAGAGACAGAGCCAAGATTTGGAGAGAGGCCCGAAGAGCACTTTTGAGCCGCCCGGGAGCGCGATTCGGGCCTTTTTCCACCGCCCCGCCGGTCGCCGCCAGGCGGCCCTGGAGGCCCCCGGGCCCCCGTGGTCCCAAGGGCCCCCTGCAAGCCCCTGGCAGCCCCAAGAGCATGTTCGAGCCGCTGCAGGGAAGAGGGCGCAGGGAGGAAGGAACAGCGAGGAGGACGGAGAGTGGACCCGACGTCGTCGGGCGCCGAATGGGGGCCCCGGGCTTCTCGACAACCGTCCCTCGTGCGCGTGTTTATTCTGTCCTCCGTGGCCCCAGGGTCTGGAAATGGCCTCCCGAGCCCGCCGCCGCCGACCTGCCATCGCCGTTGCCGCGCTGCTGCCGCGCTGCTGCGGCCCATGGTTTGCGGGATCCCCAGGAGCCCGCGGGGGGCGCTCGGGACGAAGAGGGCGGTGGAACAGCCCGAAGCGCCTTCCTGGGTGGTTCCCGGACGACTGTTGGGCTGCCAGGGGCCTGCGGGTGGTCCTCGGGACGAGGCGGCCTGGGGGCCTCAGGGCCGGCCAAGAGGCGCGGTTGAAATGCCAGAATCGCGTTCGCAGACGGCTCACAAAAAATGCGTTTTGGGCCCCCGGGGGCCTGCTGCTCCTGCTGCTGCTGCGGCTGCTGATGCTGCTTCTCCCTCCTGCTCCTGCTGCTGCTGCTGCTCCTGCTGCTGCTGCTGCTCCTGCTGCTGCTGCTGCTGCTGCTGCTTGCTGCGGCTGCTGCTGTTTGCTGCGGCTGCGGCTGCGGCTGCGGCTGCGGCTGCGGCTGCTGCTGCTGCTGCTGCTGCTGCTGCTGCTGCTGCCGCTTGCCGCTTGCTGCTTGCTGCTTGTGCTGCTTGTGCTGCGTGTGCTGCTTGTGCTGCTGCTGCTGCTCCTCCTCCTCCCCATCCTTTTTTCTTCAACGGGAAAGGCTAATTGGAATCGGATCGGCGCGAATCCGTGGGCAACAAAATCGAATTGGAAACTGGTGGATTCGATCCCCCGGGCCGATACAAAGCGCCCGCGGGCGCCCGCGGCGAAGCCGCATCAACCGAAGTAACAGAAGTGGTACGCGACAACGCAGGGACTCCGCAACAACCGAACCGACCGAAACGTTCGATTCCAACCGACACCGATGCAACCGAATCGACAGGTTCGCGGCTGGCCTTGCAAACGAAGCCTCCCGAGGGGGCACAGGACGCGCAAGCCACGACCGACCTCGGGCATCTACTGACCTGGGTCAATGTCTTCCTCCTCCTCCTCCTTCCCTTCCTCCTCCTCTTCCTCCCCTCCTCCTCCTCCACCTCTCCCTCCTCCTCCTCCTCCTCCTCCTCCTCCTCCTTCTCCTCCTCCTCATCCTCCTTGCCCCCCCCTTCTCTCCAGACCCGGGTCAATCGGGCCGTGCGCCCTGCAGGATACTGCACGCAAGTCTGGGTCAGTGCACCCCTGGCCTGGCAAAATCCTGCAAGATCCGGCGCTCTGGCTGGCACCCGTTTGCATTGATCTCCAGTCTCTTGCGCTCCGGCGACCGACCGACCGAACCGAACCGGCCGAACGCATCCCACTGCGACGCAGCCGAACCGACGGAACCGCGGACACCCTTGATTGTCGCCGTCTAACCCTGCACCCGAGAGAACAGTCCCATGGGGATCAGTTCTGGGCCCTGGGAGGATGACATCTTTCTTCCTGGAGACATCGATGTGGGGAGGTCTGGATCGGCGTCGCACGACCTCCAAAAGGTGATCTGACGAAGCCTCCAGGGTGATCTGACGAAGCTCCGAGCCATGATTGGAACACTGCCGCGGGATAGTAGAAAGTTCGGCCTCCTCGCCTCCCCGCCTCCTGTCAGACCACCCCAACCCAACCCGAAGACCCGAATTTTGGGTTGGGGGGGGGTACGGGCTTCGTGTGTTTTTTCACTGGTCCCCAACCCCCCACACTGGGGAGGGCAACTGGATGCCTTCGAGTTGGGTTGGGGTGGCTTGGTGGGCAGCGATGTACCATATACAGGCCGCGGAGAAGAAACACAGACGACAAACCGGGAAGGACTCCTTCTTATCACGGGACGCGGCTAGCTTTCGTGGCGAGATCGGGGGAGCGCAAACATGGATTAGCGATCCATGGATTTGGCGCGCGGTCGCCGAATCCATGAATCGGGGGAGCTGCCCTCCCCGAAATGCGGCCGGTGCCGCCTCGCTCGGCGGCGGAAGTCGGCGGTTTCCCGTGGAAGCGGGGCCCGTCGCTAATCCACGCCCCCTGTGATCCATGCTTGCGATCGCCCGATATGCAGGCCGCAGAGATGAAGCGCAGACGACAAAGCAGGGGGGGGTAACCATGATGACAGTCGGCCTGGATTGGACAGGACACGCGAGAGGACACGAGACCCTTCCGAGGGCCACGTCGCCATGGGAGCGTAAGGAGGCACGCGTCGCGAGGCACAGGACACAAGGATACCCTTGTCGGGGATGGACAGAACCCCCTTTAGCAAAACGTGGTTTAGTGAAAACGACCTCGGGCCCAAACCCGGCGGGCGCAAGCCTGGAAAATAACGGCCACGGCGCCCTCTCGAAAGCCGAAAACGGACAATTCACTAATCGACGTGTCACTGTTGGGGGTTCTGTCCAGCCCCGACCTTGAGCTGGCATGGTCGACCTACTAATCCGGGCCGACTGTATCACGGGGACGCGGCCACAGCTTCCGGGCCAGGAACCTCGGGCCCCTGGCGCCCGCACACGGGGCCACCCCCCACGGCACGCGCCCAGACGAGGAGGCTCTCGGCGAGGCGGGGCGGGGGAACGGAGGACGCCCCCGGTGGGGCCCCCGAGGCGCCCCGGAGGAAAGGCCTCCGGGAAAACCCGGGAGGCCCCCGGCAAACCCGAGGCCTCCGACGTCTCTGGTGGGCTCGTTTTCCACCGCCTCCACGAGAAGTAGGAGGGGGAGGGGTCCGCCTCCTCCTCCTCCTCCTCCTCCTCCTCCTCCTCGTCCTCGTCCTCGTCCTCCTCCTCTTTCACCTCCGTCCCCCCTCCAACTTGCGGTGGTGGTGGTGGAAGCCAGGCCCAGCAGTCTTGACTTTTGTAGGGCAACGAACTCTATACACCGACGCTTCTTCTGGCCCTGCGTTGGAGCCTGCACTGGAGAGCGGATCCCTAGTGTATACGGGACCCTGTTGTGTATACATGTTTCGTTGTTTTCACGGGACATCGGGGAAACAAGGATACACCACACCACCCCAGCGTCGTCCTCGACCCTCAAGGAGTCCTGGGATTGAAAAATAATTTTTGATCCGCGGGTCGAGAGCGCACCTCTTCCGGTCGAAGCTAAGCGCGCCGCGCACGCGGGATTGAAAAACAGCCCGCCACTGGCATCATGTATATATGTTCCAGTTTCCGACCAAGATCATAAAACAGCCCGCCACTGGTACTGTACATGTTCCAGTTTCCGATGTCGTCCATGCGCGGGGTCCCCCGAACACGATAAGCCCCCCTTGGCGCCACGGGTCCCCTCTCCTGACGGCCCCCTGGGCCCGGCGAGGGCCCCCGGAGGCCACGGGGTGACGACGGAGGGCCGGCGTCCAGGCCACCTCGACACGGGGAAGCCCCGAGGTCCGACGACGAGAGCGACACAGAGCGGCGGTGGACAAACCTCCCTTTAGCAAACCTCCCCCTAGTGAAAACGGCCTGGGACCGAAGCCGACGGGCCTGGACCCGCCAAGACGACGGCCGCGACGCCCTCTCGCGGACCGAACACGGCCAATTCCTCAATCGACGCGTCAGGGTAGGAGGCCTGTCCGCACCCGACGAAAGCGACACAGAAACCTGCGTCCTGACTTTCCCAACACCTTGAAGCCTCGAGATCCGACGTTGCAAAACAATGACAGCATCGCGAAAAATCACGGTCAGAGCCCCGGACCCCATGTTCCTGCACCATTTTTCGAGCTGGATCGATCTGTGAGGATCCTGGGGCCCGAATCCGGGAGGAACCGCCCGTTCTGCGAACACTCCAACTGGAATCACCTGGGGGAAAACAAACAGAACTAGCTTTTGAGAAGCATAAAAACAAATTACAAAGACCAATGAATTGAAGTGACTTGTTCCTGACTCCTTAGTGGGCTCCCGAAACGGCAGACCGTTGTTGTTCACCATTTCCGAAACAACAACATCTGGGACCAGTCGGAACCAACAAAAACAACGGCGACGGAACTGGCACAAAAAATCGGAAACGGAACCGCGAACGAAAACAGCCAAACGGAACCGGTAAGAAACACAAACTGCCCTGTCGTTCCCAAGGCCCGCTGAGTTCCTGACCTTCAGAAGGCTGACCCCCACTACTGAGCAGGGACCGACCGTCTCAGCATTCTAAAAGGCTTACCACGACATGTCCTCTGAACCAAAACATGCGGTAACAACAAGAGCAGCTTTCTGATAACATTACCCGATGTGCTATCAAACAAGACGGTCTCAAATACAACTGTTCTAACAACATTCCGCGCAAGCCGCAACAAGATTTTTAGAACACTCTTCCCAAACACCCTTCGTCATGATTAGTTAATACCGTCTGCCCCTAAGAGCGCCGACGTATTCCTGGGGGCCAGCTTCTCCTCCTGAGTCGTTCTTTGACGGTCCCTGGGGCTGGTATAGCTGGCCTTTGCAAAGGCACAAAACCAACATCTCGCGGAACACCCCCCGCCGAGGCATTTCTGAATACAGGACCCGAGGGGGGCTGGGCCACTGGTGGGCCAAGAGGCAAGCCCCCAGAGATCCAGCGCATTGGAACAATCAAGGCGGAGGTTCTTCGCCGCTGTTGGCCTCAAGAGGCCCTCGCCGGGCCTCGGGACCGTCAGAGAACGACTCAGGACGACAAGCCGGTCCTGGGGAATGGGTCGAGACTTCCGGGGACCCTGTACTGAAAAAAACACAACGGTCTGTGGGGCTGGTATAGCTGGCCTTTGCAAAGGCACACATGCAACATCTCGCGAAACACCCCACGCCGAGACATTTTGTTTCAGGAACCGCAGGGGTCTGGGCCATTGACGGGCCTAGAGTTAGGTCGGGCATGTCCTCCTACAGCGGGATTTTGGTGGAGAAATAACACATAGACAACGCATGTTCAATAGTGGTCAAAAGAAAACAAAAGATCGTCCCCAAAACTATGTTTTGACCATTCTGGAATATCCTTCCTGTAGAGGGACAGGCCCGACTGATGCCTACAGGCAAGTCAGCCACCGCTCGGAATCACTGACAGGCGAGGGTAGGGAACCGAATTCTATTCACCGACGTGTTTTCCGGCCCTGCACTGAAACTCACACAGGAAAGCGGATCCTGGTGTATAACCCCATGCCCACGATCATAATGTCCCCCCCCCCCTTAAGTCGTTAGAGTCTTTTACCGTCGACCAATAAGATATTGGTCGGGGGCGCGGGGGCGCGGAGGCCGAACTTCTTTATCACGGGAAAAGTTCGCCAACGAGGTTACTTCTTTCTATGTTGAGATATCAACATCAAGCGAAGCGAACATGTTGTTTCAGGATGTCTCAAGCGAAACCAATGTCCTTATGCCTCTTTGTAGATATTTCTGTCTATCTTCATTTCTTTATCTGTCTCTCTCTCTCTCTGTCTCTCTATCTCTTTCTCCTCCTCCTCCCTCTGGCGCCCTGAACTTATTTATCGCTGGGGTTGATTATCCTGGGAAAACGAGGCACGTGAGCTACCCTACACGAGCAGATGAAAATTTTAATGTTCATCAAGCGTTTACAAATTAAATCTAATAAGTTTTAAACTTTGGATTGTTGCTATCTCCTTCTCCTCTCCTCCTCTTGCTCTTTCTCCTCCTCCTCCCTCAAGGATGTCTCAAGCGAAACCGATGCCCTTCTGTCTCAGTGTAGTTATTTCTGTCTCTCTTTCTTTCTCTGTCTCTCTCTCTCTCTGTCTCTCTATCTCTTTCTCCTCCTCCTCCCCCTGGCGCCCTGAACTTGTTTACCGCTGGGGTTGATGATCCTGGGAAAACGAGGCACGTGAGCTACCCTACGCGAGCAGATGAAAACTTAATTGTTCATCAAGCGTTTACAAATGGAATCTAATAAGTTTTAAACTTTGGACGTTTGATATCTTCTTCTCCTCTCCTCCTCTTGCTTTTTCTCCTCCTCCTCCCTCAAGGATGTCTCAAGCGAAATAAGCAATACTTTGAAGATGTCTCAAGCGAAACAGACAAACATTTCGAGGATGTCTCAAGCGAAACCAGCAATTCGTTGAGGATGTCTCAACCGAGACAATCCTCAAGATTTCTTTGGCTTTTTCCTCTTGATATCTCTTTATGCTGGCTCTGGCGGGCAACTTTTGTTATCTCCCCGAAAACCCCGAACTTTACTATCCCTGGGGGTTTATTCTCCGAGGTTTAGGGTTACGGGATCCTGGTGTATACATGTTCGCTGACTCCTCGGGAAAGCGGGGTAACATTATACACCACACCACCCCGATGTCGTCCCCGACCTTACAACAAACCCGGGGATTGAAAAGCAGCCCGCCACTGGTAATGTATATGCTCCAGTTTCCGAGAGGGGGCCTCGGCCTGCGGGGCCTCCCCCGGCGCGCCGGCCCCGGCAGAGGCAGCAGCGTCGGCGGGGCCGAGCGGCTCCAGCGCGCTGCCGCCGCCGGGCCGGCCGGCCGGCGGCGCGGCGGCGTGACCTCTTCTCGCGAGCGGCGCAAGGGGCCCGCCGTGGGGGCGGAAGCGAAAGCGTGTGGGGGGGGGGGGGGAAGAATCCGGGGCGGTAGTAGCGGAGAAGGGGGGGGGGGGGGGAAGAGGGGGGGGCGAGGGAGAGGAGGAGGAGGAGGAAGGAGGAGGAGAGGGGAGGAGAGAGAGGGGGGAGGGGGAGAGAGGGAGAGGAGGAGGAGGAGGAGGAGGAGGAGGAGGAGGAGGAGGACAAGGAGGAGCAGGAGAAGGAGGAGGAGGAGGAGGAGGAGGAGGCGGAGGGAGAGGAGGAGTCGAGGGCGCGGGGGGGAGGATGAGGATGAGGAAGAGGATGATGATGAGATGATGATGATGAGGAGGAGGGAGGAGGGGAGGAGAGGAGGAGGAGGAGGAGGAGGGGGAGGAGGAGGAGAGGAGGAGGAGGAGGAGGAGGACGAGGAGGAGGAGGAGGAGGAGGAGGTGGAGGAGGAGGAGGAGAGATGAGGAGGCGGCGCGGGGGGGGGAGGATGAGGATGAGGATGAGTTTCAGGAGAGGAGGAGGAGGAGGATGAGGAGAAGGATGAGGAGGAGGAGGGAGGAGGAGGAGGAGGAGGAGGGAGGAGGAGGAGAGGGAAGAGGAGGAGGAGGAGGAGGAGGAGGAGGAGGAGGGAGGAGGAGGAGGGGAGGAGGAGGAGGGGGAGGAGGAGGAGAGGAGGAGGAGGAGGAGGAGGAGGAGGAGGAGGAGGAGCAGGAAAGAACACTGCAGGGGAGCGCCGCGCAGTGCACACCTATGGGTGGGCGCCGCATAAAGCGCCACCCATGCCTCGAGAGCTTGCCAGGACCCACCAAAGGATCACGGCCCTCGGCACGCGAGGCACAACATTGTCATGGAGAAAGCACCGAAACGTAAGTTTGAGCGTCCCCAGGAGGGCCTGGGACCGTACAGTGCCAGTTCTGGGTCCGTGGCCATCGAAGGCCTCGGTCCAGGGATAAAACGACCGTCGGCCCTCCCTTCATCAGCAGGGTGCCGACCCGAAAGGAAACGCCTGCGGTTGCGCTGGACACGCTCCGACATCATGCGACCGTCGCCTGATTCACAATCAATCAAGACGTGGCCTGCAGTTCCTGCACCATGCAAACCACATGAAACACAAAGCACAAATGGCCTCGTGAGGCCTCCGCGGGCACGACACCCCGAGGAAGAACAACAAAGGCTGGAATGGTCTCGGCCTCCCGGGTGGGTCTATTGTTACGTCCGCCTGCTCTCCTTCTCTTGCTACCGGCTACCGCTGGCATAAGGAAGGAAGGCAAGGCCTTCTCTGCTCGGAATCACAGGGTCGATCCGACCCAAGGCCTCACTGCGGGCAGACGCAACATCCAATGGGACCAGGAATCGCTGAGTAGCATTGACCAGCTCTTCGGCGTCTGCCGAGGCAACCTGGAAAGGTGACTCTGGGCCGAACGTTCCTGTCGCTGGTGCGAGGGAGAGCCTCAAGAGGCTTGCGATCGAGAGAGCGCTTCCCGCACTCAGGTCCCGTTGAGGTCCCGAGCTCAGTCCCAGGGTCAAAACCGCGGGCCAGGCACCTCTCGGCACCCTTCCTGCGCACCGAAGATTCCGTCTTGGCCCCAGTCCTACAAAAACTGCACCGCCAAAACCATTGAGCGAATGCGCGTGACAGCTGCTCGGGTCCTCAGGCATGACGGGGGACTTCGCTCGCTTCACTCGCTTAGGTTGACCACGGGGAAGAGCACTGATCCTACCAGGACCAGCATGATGCAACGCCGCAGAAACAAGCCAATGCAACACTTGCCGAACAGCAGTCAAGGCTATCTTCATGGCACGCTGTCGTGGCTTCTGAGCGGCATGCAGGTCCCTGCCCTTGCGCGCCGCCCTGTCAGCCCAACGATTGCCTCGAGCTTCAAACGAGTCCCCCGCCTGATGACCTCTGACGTGTGAAACCCGCATGGCCTCGCCAAGGCCCAAAAGTCCTGGAGCTGCCTCCAAATGGAGACCCATAGCTCGGCATTGGGCCGTCTAGGCCCACAAGCGATTTGTGGCCCAGCCTTCAAACCTTCCAAGATCCCAAGAAAATCGGTATGTACATGGATGTGACGGAGACAGACGTTCAGCACCTGCAAGAACGCATACAGCTCAGATCTCGGGGAGCTCTGAGAGGGTCCAGGCAAAGCGCCATATACCATGAACACAATGCTGTGCCCCCCCCCCCATATTTAACACATCTCCATCCTGTCCGCGTCGATTCTGGCCAAAACCAAGACTTCTGACACACGCACCGTCCGTGAAGATGCTTCCTGTCACGCTGTCCAGGGAGCCGTACTCAAAATGCCATCTCTGGCTGTCATCACGCCCCGGCAAAGGTGGGAAGCACGACCTTGGTGCAAGACCTCTTGTCCAGGACCAAGAGCTTCCCCTCGCAACGGGCAACCCCCGCATGTCCATACTGCCTGTAGCCTCTGTGCGCTGCCGTGCTCGCCCAGGCCATTCCGAAGCAATCCGATAATCAATGCGCTGCTCGTTCGCGCAATGTGTACAGCACGAGGTAGGGACACGCCATGGCCGTAGCGATACAATCGGCTTGGCGACCATCAGCCACCTCCGACAACAGTGCGTAGCCTAGCAGCTTCATTGTAGGTGGAGCTCCAGGTCCGCGGCCGCGGTGTTTCAGGCGCCTCCAGGTCCGAATTGATGTCCTCAGGTTCCAGCGGGGTCTTCTTCAGGAGCCTCATGGCTGGCTCTACCCAGCACCCAAGAGGCTCTTTGGGGTCCATGTTGGCGTCCACTGGGTTCTTCCCCGCAGCCCAAAGCTCCCAAAGACGTCGCATTGCAGCTGCACGGGCTGCATCACGCATGTTGAATGCCAGCTCATGCGACGACGGACCCGGCCAACCTTCCTGGCCAACCTCCGGAGATCGGGCCAACCCTCCCGGCCAACCCCCTCCGGCCAACCCTGGTTGGACTTGTTCTTTCCATAAGATACAGTAGGAGTACGAGGAGGAGGAGGAGGAGGACAAGGACAAGTCGCTCGGGGAGAGATCCGCAGCAGCGGCAGCGGCCTGGACCTACCTATACTCCCTGCGTGATATATGGACGCGGGCCCAACTCTGGGCCTGCCTGCGGGCGCGGACGGGGGGGCCGTTGCCCCTCGGTCCGCGGCCGCATACGGCGAGGGTGACGCACCTCGCACTCCCGCTTGCACTGTCTGAAAGGAGCGGGGGCCGTCGCTGGCCCAGTCCCTGGGCGAGCGGGGCCCCTGAGGGGGGGGAGGGGACGCAGAGGGGGAGGGAAAGAGCAGAACGAAATCGGGGTTAAAACTGAGGGCGGAAATTCGGGCAGTTATTCTTGAGCCAGGGGGCAGAGGGGAGGCGGGGGGCGGCGGCGGGCGGTCCTCGTACTTCGAGAACGCGCGCGCGGCGCGCGCCGCTCGCCGCTCGCCGCTCCGCTCCTCGTTCCTCGACCCGACCCCCTCTACCACCCCCCCCCTCCTCTAGCCGATCAGCTGCTCTGACAATAAGCCTCACCCTGTTCCCTGGAAGTCGTTGTGTGGTACCACATCCACACTGCACATCCTGTGAAACCTATGTTGGTGCGTCCCTGTCGTCGCACTGCACACAGCCAAGAGTCGTCTACTGTTTGAGGCCCCCCTGTCCCATGCTGTCTGGTAGGAGGTCCTGTTCCTGTTGTCTCTTGGCTCGGTAATATAGGGCATAATCATATAGCCTTTGAATCCTCTGGCTTTTGCTGGACAGTTTTTTCAGATTGGGTAACTGATAGGGGTCCATGCTAATGTTATTGGCATTGATTTCCTCAGCAGTCACTGGCGGATAGTTTGGGGCGGGCCCCCCTCCTTTCCAAGTCACTGCAGTCCTCGGCACAGGCGGTGGGTCAGGCAACTGTAATCCTGATCTCTGATATGCATCTGCAATAGTAACTGCATTGAATGTATCTTCTATTGTGCCGAAATCCAAAATCATATCGGGGTCAACGGCCGTCGAGCTCGAGCTGCCAAAAGGACCCCTCATCTGCTGGTGCTGGATTCCCTCTTGTGGCGTCCTCAACGCCTCTGGAGCTGGCGCAGGTTGCGCTCGCAAGTCCTCTCCAGCTCCGTCTTCGGGCCGCTGCTGTTGCTCTTCTTGCCGTTGGCCTCCTGCAGTCCGTGCTCGATTGCCGCCTTCAGCAGCACCGGTTGGAACAGGGCCAGCTTCTGGATGGTCGCCTCCTCCGCCTTCGTGTCTTTCAGCACCATCGCCAGGTTGGGCATCGGGTTGACCGAGAACACCAGTTTGCCAAGCTGATCTGCTTCTTCCGTGCCGTCCTTTTTGTACGTGTTCGTCGCCTTGCACAGTAAGATTGTCTCTGCCAGGACCACTGGGCCGTGCTCCTCGCTCACTGCCTGGACGAACTCCGTGATCATCGCCAGCGTCTCCTTGTCCCTCTTGTTGGGGTCCATCTTGTCGTCGAGCACCTTCTGGACCGCCTTCAGCATCGACAGGGCTGCATGAATGTGTGGTGGGCCCAGACCGTGGCCTTTTCCTTGAGCTCGTACTGCCGCCGCGTAATCTTTTCCCGCTCCACTGGTGTCCTTGAACGGTCCGCTTGTGATCGGCAGCAGCCAGAAGCTCGTGTTGATGTGCATCAGGTCCCTGGCCTCCTGCGACGTCCTCAGCGCGAGCTTGTGGAGACTGGCCAGGTAGTCTGCGAACCCTGTTGCGCCACCTCCTGGCGGTCCGCCTCCCCCCCCGCCGTTGCGGTCGCCCTTGTGCTTCTTGCCCTTGTCCTGCTCCTCTGTCGGTTCTGGTCGCTTTACCCCCTTCTGGCCGACGTGCCACATGCTGCTGAGACTGCTTGTCGGTTGTCAAGCGCACTTCCCTGGGGCCGACGTGATGCTTCCTCGCGTGAAGCTGGAAAGCCGAAAGGTTTTGAGCCTCAAGGCCACAGATTTTACAGACGAGGTCCCCTGGTTCCTGGACAGGATGATCCCACTTGCTTCGATTCACATGGCAGATCCCAAAAATGTCCGCTGCTCGAGTACAGTGATCTATTGCTGTCCGTCGATTGTTGAACGTACTCAAGCACCAGGGGCACTGGTTTGTTATCACTAGCTGTGCCACGAGCGGACGTACATTGTGTACAGTACGTCTGTGCCCCGCAAGGGCCTGGGCCGTGGTAAACCTACGCCCGCACAATACCTCTGTCCCGTCGGAAGTGCCTATTGTGTGGTCGCACCAGTAATCTTTCTCCACCTCTCCCACCTCCTCTTCCCCGTCGTCCCCATCCACCTGACTCCAGTGATACGCTGCACTTCGCAATATAGTTGGATCCGTCGTTGTGAATCGTTTCCATTCCGCACTTCCTGGTCGGAAGAGGCTGAGGTCGGATTGCCTGTCCTGGAACCATTCCCCGAAGTCTTCACTAGTGGCTGCAAGGGCGCTCAGGTCCTCTAAACATTGTTTCGCCCAGGGGTGGCTGACGTTGTGATGTTGTCATTAGCAATTCTATTTACCCCTTCTGAAATATCCATTACCGAATCTCCGAATACTGCCGCAAGCACTGCTCCGTGGTCCGCTGGGTACTGTGCCCAGCGCATGTACCAGCGTATCCGTCGCACCCGCAAAGCTACTGCCGCCCTCTCTAGCCTCCATTCCCTGAATACCCTGTCCGTGTTGTGACATCTAATACTCCCGTCCTCCCTCTGCCAGCTCATGTCTCCTCCACTCAGTGACCTTAAGAACTTCGCTAGTACAGCGTCGATGGCATTGGTAAGCTTGTCTGGGAGCACGAGTGCGGTCAATCCGCTGAGTGCTGCTCCCATGACGAACGCTGTGAACATCATACGCTTGATGGGCTTCGGGGTTTTGCTGCTCCAAAACGCTCCCCCCTGACGCCAGGCCAGCCTTGCAGCCTCGCACCGTCGATGCACTTCCCCGCTGAAGCCTTGCTCACTAGGAAGGTAGGGTCCGAGCACTCTCATCTCACGCATCGTGTTGCCTTTAATCGTCTTGCTTTTGCGCAGGAGTCGTGTCGTTCCAAAGCATCCTTCCCCTCTGATGTGGAGGAGGTGGTTTGTTTTCTGCGGGTTGAGGCACCAGTTTCCCTTAGCCAGTTTTGCCTCAAGCCGTGTCGTCACACCATTGAGATGACTGATTATGTCTGCTGCTGCTGTGTTGGGGAGGAAGGTGTGTGTTTTCGTGATGTCGCCCATGAAAGTATTGAGGGAGAGGTCGTGTATTTGATTGCTCACTGGGTTGATTGTGTCGTGCAGTGTTTGTGTAATGTCTTCTCGTTCTTGCTGGTGCCACTGGTCGACGTAAATGTTGTAGCAGTCGTTGAACTGTCCTGGGGCGAGTGTGAAGCCCATTTGTGCTCCGTCACTGGTAGCAACGTGTACTTGCCCGTCTGCTGTGTTCATGGTGAGACAGGCGTGATTGATTGCTGCCATTGCGAATGGTTTGTCCCCGTCACATGTGTGCTTCCAGGCAACTGCCTGGAGAAGACGCCTGTCTGTGCTCGCAAAGGCATTTGTGCAGTCGTAGTTCGAGTGTATTGTGCTGTAGCCTGCTTGAGTGGCCCTCCATTGTGACGCCTGCACACACAGGATGGAGTTCTCTCTGCACCGGTGGGCGATCCCTCCCTGAGCCCAGGCAGGATGTAGCGCTCTCTCCCCCCGTCCTGGTATTCCTGAGTGCCAACTCATCCCAAAGCTGCAGTACGCATGCATTATACGCTTCCCTGCAATCCCTGATTTGCTGTTGTGTTTGTCTGCGTCGAATGCCATGCTGCGATGCCAGTCGAGCGGTGTCGCTCGTGTCGTACGGCACAGGCGCAATAGGTCGTCCAGTCGTTGCTGAAATACGTACTTCACACTGCTGTCTCTCATGATCGTGGCGCTGCCTAGCCCTGCTCTCTCTGCACGTCCCACAAAATATGGTGCTGTCGTGAGATGGTCAAGCTCTTGCCCCGTCAGTGGCTGCCCAGAAGTCCCCAGCTGCATACCCTCCAACCAACCCATTTGTTGCATCAACTGTCGTCCCTTCTTGTATTTGAACAGCGTAGTGTGCTTGGCTAGCTCCTCCTCATCCTTCTCCTTCTCTGCTCTTGCTATTGCTCTCTTCTCCAGCCTCTTACTTGCTTCGTCTGGGCCCTCTAGATGGGCCTGGGGATCAAGCAACATCCAAGTGCATTCAATCGGAAGGCCCCAGGCTGGCCAGGCGCGTCTCTTCTTCGCCCTGCGGCAATATCTTCGCATAGCACGCTTGTCTTTCTCTACGGCGTGGAGGATGGTGTGGTCGAGGGGGGCTGGGAGTTCTCCTTCTGCCTGATGCTGCTCATGCTGTGCTCTCTCCTCCTGAACATCCATCTGCGTCCCTCCCAAACCTCCCTCGTGCGGGTGCTTGCCCAGCTCGTGTAACCACTGCTCTGCTGTCCAATGTGTTTTTGGGGAATAGTAGAACCGTTTTTTGGGGCCCCTCCCATTCATGTTGTATGCAATCCGCAGTCTGTGCATCTCGGCAAAGTTGGAAACTTCGTACGCTTCCCAGATCTGTTGTACAATCTGCGCACGTCGCTTCACAAGGCTGCCCTCTCGCATTCTTTTCAGCAGTGCCGTCACAGTAGCCAGGTCTTCCAGAAGTCCGTCGTACTGCTCTTGTGTGATGTCGGGTCGCATGTTCGCACGTATTTCACGTCTTTGTTCAAGAAGCTCCATGCGCTTACATCTGACCATTTTTACGTCATCATCTACCTGCTGGTCTGCTTTGCCGAAAGACTTTCGAAGGGCTTGCCTGGTTGCATTGCCGAAGAGTTGCCATGCTGCGTCGGGTGTGCTACTCTGCTTAGCCTGCTCCCACTCGTCCTCCCCCATCCCTCTCATCTCCTCGTCCAAATGCTCGAAGAACTGAAGCCTGCCCCTCCCCCTCCGCAAGCACTCCATGAGCAGGTCGGCGTTCACGCCTTTGTCATCGTGTCTCCTGCCTGGGAAGAGGTTGGCGCCTAGTCGGAGGGGGAGGTCGATTGAGACGGGTAGGTGATCTCTGTGCCATCTGCTCTTGTGTAGCTGCAGTCTCTTGCCTATGGCTCGTAGTGTGGCACATTTACTGGATATGGTGCGGGCACCTGTCGGCAGTAGTATGTGGTCGATTCTGGTCTCCTGTCCCTGGAACCCGTAGTAAGTGGGCCCAATACTAGTGAAGGTTGTCGCTATGCTCATGCTATTCCTCTCGCAGAACCTGCGCACTTCTTTACCGTTATCATTTTCCAGCCTCGGGTCGCAGGGTCCTACGTGTCGGCCTTCACTTGATTGTACTATACCGTCAGGTGCTCTGTGCAGTCCAAAGTCACTGTTGAGATCCCCCCCTACTATTGGAGTAGTACGGGCGCCCAATTTGTCTATCTCACTCTCAGTCCAACTCATGATTCTGTTGGCAATAGTAGCGTATTCTTTGTAGTGCGTCGGCGCCAGGTAGAGAGCAAACACTGCAATGTCTACCTCGGATGTCTGTAATCGTATGCCCGCTGCTCGTCCCTGTATCTGTGCTGGCGGACTACTTGTACTGCGCAAACTCTCGGGCGGGAGCCTTTTCGAGACAAGAATTGACACTCCACATGCTTTGGCTACCCATTTTCCTTTTTTTGCTCCAAACCTGAGTGCCCAGTGTTGTGGTAGTTCTGTTTTCTTCACGCTCTCTGGTCCCGCCCACTCGTACGTCCCGCTGAGAATAATAATGTCCCAGTCTCTCAGAGCGACGCTTATGTCCTCTAATCTTTCGCTGCCGCTAGCTGAGTATGGATTGTACGTCACAATGCGCATGGTCGTCGCCGCTGCTGTCGTCGTCACTAGGGGCGAGAAGTCTCTACCATGGCGCAGGCGGCGGTCCCCCCTCAACACCCTCTGGCCTAGGTGCTGTTGGGGGCCCTCGAAAGTCGGCGGGCGCTCTGTGCGTGTGGGCTCGGTCGGAAATAAATTCTTAAGCCCCTCGCGCCGACTAGGAGGAGGAGGAGGAGGAGGAGGAGGTGAGGAGGGGGGGGGTGGACGTGGCCAGGGAGAGAGGGGGGGGGGCAAGGGGCGACGCACTGGAGGTGCAATTGTTCCGCAGTCTCAACGTTAACCGCCCGCCGTGTTACCCAGATCCCGTCGCGTGGAGAAAAATGACGACGGACGGTTTGTTGCCATGTTCTGCCTCTTGGGGCCCAGGGCCGTCAAAAGACTACTCAGGGTGAGGTCAAAAGCCAGCCCCCAGGAAGTGGTCCAAACCTCTGGGGGTCACCTGAATTACCAAGAGAAAAATAGAAACAGGAGAGAAACCCTAAGCAGAGGATGGTTTGGCAACTGGTGAAATGGATATTGAGATCGGTTGTGAGGTTGATAGTGAGATCGATAGTGGGATCGACAGTGAGGACGGTAGCAGGGTCGATCGTGAGACAGATAGTGAGTTCGATTGAAAGAGATCGATGGTGAGATCGATCGTGACATCGCTCGTGCGATCTATAGGGATATCGATAGCGAGATCGACTGTGAGATCGATCATGAGATCGATAAGCAAGTGGGTAATGAGATCGATGGTAAGACCGATCGATGAAGAGATCGACCAAGAGCCTGGAAACCCGGAAAACCGGGATTCCCGCCGCTATAGCCGAAATCGCTACGGAACCAACAACAAGGAACCGGGGAACTGGGGAACAATTGACCCAACCGCCTACCGAAATCGGCCGGGCACTTTCGCCAAATCTTTCAACATCCGTTAGGACCCCTTCAATGCAAATGATTGGGGAAACATGGCGTCGGAGGTCGTGGTGCTCTGCCGCTTCTTGTTGTGCTTCTCTTGCCCAGGCACAATGTACGGTTGCGCGCCCTCTTGTTGGCCCGCCGACTTACGTAAGATTATGAATTTGCCCTAGTAGGAGCCGAAAATACTCAGAAGCAGCAGCTGTGTAGCCAATGTCCGTGCAACCTACAACTGGAGGGGCGGAGGGACGGGGAAGGGAGGGAGGAGGAGGGGGGATACGCCAGGATCGTCCAGGAGAAGGAGGGTGGCGGTGGTGGTCACTGATCATTGAGACGAGGCGCACAGACGATCCTCACCGAAGCACGGATTTGGGAAATGGCACACCGTGCATGTTCGGTTAAACAGCGTATCGAAGCGTGTGAAGGGTGTGCCGACGTGGGGCGAGGCCGCCATGCGGGCGCTGACACCGGGGCCTCGGGCCTGCGGTAGAACCCCCATAGGAGGAGGAGGAGGAGGAGGAGGAGGAGGACGAGGAGGAGGAGGAGGAGGAGGAGGAGGAGGAGGAGGAGGAGGAGGAGGGTGTGAGGGGTGTGCCGCAGTGGGGCGGGGCCGCTCTGCGAACGTCTCCACTGGGGCCTCAGGTGGAGCTCCCTATTGGGGCCACGAAAAGTGTGTGAGGGGCGTGCCGAAACGAGCGTGACGCCAACATCCGAACTTCGCCGCTGGGGCCTTCGGTGGAGCCCCCTTATGGGGCTACGAAACGTTTGAGAGGTGTGCCGAAGCGGACGTGATGCCCAAATGCGAAGGACGCCACTGAGGCCTCACGTGGAGCTCCCTCTGTGGCCATGAAGCGCGCTAGGGGTGTGCCGATATGGGCGGGGCGGCCACATGCGAAACTGGCAACTGGGGCCTGGCCGTAGGTGGAGCTTCCTATGGGGCCAGGAAGCGCGTTAGGGGTATGCCGAAAAGGGTAGTTCGGCCACATGCGAACATGGCCACTGGGGCCTGAAGTAGCTGGGACCATGAAACGTGTGAAGGCTGTGCCACCATGGGCGGCGCGGCCACATGCGAACATGGGCACTGGGACCTTAGGTGGGAGCTCCCTATGTGGGCAGGAGGCGTGCGAAGGCTGTGCCAACATGGGTGGGGCGGCCACGTGCGAGCTTGGCCGCCGGGGCCTCGGCATGCGGAGGGCAATGGGGGCAGGGATGGGAGCTGGATGGCCGGGGCAAAACCACAGAACCTCGGATGTCTGGGGGGGATTAGCAGGATTAGCAGCATTGGCGCAACCAGACTCCATGAGCGCAGGGAAGCCCAAACACTGGGCAGCCTTAGGCGTCGAGCCTGGGCCGCAGGAGGACGGGGGGAGCGAGCCGACAGGGGAGGGGCAGGGAGGGGGGCAGACCCTGCCCCTCCCCCCCCCCGGAGTCGCCTCACGTCTGGGCCGTCGCCGCCGCCGCCGCCGTCGCTGGCCGCCATCGCGGTCGTCGCCGCGTCGCCTTCGCCGCCGCCGTCGCCGCCGGCGTCGCGGTCGTGATCGCGGTCGCGCGGCCGTCGCGGTCGTGGGTACATGCCCCCCTCCTCCCCTCCCGTCTTGAGGGAGAGGAAAAGCATGAGAAGGAGGGATGGGAGGAGGACGAGAGGGAAGGAGAAGGGAGGGAGGGACCCGGAAGGGACCAGGAAGAAGAGAGGGAGGAGGGAGGCACGGAGGGAAGCACCTGAGTTAGGTCCGGCAATTGCGACTACAGGAGGTCCACGACCACTTGGGGCCACAAAACCCAAACCAGAAAAAACATCAGGCAATCTTGAAACCAAAACCTGGGGAGGTCGACATCATGAAAAAACTCAAACACCAAACCTGCGAAAAACTCAAACCCACAAAGTACTTGAAACAAAAGCTGAGACTCAAACCTGGGAACAACTCAAACCAAACAAAAACTCCAACCAAAAACTCTAAACCGAAACCTGGGAAAACCTGTGAAAAACAACTCTCGGAAAACTCTGGAAAAACTCTGGAACAACTTTAAACAACTTCTAAAAAAGCTCTAGAACAGCTCTAGAAAAAAAAACTCTGGAAAAACTAGAATCGATTGAACACTTGAAGAAAACTCTGGAAACAAACTATTAAAAACAAACTCTGATCGCTTGAAACCTCTAAAACAAAGCTGTAAAAACAAATCTGGGAAAACTCAAAAAAAAAAACAACTATGGAACAACTCTAAACAAACTGGAAAAACAACCTTCCGGGTTTGAGTTTTTTTTCCAGGTTTGAGCTTCAGGTTGTTTCTAGGTTTTCTGTGGGTTTGAGTTTCTCCCAGGTTTCGGGTTCAAGATTTTCTGTAGTTTCTTCTGTGTTTGAATTTTCCTCAGGTTTTGTGTTTCAGATTTTCTCAGGTTGTCTTGGATTTTGAATTTCTCATTCAAGATTTTTTGATTTGTTTTTGGAGTTTGAGTTCCCAGCCGAAGAAGTTTTGAAGATTTCGGCAGGTCTTCCTATGGACCGCCTGTAGTCAATTGCCGAACCTGACACCTGAGGGACAAGGCCAAAGAAAGAAAGATGCTGCCCCTCAGGCCTCCGCCGGCATGATTGCACGTGGGACCTGGCTCGAACCCATCCCAAAATTACGCATACCGCCACTCCCCCGACCGTGCCGGCACCGCCACTCCCTGGACCTCTCCAGGGGTGCGTTCCGACCAACATCTCGCGGCGAATCCAGCAGCGGCGGCGAGGGCCACCCAGGAGGCCCGAACAGGCTGGCGACACGCTATGCCTTGCGAGCGGAGTGTGCGAAGCGGGGATCTATCCATGTCCACCGCCTGGGAACCGACGTCCTGGTGCCCCGGCGGGCGGTGGATATGGATATATGTTGGCCCCGGTGGGCCCGAAACTATCCACATCCACCGCCTGTGGAGGTCCGCGAAGATCGACCCCCCAGGTGGTGGTTATGGATAAATTCCCGCATCGGAGATAGCGCGTCGCTCCGCTCCGCGGGGCGGGAACTCGGAAAGGCTTGAGACGCCGACGTCTGGGGACTGGGAGGCGTGCCGCGTGCCGCGCCGAAGCGCGGTGGGCCAAAACCGGCGGCGCGCCACGCTGGCCCGAAGCTCCCGACCGCCTTCCGTGCGCGCTGCATCGCGGTTGCAGACGAGTGCGTTCCACTACTCGCAAAGTAGCTGCTCGCATATGGCCTGGATCCGCCGCGGGGGAGCGGGCACTCTGCGAGCAGTTGAACGCGCTCGGTGAGTTTGCGGCCGTCCCCGGAGGGCCGAGGTCGGTCCCCGCGGCGGCCCGCAGCGAGGGCAGGCCTGCCCGCACGGCACAGGGAGCGGAGTGGCGCCTGCACAGGCGCTGCTCCGCTCCCTGCGCCGCCGGGCTGCAGCTGGCAGAGCCGCCGGTCTGCACCTTCGACAGGTCCAGCGCCGGCATCGAGACCACGGCGGAGGAGGCGTCGTCCGCCGCGCCGCCCTTCGTTCGGGAGGGGAAAAACCCACAGACACAACTGGCCGTCGATTCCCAGGGAGAGATGGGAAAACATGGAAGCGGGGGGGGGAAGGCGAAAACCCAGACAGTAGAAGAAAATAGGAAGGGACCTGGGATTTGTGTGTACTTATCTGTGTGTCCCTGGCCCCCTTCACTCGTGTGGGACGCACAGAGGCATACTACTACTACTACTACTACTACTACTACTACTACTACGACTACTACTACTACTACTACTACTACTACTACTACTACTACTACTACTACTACTACTACTACGACTACGACTACGACTACGACTACGACTACGACTACTACTACTTCTACTACTACTACTACTACTGCTACTA